>OZ025302.1:224098299-224458299 GCA_964019185.1 Maratus speculifer | reverse complement strand
TTAGCTACGGCTCTGCTTATAGTGTGTGGGTTGTTTTAATTATTATTCTACTTACCCACGTTGCGATTAACAATTCTTATTTTTGTTAATAAGGACGAAAAATTGCCTTTCTTTTTCTTTTATTTTATTTATTTATTTATTTTTATTTATTTATTTATTTATTTTTGAGAATAAGATAGCTGATACCTTGAAGGCAGAAGCGAATTAACTACCATCCGGGCCCCTAGGCTTGACTTTCTGAGGGCCCCCTTTCACTCTTTCAAAGAGGTATATACTGGAAAAATTAAAACACATGCTTGCTTCATTAACTCATAAATCATTGATAATAAAAATATAAATGATTACGACAAAGACTTTCGCACACCTTTTGTCTTTTGCAGTAAATATTAATGTCCGACCAGTGTAAAAGAATATTTTATTGTTCTTTATATTAGGAAAATTTTGCACCTTGCCCCTTTTTCTTGTGGGCCCCTAGGCTTCAGCCTACTCAGCCTAATGGGTAATCCGCCTCTGCTTGAAGGGGATTTAACGACTGCCATTATTGTTATACAACCTTATATTGGGTGGGTCGCGAAAACTTTTTTTTTTACTTAAAAGTGAGTCACGTACCGATAAAGTATGAGATCCGCTGGTCTAAGTGTTGAAGTTCATCGGAAAATGAGTTTCGGAAAACCCAGTGTTCATAAGCAGATTATTTCAGAACCGCCTTAAGCTCCTCCTTCTTTGCTCTTATAATCTATGATTTCTCTCAAACTGAAAAAAATATCTTCATTCTGTTTTTTGATTTAATTTTTAATGTTGGTATTCATGATCAAATAGGTGAAAGGATCTTGGAAATTATTGAAAACTCTTAAGAAAAAAAAAAAAAAAAAAAAAAAAAAAGCTTATGCCAGGTCACATAACAACAATATCAAAACTGTCGGTTTTTGCGGTTGTTTTGATTAAGAAAAAGTGCTTAGTTATTTTGTAATTGTTAGATTTTTTCTTAGCATTGATTATTAAACTAATTTAGAAAGTTATTAAAGGCATTTACGTGTATCATGTTGTTTTCATGTTATGCAGATGTTGTAAATAATTATTTTGTCAAAGTGTTGAAGTTTTATTAAGTCTAGAAAAGGAATCGGAAAATGTGTTTCACAAAACCTAGTATTCATGAGCAGGCTATTTTAGAACCGCTTTAAGCTCCCCCTTCTTTGCGTTTGTAATCTATGATTTCCCTCAAACTGAAAATGTATTTTCATTCTGTCTTTTGATTTATTTTTTCATCTTGGTATTCATGATCAAACAGATGAAATGATCTTGAAAATTATTGAAAACTCTTAAAAAGAGAGCTTATGCCACGTCACATGACAACAATATCAAAACTGCCGGTTTTTGTAGTTGTTTTGATTAAAAAAAGTGCTTAGTTATTTTGTAATTGTTAGATGTTTCTTAGCATTGATTATTAAACTAATTTAGAAAGTTATTAAAGGCATTTACGTGTATCATGTTGTTTTCATGTTATGCAGATGTTGTAAATAACTATTTTGTCAAAGTGTTGAAGTCTTATTAAGTCTAGAAAAAGAGACGGAAAATGTTTCAAAACCTGGAGTTCATAAGCAGACAATTTTAGAATCGCCTTAAGCTCCTCCTTCTTTGCTCTTAAAATCTGTGTAATTTAATTTTTAATCTTGGAATTTATGATCAGGTAGATAAATAATCTCGCCAATTATTTAAAACTTGAAAATACAGCTTATGTCAGGTCACATGACAACAATATCAAAACGGTCGGTTTTTGTGGTTGTTTTGATTAAAAAAAGTGCTTAGTTATTTTATAATTGCTAGATTTTTCTTAGCATAGATTATTAAACTAATTTAGAAAGTTATTAAAAGCAATTACGTGTATCATGTTGTTTTCATGTTATGCAGATGTTGTAAATAATTATTTTGTCAAAGTGTTGAAGTCTTTTTAAGTCTAGAAAAGAAGTCGAAAAATGTGTTTCACAAAACCTGGCGTACATAAGCAGACAATTTTAGAACCGCCTTAAGCCCCTCCTTCTTTGCTCTTAAAATCCGTGTAATTTAATTTTTAATATTGGAATTTATGATTAGATAGAATAAATAATCTCTCAAATTATTGAAAACTTGAAATTACAGCTTATGTTCAAGTCATATAACAACAATATCAACATTGTCAGTTATCGTAACTCTTAGCATTGATGAAATTAATTCAAAAGTTATTGAAAGCTTTTACGTGTATCGTTATTTTTCACACTAGGCAGTTGTAAATAATTAATTATTTTGCCTAAGTGGTAGTAAAAAAGAATGCTAAGAACGATGTTTTTGTTTAGTGCTAAAGAGAATTATATAAATAACTTTTATTATTATCCATCATTTAGTAATTGTCGAGAATGCTTGTTTAGTGCTTTATTCGTAATTTATTAGTTTGTACATATGAATATTTCTTCTTTTTAATGAATTTTAAAATACAGACATGTGTTTAAAATGGAATAAAGAAAGGGAGCAATTGCTTGAGGGCGTTACTCTCAATTGAATATCTGTGTACAATGAATGTAAGAAGTGAATATTATAATGAATATAAGAAGAACATTTTTGAAAGACAAAACAAAGATCGCAGCAAAAATAAACTTTTGTAACAGATTTTTTTCACAAGAATGTAATAAACAGCGGATAAAGGTGCGCACAATTTTATTTCAGTTTTATTAAAAAAAAAAATAATAATAAATTCTGATTAATCATATAATAGAGGTTTTAGCACATATAAAAGTCAATTAATGAAAAATTAGGCATTTCTTAGCGATTTTTGAATTTCTGAAGTTTTTCTAATAGCGGACACCTCCGAATAACGGACAATTTCTGCGTTCCCGAGGTGTCCGTTATTTAGAGGTTTTACTGTATTAGTACTAAAAATACAACATTATATGAGGGACGCACAATGATACTGGGTCAAGTTCATTTTGCTGAAAAAAATAAAAAAGTTATAGTCCATTTAGAAGATGCATAAAATCTGTTTTATTCATTCCTACAGTGAGTGAAGTCTGTTTGGTTTTCACATACTTTCTCATATTTGGCATCTGTGACAACTCCGACTGCCTAAATTAAATAATCACAGCCAGAGCTGCTACACAAAGAAATATCAATATGCTCATTGATTCGAATAATTTCATAAAACAAAAATTAGGCAAAATATATAAATGTCTTACCTCCAAAATTCCGATTTCTTGAGAAAATCGGGCTAACGGGGCTTCGGATGTCCTAAAGCTTCATTGGCAGTTTCAGTATTAAGAAACTTTTTTAACTCAAAAACGATAGTCCTTGGTTAGTTTTTTTTTTTTTTTTTTGTTTTAATAACATCACGATTCACAAAACAAGTACACACATACATTAATATTATTTACATATTGTTCTGAATAGAAGATTTCAAATCTACATCTTTCTATCGTAAAACTTAAACCAATTTGTGTGTGTCTCTGTATATCGCCAATTCTACCATCAAAAAGTGTATGAAGATATGCATAGAATTGAACCAAATTTTTTGTGAATGTTTTTGGCTGTGACAAGCAGATCCTCCTTCAGTTTTGAAATATTCCGCCGGAAGGGGGCGCTGCAATCACAATTTTGGTGCCATTTTCAATATTGTACCGATTAAAAGTGTATGAAGTTATGCATCGAATTGAACGAATTTTTTTGTGCAAGTGTATGGTTATATCTAGTTGGTCTTCCCTGAATTTGAAAAAAATCTGTCGGAAGGGGGCGCTGCAATAGCGATTTTTGTGCCATTTTTAATATTGTATCGACTAAAAGTGTATCAAGTTATGCATCGAATGGAACCAAATTTTTTTGTGTAAGTGAATGGCAATGGCTAGTTTGTCTTCCCTGAATTTGAAAAAAAAATCCTTCGGAAGGGGGCGCTGCAATAGCGGTTTTTGTGCCCATTTTCAATATTTTACCACAGAAAAATTTATGAAGTTATGCTTAGAATTGAATGAAATTTTTTGTATAAGTTTTTGACTATGGTCAGCAGACCCTCCCTGAATTTGAAAAAAAGGAGGCGCTATAGTCGCGATGTCTGTGCCATTTTTATTATTTTATCATTAAAAAGTGTTTAAGTTATGCATAGAACCGAACTAAATTTTTTGTTTATGATTTTTTAGGAGTATGGCGAGTAGATTCTTCCTAAATTTGAAAAAAATCTGATTATTGTTCCACTGTTCATCAGCTCGTGCAGATACGGACACTCGTTTTTACTCCGGTTAATTGACAGAAGCAGTTTAAGATGCAAATCTAAGTTTGTATAGTACTGAATTAATAATATTAACGCATTAACATGTGTAACTAAATTTTGAAAAATTAAAATTTACGTATGAGATAGATGAAAGTTTTGGGATTGGCACATCCAACTAGTTATTAATTTAAATATAGAATTTATTTATAAATCTTTAAAACTTTAGTCTTTAAAAATATCATTTTACAAATAGTCGTTGTAATTTGTTAAATTACATTTTTATTTTTTAAAGCTAAACACAATTGCGACAGATTTTGAACAATTTCAGATTATTTCGTTTCTTGCTAATATTGTCGTGTCTGTCAATAAGATAAACAGATCGTATATACATTGAGACAAAGAGCTCAATTAGGAAGTTATTTCATTTGAATATTTTCATTATTTGCCTGGTTGAATGTATATTTACAAAATCTATAGTAACAATTTGTTACAATAACATGAAACAAGATTTAGTTTTCGAAATTAAATTTCTTGTTTGATATTTGCTACGCTCAGTTATTTAGCGCGACAAACAAATCCTAGATTAAAGGTAAACAAAGCAACAACTTTATTTTTGCTATTGATTGTTTTATTTCAAGACTTATTCTATAACAACCGTCAGTTAAGCAATCTTGCTTCACATAATAGGTTTGGTATTTATACATTCTTTGCTTCTATTATAAAACCGAAATTTAAACTTGAAACTTATTTGCTCTTGTAAATAATTTGAAAAAGCACTACAATTTTATAGTAAAAAGTATGGAAAAAGGACTTACTTTATAACAATCGTCAGTAAAGCAATCTTGCTTCACGTAATAGGTCTAATATTTAGACATTCTTTGCTTCTATTATAAAATAGAAATTCGAATTTGCAACTCAATCACTCCTGTTAAGTAATTAAAAAAAACATTGCAATTTTAAGGAAAGAAGTATGGAAAGATGACTTACTGTATAACAATCGTCTGTAAAGTAATCTTGCTTCACATACTAGGTTTGATATTTTAGACAGTCTTTGCTTCTGTTATAAAATTGAAATTTAAACTTGAAACTTATCTGCTCTTGTAAGTAATTTAAAAAAGCACTGCGATTTTATCGTAAGTATGGAAAAATTACTTGCTGTATAACAATCATCAATAAAGCAATCTTGCTTCACATAATAGGCCAGATATTTGGGCATTCTTTGTATCTATTATAAAATTCAAATTTAAACTTGCAACTTATTTGCCCTTGTAAATAATTTAAAAAAGCATTTCAATTTTATCGAAAGAAGTATGGAAAGATGACTTACTGTATAACAATCGTCTGTAAAGCAATTTCGCTTCACATTATATGTCTGATATTTAGACATTCTTTGCTACTATTATAAAACTGAAATATAAACTTGCACTTTATTTGCTCTTGTAAGTAATTTGAAAAAGCACTGCAATTTTATCGTAAGAAGTATGGAAAAATGACTTGCTGTATAACAATCATCAATAAAGCAATGTCGCTTCACATTATATGTCTGATATGATATGATATCGCATTATATGTCTGATATAATACATTATTTGCTACTATTATAAAATTGAAATTTAAACTTGCAACTTAATTGCTTTTGTAAGTAATTTGAAAAAAGCAGTGCAGTTTTATCTTAAGAAGTATTGAAGAATGTTTCTTTAATGTGATACATAAACTGATTGTTGATATCTTATTCAAGTATGTTCTCAAAAGAATAGATGAATTTGTACAATTATTAAAACTTGATTGATTGTACCGCGAAAATGTTATGGTTTTAGAGAGATATTCTACTGTGTTTTTGAACCGAATCAACATTATTTCACTTTTAATCCCTTCAAGGGAGATGTTTCATTTTTGGATCACCTAACTTTAGTTACTAAATATCAGATTGACATTGGAATATTGGAATGAAAATTTCATTTTTATTAAGTACGTGAGCAAAAACTTTTGCTTATTTTCGAATAAATTTCCTTTCAAATTCTGGTGTCGATCATTCATTTAAATATTTTACGAATAGAAGTGTCTTGCCCCTGAAAGAATTAAGAAGTGTAACAAAATTAATATTAGTTTCATGATTAAAGTTAACATTTTATCTTTTAATCTAAGTAATTTTCAATCCAAGTCGATGCTTCACGAAACATAAATAAATAAATAAATAAATAATAATAATAAAAAAAAACAAGCAATAATAATAATGGTACAATAAACAAGTAAATGTATTTATAGTTTTTCACGATTTTCAATTATATATTGCAAAGAAAAATATTCGGGTTCTGCAAATGCCATTTGGTCTATTTATATATGATTTTTTTTCCCTTACAAGATATTTAATTAGCATTTTCCAAAAGAGAACAATAAAATAAGATTTAAAAACTATTTTATTACAATAAACAAGTAAATGTATTTTTTTAAAGTTTTTCACCATTTTCAATCACATATTGCAAGAAAAAATTTTCGGATTCTACAAATGTCATTTGGTTTGTTGATATATGAATATATCAACAGTTTTATTTAGTACAAGCTTATCTAATTATCATTGTCCAAAACAGAACAATAAACGAAGATTTTGGTTTTAAAAACCACTTTATTTTATATCTTTGGAGGAACTGGTGAAATAATTCAAGCAATGTTTCCACATAAAGCAAGAAGAAAATTACTTAAATAAAATCTTGTATAAATATTTAACTTTGGTTATCGATTCTTGTAATTTTTTTCGCAAAAAGTTTGTTTTAAAAAATATGTCAAAAAATGTTAAGTTTCACCCCTCCTTTTCTAACTCATGTACAAAAAAATATGCACTTATATACAAATATATATAGCACAAAAATATTCAAATAGACATTTTATCTCAAGCAAGCTGAATTGATTTTTATTCTAAAGAAAATTTAATAAATTGAAATTTTTGTTGGCAAAATCATCAGACGTAAAAACAACGAAATAATGTAAACATTTCTTATCCCGCTGAGATATAAAAACAACTTTTACCAATCTTTTTCTTCAATTAATATACTATTTAGCGATATGTGTATAAAAAATTTATTTATGAGGTGAAATGATTTTTATTATCTGTTAAAAAATTAACAATCAAGTGGCAGTATTACATGGTACTTAGTAGAAGCTACTAGGATAATTCAAGGAATGTTTTTCACTTCAGGGGAAAATATCTTTTATGACAAATTCTGGCATTTGTAAAAAAAAAAAAAAATAAAAAAAAATAATAATAATAATAATAATAATTAATATAAACTACAAGCCACGAAACTATGGTTTGAAATAAACTTGAAATGTATTTTGAAAGTCATTCATTACCAGTTTTCAACTGCGTGGTGCTAACAAATATTTTGATTATTCAATTGCGATTGAATAAACGGTAAATATTTAACACATACTGCTTGATTTGATTTTCAATTTCTGGAAAGAAAAAAAAAATATATATAAAAAATTGCCATACAACACACGTATACTTGTGGAAATATTTTAAGCATACACAATGGTTTGATTTCCCCGAAAAAAAGAAAAAAAAAAGCCAATGAAGTAAAATGTAAGCAATGCTTTCACACAAAAAAAGAAAACCTACTTATAAAAAAAACTCTGCCATGTTCCATCGAGCCTCATTCGATTATTGGACACATTCTGCAGAAGACAAAATCAAAGATGAACTATGGCCGCTGAATCTTTACCTGTGGATGCATGGTATAGGTTTTACTCATAAAAAATCTCGAAGTCCCGCTCTGATGTACATATCTTTAATCCCGGCTGTTGGTTTTGATATAAATGCAATTATGTGGGCTGTAGAATCAATTACTCGACCTGGTAAAGAATCTAACAAAAGCACAATTGCTTTCGTGCTTGTATCAGGTTTGAATGTGACTTTGCGAATCTTGTTTTATATTAAGAGGAAGACGTTCATCAACATTCATAAGAAGTTGGCTGTACTTTATTCTTCAGTGACTGAAAAGTGTGACTTGAATATCAAAATGAAATTGTTAGTCGTTTTACTGTTGAGTGATATTGCATCCATGGGGTCAAGCATACACAGCTACATTTTCCACCTAATTCCATCTTACAACGATACCTCTGATCAAAGTATAATATCAGTCCCCGAATCTCAAAGTTATTCTACGGTGGTACGCGGAATTAGCTTTTTCTTAGCTCACTGGTCTATATTTTGCCCAACAGCTGCAGCATCATTTGCTTGCGTTTGTTGCATCCTGCGTAACATCGTCCTAAAACTGCAATCGAGCATCAATTCGAATAAATCTATCGGATCTGAGTACATCCGCAAATCTTACACTGACGTTATGCATATGAGAATGCTAACAAACAACGAATTTCACTCAGTGCTGTTGATAGACACTGTCCTCGTCCTTAGCCTTTCGTTTCGGGAACTGTTTGAAATTTTGTTCGATTTCGATAACACCTCTGATTTTATCCTATCACGAGTAGTTTTCATGGTCATAGCTTTCTCCCGATTTGCTGCCATGTGTTATTTTGCGTCCGGCGTTACCAATGCAATTTCTAATCTGAAACTGACCATTCTTCAGACACCGCTAGACTTATCTAATGTGGAAAACCTCCAGTTTCTCTTTTACTTGGAGGAAGGTTATACAACGTACAAGCTGATAAGTTCTATTTCTCTGTCTAACAGCCTAATCTTGACCGCTGTTGGATCGATTCTTACATATGGAATTTTGATCGCGACATTTGATTTGAATATCTCTTCTGCAGGAGAATCAGACCACTAAATTCATATGTGGTTAAGCTTAGCCTTTCATTTCGAAAACTGCTCGAAATTTTGTTCGATTTCGATAATACCTCTGATTTTACCCTATCACGAGTGGTTTTCATAGTTATAGCTTTCTCCCGATTTGCCGCCATGTGTTATTTTGCGCCGGGTGTTACCAATGAAACTTCTAATTTGAAACTCAGACTTCTTCAGACACTGCTAGACTTATCTAATGTGGAAAATCCATACAAGCTGATAAGTTCTATCTCTTTATCTAATAGCCTTATCTTGACGGATGTTGGATTGATTATTACATTTTGGATTTTGATCATGATATTTGATCTGAATATCTCTTCTGTAGGAGAATCAGACCACTAAATTCATATGTGGCTAAGCTCAGCCTTTCGTTTCAAATTGTTCGAAATTTTGTTCGATTTCGACAATACCTCTGATTTTATCTTTCACGAGTGGTTTTCATGGTCATATAACTTTCTCCCGATTCGCTGCCATGTGTTATTTTGCTTCCGGAGTTACCAATGCAATTTCTAATCTGAAATTGACTATTCTTCAGACACCGCTAGACTTATCTAATGTGGAAAACCTGCAGTTTCTCTTTTACTTGGAAGAAGGTTATACAACATACAAGATGATCAGTTCTATCTCTTTGTCTAACAGTGTTATCTTGACCGCTGTTGGATCGATTCTTACATACTGGATTTTGATCGCAACATTTGATCTGAATATCTCTTCTGCTGGAGAATCAGACCTCTAAATTCATATGTGGTTAATCCCAGCCTTTCGTTTCGGGAACTGTTCAAAATTTTGTTCGATTTCGATAATACCTCTGATTTTATCCAATCACGAGTGGTTTTCATGGACATAGCTTTCTCCCGTTTTGCTGCCCAGAGGTATATTGATTTGCTGCCATGTGTTATTTTGCGTCTGGCGTTATCAGTGCAATTTCTAATCTGAAACTGACTATTCTTCGCTAGACTTACCTAATGTGGAAAACCTCTGGTTTCTCTTTTACTTGCAGGAAGGTTATACAACATACAAGCTGATCAGTTCTATTTCTCTGTCTAACAGCCTTATCTCGACCGCAGTTGGATCGATTCTTACATATGGGAATCTGATTACGACATTTGATCTGAATATCTCTTCTGCAGGAGAGTCAGACCACTAAATTCATGTGTGATTAACCCTTTCGGGTCTGGTGTACTATTAATAGTACATGTATTTTAATGCCGTATTATTTTGTTTTAAGAAATACTTTTGCTACTATTTAAATGTAGTAATACTAGTACATGTCTATACATTTACTATATGACTTCATTTACGTTTAGGCATTTAATAGCAATAATAATAACTATTATTTGCTTAATTCTTTTTGCGCCATTTGCGATTCTTTTATTTTAAACATATATTTCACTTTTTAAATTTAAAATAAAAATTACTTTCCTGAAAGAATAATGTGTATTACAGCACAAAAAATATTAGAAAGTTGTAATATAAGTTAAATCTATATTGTATTACAGTATTTTCTAAGCATCTCCAAAAACTCTTTCTTAGCCTGTTGTCATATGAATATTAATCAAATAGTACACAAAATAACAACATTCGTTACCTTTCTGTTAATGAAATAATCTTTAAATACTAATTAATCTATTTTGATAACTATTGTTAATGTTATTAACGCAAAAATAATTTTTTCTAAAAATTGAAAAAAAAAAAAAATAATAATAATAAATCGGACCCAGGTTAAAGTATGTGCTTTCCTTCAGGGCACCTTTTTTTTTGAAAAATATACAATTTTTATCAAACACATATGTTTTTTAACTAAAACAGGGAATTCATATAAATTTTTAATGAAATTTTAATAAACTTTTCAATTTTAGGCAATATTTAATCAAATTTTAGCAAAAAATACCGTTTTAACCAAATCTTCTATAACGAAATCTATAAAATTTATTTCACTTTTTTTTTCAACACTATTTTAGGAAACCAACCTGTGTTATGAAGCAAAAGACTTGCAGGGGCCATGTGGTCAAGACACCACGCCACTAATCGCTTGCGAGTGTAGGAGGCTGTGGGCTGGAATCCCGCAGACCCCATAGCACAAACTTTTTGTGTGGAGTTTCTGGCTGTATTTTCTTCGTGTTGAAGTATTTCTTTGTGCTATCTCATCCCTGTATATTGACGATGACTTATAAGCAAGCTTTCCTGAGTCAGATGTATGTGTTCAATTAATAAATAAATAAAAGATTTGCAATACCTCTTAAATTTATTGTCATGTACACTGTAAAAAAAAAAAAAAAAATCTGTAACGTTACTAAAAGTTTTCTAGGAAACTGGGATTCCTAGAATTTTTTATGTAACGGTAACAGCAAAAATTCATGTAACAGATACAGATTTGCACTGAAAATCAAAAAATCTGTAAGATTACTAAGAATTTTTTAGGAAACTGGGATTCCAAGAATTTTTCATGTAACTGCAACCCAGGTTACAGATAAAATTTTAGTAAGATAACTGTAATTTTAGTAGACTCGTTCGTAAAGTTACAGATTTCTGTAACTTTACAAAAATTAGTTTTGTACATTTACGTTTTTTCTTGTACAATGTACAGATAAAGTGTTAGTAACCATACAAATTTCGGCAACTTTACATCTGTAGGATTACAGATTTTTTTAACAGTGTACGAAATTTTGTATACGAAACATGATTTTTTTAAAATGTGTATTTTTCAATAAAAATAGCTCTTAAATTAATGTGTAAAAATTTACATGCTATATTTTGATTCCTAACATACCAATAGATGAGCAGAACCGTGTTACAAAATTTTATTTCAATACCTTAAAAACTTTTTAAGAAATGGTGTTTCTCGTAAACAATTAAAAACTTGGTATTCCACAAAATGCAAATATAGATTTTCATATAGCACAGAAAATTATGCATAAAGTTTGCAACTTTAAAATCTATTATATTTGTACTGAATTGTATGTTTGTGCATATATTATGTATAATATATTTGCATATTAAGATGTATTTTTTTTCTTTCTTTTTGTGACTTTTCAAACGGTCACTTCTGGTTTCAGAAAGTTCATTTCCGGTTTATATTTCGGGCTACAACTTTGCTTCTAATAACCGCTGAACCAGAAGTAAAGCATTTTTGAAATCCTAAATGTTTCAGCTTTAATTTAACGAGATTGAACCTATCGAAATTCAACGACAGAAAATCTTTAAGAAAGAACCGTTTCATTGAATTATAATAAATCTACAAAATTAGTTACAGTAAAAAATGCATCTTATATTGGTCAGTCTAACTCTCAAAGATATAAGGTATCCTGGGATAATAACGCCACGTTAAGGTTCTACCAATTTTCACGGCTTAGTTTTAGATTGTATTTTTCAAACAAATATGGGATTTGATGCAACAACTCACTGACTATCCATGTAAAAAAAAAAAAATATATATTTAACAGATGTCTATATTCATAAAATGTAATTGCGTGATTTCTTGACCTATGCAATTTTTCGTTGTTACCCACCTATGTGGGTAATAACGCCATGAAAACAAAACTATAAAATAAGATGAAGTAATCCCATGTAGATTGCCCAATTCTAAAAACAAAAACTCTACAATCTTAGAAATTGAAAGAATTGCATTCTAAGCGATATAAAATGTTGAATTTTTTGTGAAAGTGTAAGAAAAAGAAGTACTGGGGAAGGGGAGGGAGGCAAAAGAACATCAGACCCTGAACTTCTTTTTGCTTAAAATGTACGGCTTAAATAAAATTATTAGACAAATTGTACTATTTTAACTGTATTTATCTAAATCAGTATTTAAGTTTGAATGTATGAATTCTATGCGATAAGAAGATATTCAGTTTTTTTGTCATTGGATTGGCGTTATTACCCCGTTGTACTTATTGTGCAATACATTTTAAACTACAAACTATCTCGCGAACACATCCAAAATTTTCTACAACATACTGAAAGTACATAAAATGCACTTCAAATTTATATAATAAACAAATTATTTCCTGATAAATATATCGTCTTCACATCACATAACTTACCTCACAAATTTTACATCAAGCGTTAATTTTAGTTGCTTCTAAAATCGATAAGGCCTGCAAATGGAATAAAATATTTTAAAGCAGTTGTTAATGTTTTATATGACTCAGAATCCTTTTGTGCAGAGACCATGGGTGCCATTTACTGGATTATTTCATAATTATGCGTAATATTAGCACATGGCGTTATTACCCCACCTGGCATTATTACACCAGAACACATTATTATTTTAAACTAAAATTAACAAAATACTATAAAACTCAATTATCCAAATTATTTGAACGCAATAAAACTGAAATTCACCGGATTTTATAAAAAACCGTATTTTTAAAATAATGTACTCATTTCATTTATTTTTTTTAAAGAGAAAATATAGTGTTTCTGTTGCCTCAATTACAAAATTGGTACTAAAAATTAAAAAAAAAATTAATATCACAAAATTTAATTGCGATAAAGCTTTGAAACAAATTGTATTTAAAAGTATATTTTTTTCTCTGTACGAAGTGTAAAAATTTTAAATGTACGATGTTTAGAAGTTTTAAATTTGCAGTAGCAAAAATTGCATGGAAAAGTGTTGCGCATTTTAATTTCTATTTTTTCTTTTAATTCTAAGAGAAAATGGAGTGATTCTGTTGCTACATTCACAAAATCGGTACTAGAAACTATAAAAAAATTAATATCTCAAAAATAAATTGAGATACAGCTATAAAACAAATTGCATTAAAAAGTAAATATTTTTCTCTATACAACGGTGTAAAAATTTAAGATATGTGATATTTAGAAGTGTAAAATTTGCAGTAGCGAAAATTTCAAAACCTAAATTACAGAGGAAAGTGTTGCCATTCGCAAAATGACGTATGCGTTACGTACAGATACGTTTGGTTTTTATATTAAAGAAATCTAATAGCTTAATTTTGTCTACTGGAAAGCAATTCATAAATATGGTACCTAAAATATGAACTCATTATCATTACTACTCTTAAATGTACTTTTAAAATTTATTTTTTAATTAAAAAAATTATTTTGCACAAAAAATTACGGAACTGCATTTTATCCTTTTATTCTAAGCTACATCAAATTGAAAGAATTTACGTCACTTTTACTGACAAATGATACTTTTATTCTTTCTTGCATTCAAAATCAGTAATATTTTTACACATTATTTCTCACAATTCTTGAGGAAATGTTTTCTGAAATATTTTTTAAAGCGGTCCGGGGCATGAAAATCTTCAAAATTTAAAAAAAAAATTTAATTAAAAATTTCTCTGTTTTTTAATGCTTAAAAAGACGTTTAAATAATGTTTCTACATTAGTTAGAAGAGGAAATAATAATTTTTTCGTTTTCGTTTGTTTTCAAAATTTAGCTTTCAAGCAATGGTTGTCATAATACGACTTCTTGGGAAAATGCTTTTTTCTTCATGATGGGTTTTTCACAATTTATCGGATTTAAATTGTTATAACTCAAGAACCGTTGAAAACAAAGCCTTCAAACTTGGAACATGTCTTTTTTAATTGTTGTAATTTAATTTTGATTCAGCAAATGAAAAAAAAAATTACCTTTGAAAAATTTATTAAAAAATAAATAAATAAAAGTCACTTAATTTTACTTCAAAAATTTACTTTAAATACTTTAAAATTTTTTTTATAGATTAATATTTTAAAAAATGCTTAATCAAAATTAAAATTTAGATATTTTTGTTTATTTAAATGTAAATAAATAAATAAATAAAATTCTACAAGAAATATTTTGAATTATAACGATTTCAAATAGCCCCAGTTTTTTAATAAATTTTAAACTGAATAAAAAAAAAAAAAAAAAAAAAAAAAAATTGAAAACTTTTATCGCATGATTTTGTTTAAAAATAATAGGGTTAACCATCATAAGAAAATTCAAAATTTAAACACAATAAATGAAAAATATTTTTAAATGAGTCTCGGACACCCTTAATCAAGTAAATTTTACAGTGGAGAATTTGCGTCCGTAATGATAAACAAATTTGTAAGAAAGAGTCTTTTCTGAAATCCGTCTCCAAGCCTTAAATTACAAATTATAGTATAGAGTAAAAGATATAATTAAAGTAAAATACATATACAGTCGAGTCTCTATATAACGAAATCCACCGTTCCAGTAAAAAATTCGTTATATAGAGAAATTCGATGTATAGAGAATGATGTTAAAAATCGTATTTAATGTGTGAAATTTGAACAAATAATATTTTTGATCTTTTGAATTAAGAATTTGAAACGTTTAAAAATAAATATTAACCTAACATTTTATTTCTTAATTATTTAAGCTGTTTCAAAAAAGAGAACAGACATTTATTTGAAAGCCTAATGAAAATCAAATAAGGAAGACTTGCATTAATTTCAGACAAAAAAAATCTGTATTTTTTTTTTCTTTTAAATTGTTACGCTCTCAGAAAAAAAAAAAAAAAAAAAATGTTCAAATTTTACCAAGGAATGAAAATTTGTAGTTAACATTTTCCTCCATTTGAAGGCCTCTCTTATGTGCCTCTCATTGATTCCTCTCTTACATGTTTATCAATCCAATTGACACTGTTTTAAGAAAAATGTGGAAAGGTGTGTGGGAGGTGGGATGAATTCGTTGGATTTAAAGAACATTGAGAGAAAAAGTAATAATAATACAGTTGACGCTCGTTTTTACGAACCTCTTTTTTGCGAATACTTGCGATTTTATGAACTAGAGCGTGGTCCCGAATACATTCCCATAGACGCTATGTAAATTTTCGCTCCCATTTACGGACTACAAATTATGGAAATCTCTTTTTTGCGAACTTAACTTTTATAATTCTGCAATTTTTTTTATTTTTTTTTAAATACCGAAAAGAAGTGCCAACGT
The DNA here is from genome assembly GCA_964019185.1 of Maratus speculifer. Classification (NCBI taxonomy): domain Eukaryota; kingdom Metazoa; phylum Arthropoda; class Arachnida; order Araneae; family Salticidae; genus Maratus; species Maratus speculifer. The sequence goes on along the minus strand of OZ025302.1, from coordinate 224,442,375 downwards.
CAATTATACTCTCAACAGGTGCAAAAGACAGCAGGTGCATTTGAAGAATGTGTTATCCCCCCCCCCCCCCCACACACACGCTTTTGGGAGGGAGGCAGCGTAACAATAAGTTTATTTAGCGTCACATGGTTTATTATGACAGATTTTAAAGGCACATGTCTGGAAAGCCTCTAATTGGCGAGTGAAACTTAAATGTACAAGCAGGTGTCATTGTTGAAAGGGGAAACGAAATCTTTTAAAAGATTGCATTCTGTAATCGTCTGTTTTCTCATACCTTCTGGACTACTCAATCTGAGAAGTCTCGTTAGTCGAGAGGGAGATTGGGCCAGAACATTACAGAATTTCAGTATGTCGCAGTTGAAGAAACGCATGTGCTTATCCGTTGAGGTAAAGAAGAAAATTTTAAAAGAAGTCGATGAGAAAATCTTAAGTAAGACAGAAATTTCCAAAAAGTATGGAATTCCAAAGAATAATCTCTCCACAATTTTAAAATCTCGAGAGAAAATCGTCGGAAATAGAAGCACAATAAAAACCTCTCTCGTAAATATTTCAGAGAAGCAAAACATCCCCAATTGGAGAAACCTTTGATTTCTTGGATGAGGAAAATGAGAGGACTCAACATTCCCATAGATGGTAATCTCCTTAAAGAACAATCGAATTCTTTTGCTTTGAAGCTGAACATCAAAGACTTCAAGGTCTCAGATGGTTGGTTACAAAAATATAAGTCCAGGCACTGTTTGAGCTTTAGAAAATTGTGCGGTGAAAGTGGAACAGCAAATACGAATTTGGTAAATGAATGGAAAGAACGCGATTTAAAAGCATTGCTAACTGAATATGCACCAGAGGATGTCTTTAACGCGGACGAAACAGGTCTGTTTTTTAAGATGCTGCCGGAAAAGACACTTACCTTCAAAGGTGAAAAATGTATCGGAAGCAAAAAGGCTAAGTAGAGAATCTCAATCTTGTTGGCAGCCAACATGAATGGAACACAAAAACTGCCCTTGCTTTTCATTGGAAAAAATTTGAAGCCTAGATGCTTCAGAAATGTTAAAAATTACAAGCTGCATACCATGCTAACCAAAATGCATGGATGACAGGGTACATTTGTGAAAAATGGTTAAGAGACTTGGATCGTCAATTTGTTTTGGAAAAACGTAAAATTTTGCTAATTGTGAATAACTGTTCAGCTCAAGTTGAAGTCTCAGATCTTAAATCTATTCGTGTGGAGTTTCTTCCACCCTATGTAACTTCAATTTTACAGCCGATGGATCAGGGTGTGATTAATAGTTTCAAGCACATATATAGAAGAGTGCTTTTGTAAAGAGTAGTCATGGGATTGGAGCTGAATCAGCCATATGAAATTGATATTCTGGGTGCAATGCATTTGTCAATACGTGCTTGGAATGATGTTCAAGCGACTACAATAGCTAAATCATTTCAACACGCAGGCTTTAGTACCTTAATTAATGAAAACCAAGAAAATGTAGCCAACGATATCAGTGGAGATGAGTTACTCATAAATGAACTCCGCAAAAGAAATCCACTGTTGCCTGAAATTTCATTCCAGGACTTTTTGAGTGTAGATTCAGACGTGATTTGTACGGAAGAAATATCAGATGAACAAATTATTGCTGACACAATAAGTGAAAAGGAAGAAGAACTTTAAGATTTGGAACAAGAAGAAAATGAAATAATCCAATGCCCGACTGTCAAACAAGCAGCTCAGTGGTTGTCAGGGCTAAGGCACTTTTTTGAAGTGAACAATAATTGTGAAATGATTTCAAGCATAGATAAAATGGAAACATGTATTTTCCAAAATGTGATTTTAAAGCAAAAAAAGATAAGTGATTATTTCCATTCCTAATTTTTTTATCTATGTATTTTCATCCATTAAGTACTAATACAGTCTGTTTTCACATGTAATGTTTTTAAAGCTTAATAACATATTCTTCTGAGTGCTAAATTTTTTTTTTCTGTGCATAAATTTGTATTTTGAATTTTCTTATATATTTAAAAAATATATGTATAACTTTATTTCAGAATAAATAATCTTAAAATATTACATCATCTATGAAGAGGGGGGATATTGATAAAAATAGACATAAATAATGTACATATTCATGTCATTTTTGATCATTTTCTATTTTACGAACTTTCTATTTTACGAACCATTTGAGTGTTCCCTACGAGTTCGCAAAAACGAGCGTCGACTGTAATATATATATATAAAAACTCAGCACTGACGATAAATAAAAAAAAAGTGATGGAAAATTGATTCCATATGATATCGAAGCTTTTTAAAATTGTTTTTTTATTACCAATTTATGAAAAAATTCGTTATATGGAGATAGATATTTCGCTATATAGAGACTGCTTTTAATGTAATCATGCAAAAATGGGACCGTTCCTACTAAAAATTTGTTATATAGAGAAATTCGATGTATGGAGTTTCGTGGTAGGAAAACTCGACTGTATTAACAAAATCTTTGATTTTGAACCAGGACACACAATGTTCAACAATATTCCACTTATTCAATAGCCATTAAAAACAAACACAGAAACGATGTAAATTAAAAAAATATATTATCTATCTATATGTAATAAAATCCAAAGTCATGTCACTGTAATCAATAGTTCCGGGATGACCACTTCTCTTTTTACATGCCAGGCGGCTATTTTTTTTGTGCTTGGTGCAGGTGATAAATCGCAAATATTGTTCCATTGGACATTGGATGGTGAATTTTCTCAGAGTACCTGCGACACAATGGTCTTTACCTCTTGTTCGTCATCATCTCATCTATTTATATAATACGCTATTGTGACGATTCCGAGTTTCTCCTCATCTTCGAGAAAAGCAACGTATGACTGCCACGTTAGGCATAATTATTTAGATGCCACAAGTATGCGGATTGTTCAACATATGGAAATATACACATAATCTGCATTTATCACATCTATTCTCCTTCTTTTTCTAAAAAAAATCTACAAAAACTTTCCAATTATAATGTTTTAAATTCTAAATTAAAATAATGGATAACAAACTATTATAAGCAACGGATAATCATATATAAATAAACCAAAGCTATTTTGGTGATGCCATCTATTGATAATTGATATAAATAAAAGAACTTGACGTAATGATATAATTCGATATCTATAGTTTAAACTTCGGTTATACAATTTTAGAATTTTATTCAATATAAATTAAAATAATATTATAATTTAAATTTTGTCTTATAAATTTTTAAGTGCTTAACACTTACCCGATTATTTTTTTAAATTTTTTGTTTGCATTAAACGTAAAAAGTTTTTTTTTCTCCAGATGTAATGGAATTATGATATTGCATTAGTATGAATGAAAATTATTTTTTCGCATTCTCTATTAATTTACAAGTTTATTTTCACTCCAAAGTTATGTTCAAATGTTACAAAATTAAAAATCGAAATTTTATCTGTATTGATATAAACATATGTAGCACGTGTTATACAGGGTGATTCATAAAAGATGGGCAGAACTTTAAGGGGTTATAGTACACTTAAAGACAAATAATATTAAATAGGAGACTAAGGGTCCCAGACGTATTCCCAAGGAGATAGGGGGCATTAAAGTTTAGGGTCCGAAATTTCAAATGATTATAAAAAATGGAAAAATTGGTCGATTCGTTTGCGGTTTTTGCAAAAAATTTTCTTTATGCCAGTATTTTCTTGAAATAAAATTTTAAAGTTCAATTTCAAAAAATGCCGATAGGGGGCGCTTTAGACTTTGGAGTAACAAACAAGTATTTTTTAACGTTATTTTTTGTGTCTCATTAAATGCTTTCTAAAGCTTAGACTTAAATTTTCAGCCCAAAATCTGAATCGTTAGACGTGGTTAAGTTTCTGGGGAGAGGGGTTTGAAATTTCTACTCCTGAGCACAGTTCAGTTTACCATGTCCACACATTGTGTGCTGTGATACGAGGTAAAAAGACACAAATTAGGATTATGTTACCAAAGCATATTTATTAACATGTAATTACAATAAATATTCAAAATTGTGACCACCAGAGGTTATGCACGCAGAACAACGGCGAAGAATGGAACGGCGAACATTCGCGAAAACATCAGGCTTTTCGAGCACTTCCCCTACAGCGGCGGAAAGTCTGGCGACCAGTTCCTCGGGGGATTCAATGGGTGTCTCATACATAAGAGCCTTCAATTGTCCCCAAAAAAAGAAATCGAGGGGTGAAAGATCTGGCGAGCGAGCAGGCCAAGCAACAGGACCACCTCGACCAATCCATCTGTTCGGAAATGTGACGTCCAGATAGTTGCGGACGTCTCGTACGTAATGGGCTGGCGCTCCATCGTGCTGGAACCACATGACCCGCCGGATGCGTGGAGGAACAACGTTTAACAGGTCTGGCAGCACATGTTGCAGAAATGTGAGGTATGTTTTACCGTTGAGGCGTTCAGGAAGAAGGTACGGTCCGATTAGGTGGTCTCCGAGGATTCCTGCCAAAACATTGATGGAAAAGCGTCTCTGATGAGCATGTGGATACGTAGCATGTGGATACGTAGCATGTGGATTGACATCCGCCCATACATGTGCATTGTGTGTGTTAAATGTACCTTCACGTGTGAAGGTACATTCATCGGTGAAAAGCACAGTTCGTCCAAAATGTGGATTTAGCGCGTTCTGCTGCAGAAACCAGCGGGCGAATTCAATACGATTTGGATAATCCCTTGGAGACAGTTTCTGGACTCGTTGCACATGAAACGGGAGCAAATGTTCATCCTTCAGTACCCTCCAAGTCATGGACTGTGAGGTATCCACCTGCCTAGCCACTGTTCGTGTACTTGTACTTGGCTGTGCCGCTACTACATCCAGAATGGCTTCTGCAACAACTACTGATTCGTCCTTTTTTGCACGACCTGCATTCGACCGGGAAGCGAGAAATGATCCCGTCTCACACAACTGTCTGTGCAAGCGCTCGAAAGTTTTGCGGCTAAGCAACCGCCTGTTGGGAAATCGATCTCCGTACATTCGTTGTGCCTCTGCACCATTTCCATCTGCCGCTCCGTAAATTAAATGCATCTCAGCCTTTTCCTTATTCGTATAGGGCACCATCTTCCGATTCATTACTACAGCGACTTACACTTGACTCACCGTTCAGTGGTTTTTATGCCTGAATCGTGTCGAAATTTTGCATACGTGTTCTTCTTCTTCCCCATTTGACATTTGCATACTTTCTGTCTCCTTCTTCACCCGGTGACTAGCGTCAGGAATGGAGCCTTAACGTTTGCATGAGCGACGTTTCCAACTGTGCCAGTGCCTTTATGAGTGAATTCCGACTATGCAGTCCTTGACGAAAGTTGTATTTTTGCCTCGTATCACAGCACAGAATCGTTGGGCATGGTTAAGTAGTGCAAACTGAACTATGTTCAGAAGTTGAAATTTGAACCCCCTCCCCTCGCTACTGAACCACGCTCAGCGATTCAGATTTTGAGCTGAAAATTTAAGTTTAAGTCTAAGCTTTAGAAAGCATTTAATGAGACACAAAAAATAACGGTATAAAATAGTTGTTCGTTACTCCAAAGTCTAAAGCGCCCTCTATCGGAATTTTTTGAAAATTTTCTTTAAAATTTATTTTCAAGAAAATACTGACATAAAGAATAATTTTAGCAAAACGCGGCAGTAGTTAGAGCCTAATCTACGACACAAAGATCGGGAATAACTGATTTTTGTTCTGGGGGGGAGAAGGGTTTCAAATTTCAAATTTCAGTTTACGCTACTTAACTACTCGTTAGGACTCAGATTTTTAGATCAAAATTTAAGTTTAAGTCTAAGCTTTCGAAATCATTTAAAGAAATACAAAAAATAACGTTAAAAAATAGTTGTTTGTTACTCCAAAGTCTAAAGCGCCCCCTATCGGCATTTTTTGAAATTGAACTTTAAAATTTTATTTCAAGAAAATACTGGCATAAAGAAAATTTTTTGCAAAAACCGCAAACGAATCGACCAATTTTTCCATTTTTTATAATCATTTGAAATTTCGGACCCTAAACTTTAATGCCCCCTATCTCCTTGGGAATACGTCTGGGACCCTTAGTCTCCTATTTAATATTATTTGACTTTAAGTGTACTATAACCCCTTAAAGTTCTTCCCATCTTTTATGAATCACCCTGTATATTCCTTATATTTTATCCTTATCCTTATTTGTTGTTATATTTTATAAGAAACATAAATTTTATTTACAATACGATTAAATTTCAAGTGGATATAAACTAATCTCTTAAGAATTGATAAAATTGAATTAAAATTTTACGAAAGAAATAATAAAAATAATAATTTTGATTTTTTTTATATCCACTGAAAATTTTAAGCTATATAGCCAAAGCTCCGGTTAAATATTTTTATAATTTCATTCAATATAAATAAAAAAGATATTAGAATTTTAATTTAGTTTTATTAATTTTTGAGAGTTTAATATTTATTCGCTTATTTTTTAAAAATTTGTTTGCATTATAAGTGAACATTTTTTTTCTCTCTTCTTCAGATTTAATTTAGTGGTACTACTTGGTTATCCCGTCTTCCAAAAAACTATCACAAAATTATATGATTATATGCTAAGAATGGATGACTGTAAATGTCACATTCAGTTGACATTAACTACGATACATGTGTCTGTTTACGCCATCAAGTGATTTTTAATGCAGCTTTTTGATTATGTTTTAAAAATTTATTTATTCTTCCGTTATTTAAAATAAAATTTGCGTCAATTTATGCAATTTGGCGAAATTGGTCGACGGGATAACGAAGTAGTAACACAGTCTCTTATTAAATAACAACCCCAAAGTTATGTTCAAATGTTACTACGTTAAAAAACGAAATTTTATCTGCATTGATCTAATTAATATGTATATACAAATCTCTATATCATATACAGGGCTGCTAAAAATTTGGATAATTTTCCGATTGTAGATGGGAACAGTTTATATTCGTATTTGAAATGCGTTATACATTTCCATATGGTGAAATGTGACGTAATATTTTAATTATTTAACGATGCAGTTTTGTTACATTATTCTGAATGTATTGGAAGGTGCTTTATAATATATGCTTGACGCATGGTTTTTTTTTTTTTTTTTTTTTTTTTTTTTTTTTACTTTCTGTCCCATTTTTTTGTGACCTTGGATGTGACATCAATAGTTGCTAAGCAACTAGTCGAAAAATAAAGTATGCATTAGAATTTAAAATCTTATAGTTTCGATTTAATTATCTGAATATATCAAAATAATCTTCTAGTACACGAAAAAAATATGCATGTTCCAATAACATATTTTAATGCATTCAGGTTAAACGAGTGACATATTTTTTTTAAACAATGTAATATAATTATAATGTGTTTGCAAGAAAATGAAGGTAAAATAAAATTACCTATGTTGTACGCTGCAATAGCATGCAAATGTTAAAAATGAACTAATGAAAATGTGTTTGTCATATCGATGCTACATATTTCTGAAGAAATACTGAATGTCATTAAGATTGTTGTCATCTGTGTTTTTATAAACAAATAATATGAAAAGAAAATCGAGATTGTCATATTATTTATGAGAACAAAACATCAAAATGATATTTAAACATTTGTACATTTTTATTTGATGCAGAATCAATAAGAAAAGAAAATTATGACACATAAGTAAATTGTTCCATGTTTTGATATGCGAGCTAATTCAACGTGCTTGTCTTTTTTCTGCAATGTTATTTGTGATAATCCCGAATTACAGAAAATATAGATTAATTTTCATATTTCACGTCTACTAATGAACTCTTCTCATACAATTGTACCATACGTGTTGATTTGAGTCAGGCACAATATAGGGAAAAATATGATTGTTAAATACTTATTAAACTCAGCATGAAAAGCTTTAGTGCAATATTGGGTTATTATGCACTCTGATAAAATCGTGTATTTTATACATACATCCAAAAAAGGAGAAAGTCTAGTTATTCAAATTTTGCAGTGATTTTGTTATAGTTCTTTTATTTAGATTAGAAAAATGGCAGGACTAGAAATATGTCTAATATTTAACGTTCACATTTTAAAAGAGTAAAAGAGGCGCAAGAGACAATGTTATAAATGCAACTTTGATTTGAAAGTAACTAGAAAGTAACTAAAAAGCGACTAAAATGCCTTAGGAAGAACTTACTTTATCAAATAAATTTAAGCCTTTACTTTTGAGTCAGATGGAAATCTTTATCAAATGAATTTAAACTTTGAATTTTGTGTCAGATGAAAATAAACCTCGTCAGAAAAAACGCTATCACTACATCACAAACCTCAAGAAGAAACTAAATATAACCATTTTAAATATTTGTTATATTGCATCAAAGATCAAATTCTCATTAAAAAAATATGGATAAAACGCAAGTTTCAAAACAGAAGTTCATATTAATGGCCTTAGAAAGAACTTACTTTAACAAATGAATTCAAACTTTGAATTTTGTGCCAGATGAAAAAAAACCTCGTCAGAAAAAACCCCATCATTACGTGGAAAACTTCAAGGAGAACTAAACATCAACATTTTAAACCTTTGTTTTTAAATATTGCATCAGAGGTCAAATTCCCATTTAAAAAAATACTATGGATGAAAAACAAGTTTCAAAGAGAAGTACATCTTAATTCCTTTTGAAGAACTTACTTTAACAAATGAATTTAAACTTTTACTTTTGTGCCAGATGAAAAAAAACCTCGTCAGAAAAAATGCTATCAATACGTGGCAAACGTCAAGAAGAACTAAACATAATCATTTTAAATCTTTGTTTTTTAAATATCGCATCACAGGTCAAATCCTTATTAAAAAAAAATTACAATGGATGAAAAGCAAGTTTTAAAGAGAAGAACATCTTAATTACTTTTGAAGAACTTACTTTACAAATGAATTTAAACTTTTGTGTCAGATGAAAAAAAAACCTCGTCAGAAAAAATGCTATCATTACGTGGCAAACTTCAAGAAGAACTAAATATAAACATTTTAAACCTTTGTTTTAAAATATTGTCTCAGAGGTCAAATTCTTATTTTTTTTAAAAAATATTATGGATCAAAAGCAAGTTAGAAAGATAAGTACATCTTAATTCCTCTTGAAGAACGTACTTTAACAAATGAATTTAAACTTTTAATTTTGTTGTAGAAAATATATATATATATATATATATATATATATATATATATATTCGCGTCAGAAAAAAACGTTATTACCACGTGGCAAACTTCAAGAAAAACTAAGCATAATCATTCTAAATCTTTTTTTTAAAATATTGCATCAAAAGTCAAATTCTCATAAAAAAAAAAAAAAAAAAAAAAAAAAAAAAAAAAAAAAAACCACTATAGATAAAAAGAAAGTTTCAAAGGGAATTGCATCTTAAAAATTTTTTTAAACATCAACTGTCAAATTCCTATAAGAAAATGTCGTTAGAATAAAAAGAGAGAAAATTAAAACAATTTTCCCAATACTTTAATTTTTAAACACTGTATTAGGAGATAAGTCTTCATTAGAAATATGTTTAAAGAGTTAAAGTACTCCCTTGTACCTTGTCATCGAAGTTTACGAAATTGAAAACTCGCATAATTTCACCTTAAATTACTAAATTGAAAACTTGTAGCTATGAGCAGTCTCTATGATATAAATTTTTTTTTCTCCTAAAATGGAAGAAGAAACTTCGACAACTGAAATCTTGATCGAAGAATATTACCATGTGTGCAAATAAATCCTCGATAGAAATTACAGCAATTAATTTAAAATGAAACCTTTTGTGATTTATTGCAGCTAAAATTGTCAATTTTAATCTTCATCGTAGCATATTATAATGTGTGAAAAATTTACAACAGGAAACAAATCTTTGATGGGAGATTACAATGGTTAATTTGAAATATTTTGCGAGTTATTCTATAAAATTACAACGCTAATTACAGCCTTCGTCGTAGAATATACGAAAAGATTATATAAGAAAACAAATCCTCAACGGAAGATAACTAATTTAAAATGAAAACATTTTTGATTTATTTTATGCAGTTACAACTGGGAAATTCAGCTTTCATCGTAGAACATTATGATATGTTTAAAATTATAACATAAAGCGAAACCTCAATGGAACCTCACAGCGACTAGTTGAAAATAAAAACTTCTGCGAATTATTGTACGAAGTTAAAACTACGAATTTTAGCCTTCATCATAGAATATTATAAAATGTGAAAAAATTATATCATGAAACAAAATCTCGATGGAATGTTACAGCGTTCATATTCAACACATAAACTTTTGAGCGTTGTTCTATGAAGTCAAAACTGTGTTTTTTAGCCTTCATTATAGAATATTATATGTGAAAAATTTATGTCAGGAAGGGAATACTGAAAAGAAGACTACAACAATCAATTTAAAGTGAAATTTTTGTAATTTATTTTTCGAATTTTAATGTCTTAGTCGAAAAATATTACAAAATGGGCAAATTTTCAACAGAAATTATGACGACTAATTTAAGATGATTTTTTTTTTGTGATTTATTCAAGGAAGAACTGCAAATTTTATTACAGACATATGACATTTATTAAATTTGCTTCAGCTATCCATAACTCGTTTTCTGGATGCTTTCAAATGTAAATGCTTCATTCTTCTCTTTATAAATGATGATTTCATTTAACATCATCCTGCACTTTCTGTTATAAGGATGCTTAAAAATTTATGCATCGAAACAAATTTTATATATTTTGTGATTTTACAGCAGAAACTGAACTTTGAAATTAAAGAAAAATGAATGAATAAGTTATTCCATTTTATTTCAGATACACATTTTGTACTTTTGTAAATGGAGTCAATACTTTTAAAAATAAAATAAACTATTTAAAAATATTTAGAAAAGGTGAAATAATTGATATTAATGAAAATACCATTGATATATATGCCAATTCAGAAGTTAAAAGACGTCACTTCCAGACAACAGTTATTGAAGAATTCAGGCTACAGCATTTCTGGCCTTGATCGTAGAATATGTGCAAATCCTCAAAGGAAATTTGCGACAAATAGTTCAAAGATTTTTTTTTTTTTTTTTTTTTTTTTTTTGTTATTTATTCAATAAAGTCAAAACTGTGAATTTTAGTTGTAACATGCCACCTTTTATCAAACTGCTTCGAATATGCAGAGGCCACTTCATGGATGCCTTCAAATCCAAATGTCTCTTCATCTTCATGTAAATAATGATTTCATTTGCATAATTCTAAACTTCCTACTGTATCTGCTTAAAAGTTTATGCAAGGATTCAAATACAATGTACTAGGTGATTTTCACAACAAAAGTCGAATATTTTATATCTGTATTCAATGTTTTATAAAATTAAATAAACTATTTAAACAATTCTTCGAAACCACAAAAATATATTTATTGATAAAAACAGTATTCACGTATATGCAAACTTACAAGCTAAAAAACGTCAATTGCTGAGAATAGTTATTGAAGAACACTTGTGAACTTTGTGTGTATTTCTACCTGTGGTTTCGAGGAAAAAGTTATTCTTTTGTAAATGAAATAAATGTTTTATAAGATAAAATAATGCTTCGAAAACACAATCATATGTTTCTTAAGAAAAATGCTGTTCATGTTTATCCAAACTCAGATGCTAAAAGACGACGTCTCCTAAGAAAAATTACTGAAGAATTCAGATTATTAAATATTTACCTGTGGATACATGGAATAGGTTTTACTTTCAAATGTTCTGCTGGATTTGAAGGCAAAATTATGCAATTTATATCTGTCATTCTTGCAGTTATATTTGATGCAAATTTGATTATTTGGGCTTTAGAAACCATTACTCGCCCTGGTCGAAGTACTAACAAAAGCGCAATAGCATTTGTATTAATATCGATATTAAATGTTGTTCTACGATTTATGCTTTATAAAAGAAGAAAGATATTCATCTCCAATTTTCAAAAACTGGCTGCACTATACTCATCAATAGTAAATCACAATACCTTGAATTTCAAAAGAAAGTTAGCGGTGCTTCTAGTTTTAAATGATGTCGCATCAGTGTATTTCTCCTTGTATACTTATTTCTATGTGTTAATTCCATCATATATAAAGAAACCGGGAAAAAGTATCATAGCCGTACCTCATTACAATGAATATTCGCCGCACCTTCGAGGTGTTAGTTTTTTCTTAGCTCAATGGTCAATATTCTGCCCTGCAACAGCATTCATTTTTGCCTCAATATGCTACTTACTTAGATATACCGTGTTTGAACTGAACAATCTCGTATTAGATTCCAATATTGTTAAAAGCAAAACCATACGTAAAACATACACAAAAATAGCACAGATGAAGAAACTGATCAATAAAGAATTCCAGTTAGTGATATTGGTGGACGCAATTATTGTCCTCAGCATTGCATTTCGGGAAATGTTCGAAACCCTTTTCGATTTCCATGACAATCTCGATTTTATGATGTCTCGGTTAGTATACATGCTGTTTACATTCTGTCGCTTTGGAATAATGTGTTATTTTGCAAATACAGTAACTGATGCAGTTTCCAGTTTAAAGTTAACGATTCTCCGAACTCCACTGGATAAGTTAGGGTCGGCGAATTTCCAGTTCTTTTTCTTTTTAGAAAAAGCTTTCGGACCCTTCAAAATTATGAGTTCGATTTCCATGACAAACAATCTCATTCTAACTGCCATCGGATCTTTACTCAGTTATGGTATAATAATTGCAACATTCGATCTGACTTCCAGTGAAGAAGAATATGAAGATCATTAAACTTTAAGGTTGTTGTTGGTCAGTTTGTTTTCAAATTATTTTCGGTTTCTATGATAATCTCGATTTTGTTATGTCTCTGTTAGTATACATAATGTTTACATTCTGTCGTTTTGGAATCATGTATTATTTTGCAAACACAGTAACCAATGCAGTTTCCAGTTTAAAGTTAATATGATTCTTCGAAATCCACTCGATAAGTTAAGATCGGTAAATTTCCAGTTCTTATTCTATTTGGAGAAAGCTTTCGGACACTTCAAAAAATATTAGATCGATTTCCATGACAAATAATCATATTCTAACTGTAATTGGATCTTTACTCAGTTGTGGTATAATATTTGCAACATTCTATCTGATTTCCAATGAAGAAGAAGATGAAGATCATTAAATCTTAAGGGTGTGGTTGATGAATCTGTTCTCAAATTCTCTTTGATAATGTTGTACCTATGGGCGTAGAATGCATTTTTAGGTGCGTTCGCAATTATATAAATACGTAGCACCTATAGTCTTCATCTGGTCCATTCGTCTGTGTGTCTGCCCGCATATAACAGCGCAAAAATTACCCAATCGATTGGTTTGAAATTTAATATACATAATCAATGCAGAACTCGGTCCAATCATTTTAAATCTCGTGAAAATCGAATAAAAAGTTTAAAAAATATTAATAAAAGTTCTTTTATTCTATTAAATCCTATCAGGCCTAATTAATTCAATGATATCTCATAGGTAATGATTCTAGGTTGCCATGGTGATGACGTCCTATTTAAGATGAAGTCCTATTATTTCCGTATGACTAAATTTAATATATGAAAGCGTAATAAATTTTGTATGCATGCCTTTTGCATAAGAGTGCAACAGCTATTACATCAAGATCTGAATATTTATAAAACAATTAGTTATAGCACGAACGCATCTCATTTGCCACGTTTTATGCACAATTTCCGATTTGTTTAAGATAGTACAGTTGGAAAGAAGAAATGAAAGCTTATATTTTACGATTGCAACACTGTGTACAATATTATGAATGATATGTAATTAACCAAATAATATTATTTTAACTGTTGTATTCTTTCTCAGTTATGCAATGCCATTGCAATGTTTGACATGACAGTGGTTGAAGCAGATAATGAATAACTCAATTTGTTAAAAGCATAATACTATTATTAGGCTTTCACTCTAAAAAATAAATGTGTAAATCAGCTAATTTTACCCATATATATGTGTAAATTTATAAAATTACACACCTGTCGTAAAATTTACACACATTTTTCTGAAATTTACCTGTTTTTTATGTGTATTTAGCATACTAAAATAAGTGTGTAATTTGTTATCACTTGAAAAACACAGATAAGTGTGTAAATGTAGAAAAATGGTTAGATTTACACAAATTGATGAGTTATTCTATTTTAAACATACTTATGTGTACACAAACGTGTGTGTAAATTTCTAAAATTACACACTTTGAACAAAAATTTAGCTGTTTTTATGTGTATATGACATACGAAGTCAAGTATGCAATTTGTTACCGCCTTATAAACTCAGACAGATGTGTAAATTATATAAAATATTTGGAGTTACACAAATTTGTGTGTTATATATAATTAAAAATGTAAAAATTATCTTAGTTGCATTTATTGTCATTACTAGAGCTAGACCGAAAATTCGTTTTCGTTTTCGGCCAAAAATCCGAGTTTCAACGAAAATTCGTTTTTGGCAAAAATGCTGCTGAAAATTCGGCTAGACCGAAACTGTCTGAATTCTAGAAATCTTCATTCTTACTTTGGAAATTTTCATCATGACTTCTTGATTTGAACTGTTTCCGCTTAAATGATATGCTTTTTAGATGCGTTCGTAATTATATAAATAGGTAGCACACGTAGTCGCCGTTCAGTCCGTTTTCCATCTGTCTATCTGTCCGTTTATCCATACGCATATAATAGAGTAAAATCTACCCAACAGAATGCTTTGAAATTTGAAGTATATAATTACTGCAAAATTTTGTCGAGTCATTTTAGTTTAATTACAGGGATGGTCAAAAATTTTCCGTTACATCACGGCCAATTCAAAAAAAAAAAAATGTTTAAGTGCATTTTGATGGTATTACTGCCTTTTAAACAAAATGAAATTAATGAATGAAATTAATATGCATTTACTGAGGTGTACTAAAATATATACTCTGTTACAATATGCGGTGCAAAATACGTTTATTATTCATTTACAGGGCCACACAAAAGAATTCCATTACATAATAGTATAGGGTGAAACTTTATCTTCGACATATTTTAACCGTGTTAATTTTTCTCACATATAATGGAATTGATATACGTTGCCGAGATTTACTGTGAGTTGCATCCTGTATAATAGAAAGTGCACAGTAATCATAGGGGCACACAAAAGATGTCGGATACTATACTGCAACCGAAATACTGAATATTGGAGATGATTTCTAGAAGTGCATTTTTAGTAGTGATATGAGCTTTTAAATTTAACAAAGTGTTTGCTGATTGCGTTGTGTGTATAAATGCTGTAGATCATATACAGGGTAACACAACTGAAATTGTACAAGCTACAGAATATGAAAATAATAACTTAGATATGGTTTTTAAATAAGTTATGTATTTTTACGCTGAACTGCATTTACTAAACCAATATATGTTTATAGAATGTAGAAAAATGATATACAGGGCTACGCAAGGTATTAGATACATGGCTGTCTATGGAAGATAATCTCTGGTGATTTCACTAGATTTAAGCGTGTTTAAATTTTAGCTGAATAGTGGCATTATACTTATGTAAAGATTGTAAACAAAGGACTCGGCTGCACAAAAGAATTAAAATATGCTACAGTCTATTGGGTGTAAATTTCTGAAATTCAAATTTCAATCTAGTAGGCGTTTTAACACTCTAAAACATAGTTGAAAATGTTTAAGAATTTTATTTGTCTGACCTTACTCTAACTTGCGTAATATAGTTGGATTGCTCTGTAATTGATACATAATTTTTCATATTTTGTAGTCATGCATTTTTGCATAAGACAAATTTTACATAACTTAACAGCTATTGCATAAATTTGTTTATAGTACAAACACTCTTCATTTACCACGTTTGACGTCCAATTTCCAACTTGTTAGTTATTACTATGAACTTCCACTGTTTATAATTCTCGGTCATGTATGATTCAAAATCTTTGATCAAATTATAAAACAAACATGCATGCGCATATGGTGTTTTTCAGCTGCTCATTGAAAGTTGTGCACAGATAACAGTAGCAGAAAATATTTGGTTTGAAACCGCAGAAGTGTTTTGAAAGATCTTTCAGAAAGATTCATCATTCTATGTCGTTAATGAAATAATTACATTTTAATTTATATGAAAATTACAAAGTTTTAGACAAAGGCATAGAATGCCAGAAAACTTCTGCACCGAAGATAGATTTTTCAAACAAGGGCGTTATTTCAGAACAATCACAGGGAGGCGAAGGCATGGCAAAGTTTTTTTGGGAGGAAGAGGCAAATATTTATTTAAGTATGCATATCATCTATATTTAAATTTTTGCTAAAATAGTAATAATTATAAATTGAAAAATGATTATTTTTTTTATTACGACTTATTTAGAGTTAGTTTCGTAAAAAACCCCTTTTAAGTAGTACTTTTAAGTAGTAGTATTTTAGTTTATTTTAATGAGAATCATTAAATAACTGAAAAGTTATGTATATTTAAAAAATAAATACCCTTTATTGTATCTGTTCTCCATTGTTATAGACCGGGAGGGGGCAGCACAGACAACCACCTCATCGCGTTCACGGATGAAAATTCAGAATTAGTTAAAAATCGATTCACATATTAAAACGGGACCGATCTACTAACTCATATCCTGGTGGGAACCGACCGAAAACCCGATTTTATCGGTTGACTCGTAGGTTTATCATTGTGTTTTTTCGTACCCAAAAGTATAAAAACATGGGGAACTGAGAGCAGGAGACACAATAGTAAACCTACGAGTCAAATTCTGAAATCGGGTTTTTAGACGTTTTCCAAGACTTGGCAGACCGATTACATTTTAATATGCGAATCGAGTTTTTAGTAATTCTGGTATTTCAGCCGTGAACTAGATGGGATGATTATCTGTGCTAATGCCTCACGGTCAATTAATTACTTAGTTAGTTAACTATTCTAAATGCTTATAATTACTGGTTGTCAAAAAATATAAAAGTTTCGTTCATATCATTTTTTCGTTTGAAGCTTCTACACACTCATAAGTTTTTATGCATGTTTATATTTTTGATAAAAATGTGCCTCAATACACCTTTAATTAATTAATAATTGTGTACATTCATTTATGCATTAATAATTTTAAAAAAATTAATCTTTTTTTTTTTCGTTTTCAACCGAAAATAGAAAGCTTACCGAAATTTGGTTTGTGTTACGTTTTCGGTCTTAAAAACTTATTTCGGTCGATCCATAGTCATTACCCATATAAAAACCATAGTGACAGTGATGTTTTTGTCATATTTTTGCAAATCACGATGGTTACGTCCCATCTGTAACCAAAATGTCTGCACTCATAAAATCCCATTGTAAGTAAACTATGAATTGTTTGGAAACATTTAAAAATTGCAAAAAGTACGTTACTCAATGTGAAAAATACGTTTATGACAAATTTGAAAATTTTTTCGACGTTACAGCGAGTCACATCACATATGTGATCAAACGACCATCAGTATGCTGTTAAGTCACAACGTGAATTTTAAAAGTACTATTTGAAAAGAGGACACTTTTTTTTTTTTTTTTTTTCGGAATTGTGTTAATGCATTTGTGGGATTTGAATATGAATGTATTTTGTTTCAATCATTGCAAATGAACCTATATTCATTAATTTATTTTCTAACACAGAAAAATGCTATATAAATGCATCAATTTAAATCCATATACATTTATAAATTATGCTGCAAACATAATCTTGTATATAATCCACGAAATAATTTATTATTATTATTATTATTATTATTATTATGGAATTTGTTCAAATGCTTTCTATATCCCATGGAAAATTAATTAATTTGGTTAAACTTACAGAAATCTATATAATAAAGAAAAACACATTCGTGAATAACAGTAATATGACTTTGGCGGTGGCAACACTTGATAAATAAATTTCACTTTTACTGTGATTTTCTTAACTTCTATCAATTGCACAATTAAAATTTTTTCACTATCAAATAGAAAAAGAAATTTTTCTTCAAATGTAATTTTTTCTATCGTGCCTCAATTTTTTGTTTTTTATGGTTTCAAAAATAATCTGAAACCATGTTTCTTTTTTTTAAACTATTGTATGCTGTCCAATTACACAAGATTAAAATGTTTCCATTAAAAAAAAAAAATCAGCATTTATTTCCGGCTAAATATTCTGCAACGAAACTGAAAACTTGCATATAAATAAACTTGTATAACAAAGTATATAAATAAAACGTAGCTGTAATAGACATGTAATCAAACCTCGCGCTTAAGCTATTAAAATTATTATGTAAAAAAATGAAATTGCTTATACATAGCAAAATATTTTGTGATTTTGTTTATTGTCAACCCTCGGTATGTGGTTAATACGAAAGTATTTCTATTTCTATTAAATTTCAAAACTTTGAATTTATAACTTATTTTTTTCGAATGAAAATGCTTTTTGGTGTTGTATATGAATAATAAAATAAGTAAAAAAAAGTTGATGTAAAAAATCTATTAGTTTTGAATTTTAAATAATGTTTTTCTTCTGTTTTTTTATAATCCGGTAAGTTTGTACTGATTTATTAAATTTATCTTAAAATCGAAACAGCAGAAAATAATATCTAATTGAGAAAAGCAAAGATTTGGGGGGCGTTTTGTAATGAAAAGCTGCTTTAATGCTATAAAAAATAGTTGTATACATATAGTTGTATATATTAGTATACAGTATAGTTGTATATATTTTTTTCTGTTAATGTTTAAAGATTTTAAGTTGTTCTTTAAAAATTTGCTTGCCACTTTTTACAAACATTTTAAATAGATTTAACATTTTCTGAATGTAAAATAAATGTACACAATTTATTCTACAACGATACCATAATTTTTCTAATTTTAATTTATTGTTTCCCAGAAATGTCTTAAAATAGTTAGATCACAAGCAGTTTATTCAACAGGAAATTAATATAATAAAGAATACTGCCCAGTTAAACTGATGGCATTGAGCTCACAGGCTACAAATACTAATTGTACATTAAAGCCTTATATTTTCAAGGGTTAATTCCGTTCGAAAAAAAAAATTAAGAAGGGGAAACAGCACTCCCATTTCCTCTTTTTTTATACTTAATCATTGAACCTCCTATACTATCAAAGACATGCTTTATCATATAAAAAATCTATATCCAAAAGTCAGAGCAAATTAGATAACTCTTAATAAAAACCCATTTAGCATTTATATAATTTAAAAGGAGTTATTCCCCTCTTTTATACTTAACCATTAAACTTCCAAAACTATTCAGAGATTTGAACGAAATCTGAAAATTCTGCTTGAAAAAACCATTTATATAAATTAAGGGGGGGGGCATTAGAACCCCTCTTCCCCCTATTTATACTTATTCAATGAACACCTAATAACAGTCACGGAATCGCCTCATCAGAATGATCCTAATCTAAATTTTGAACGAAAACTTAATTCTGCATGAAAATCCCATTTATATCAACTAACGGGGGGGGGGGCATTAGAACCCCTGTTCCCCCTATTTATACTTATTCAATGAACACCTAATAACAGTCACGGAATCGCCTCATCAGAATGATCTTAATCTAAATTTTGAACGAAAGCTTAATTCTGCATGAAAATCCCATTTATATCAACTAACGGGGGGGGGCATTAGAACCCCTGTTCCCCCTATTTGTACTTATTCAATGAACACCTAATAACAGTCACGGAATCGCCTCATCAGAATGATCCTAATCTAAATTTTGAAAACTTAATTCTGCATGAAAATCCTATTTATATCAACTAACGGGGGGCATGAGCCCCCCGTTCCCCCTCTTATACATATCGAATGAACTCCAAAAACTAATCAGGGAAGCGCCTTGTCAGGATATACCTACATACAAAATTTCAAGTGGATCCGATATTTTTATCATGAGTTATCGCGTTACGTACATACGAACATACATACAGAACGGACGGGCACATAAGCTCTCAGGCTATGATAGCCTGTGAGCTAAAAAATGACAGATAAAGAAATTTTTTTTTCTTCTCTTATAACGCTGTTTTGTTTTTAAAAACACATTTTGCATCTGCTAGGAAAAAAAGTCGTCTGCGGTGGCTAACCGTAGAATAAAAGTAAACAGAGTACATGTAGTACGCTTTCGAACGGATGCAAGAAAGTTTTCTCGACAACATAGATCTGTATTGACACGGATTTTGTAATTTAAACAATGAATTGCTGATCAGTTCTTCCAAGATCATACTTTATACAAAATATTTAAGTCCGAGATAAATACACTGGCTTTGGCGTGGTGTATATGCTTCCAGCCTTAGCTATTGTGCTTATGTATTGGATTTATTACTTTTCCAACAAAATCGAACAATAAAGAATGTCAGTGAAAAGCAGGTATGAAAGAAATTATTCTAGCTATTTGTTTTTCTTTAAATTATAAAGATTTTAATTAACTTCTTATAAACATGTTTTAAAATTTGAATATTTCATTAACTTCATTTAGTTTAATAAATTTGTTGTTTATTTTATTGAAATACATAATTTACCTAGTGACAATTTTAATCAGAAGATTAGAAAACTGTGATTTCAATAGCATTTTAATTAGATTTGTTTCCTTTTTAAAAATAACTGGTTAAGATCATGGTTTCATAAATTATAAAAGTATATGAAAAAACATCACAATCAATGGTTATGTAATCAGTAAACATTTAACGATATTTAAATTATTGAATAAAAAAGCCTTTTTAGAGAATGTTTTCAAACATAATTTTTAAAATTTTGTAATAATGTAATAATTGTATTTCATTACTTACTTTTCATTCTGGATAGCTTTATTATTTTATGTACTTTTTATTTAACTTGGCCCCAGTGTTATATATACATATATATATATACATATAAATATATAAATACATATGAAACTATGTTTACATATATAAGCATATATTTATATGTTTGCATGCATATATAGATACAATATGTGTATAGATGTATATATGCATGTGTATTGCATATATAATATTGGCGTCCAATTAACCGAAATGTACCCTATTTTATATCTTGATTGATATTATACAGATAAATTTCAAAATATATATACCATAAGCGCTATTAGAAAACGGTATGATTAAAATGGATTTCTTTTTTTTTTATAATTATCATCTAATCCTATAAATAAAATATTGGTGATAATCATAATGAACTAATATGTTGTTCTAGTTTTATACCTATGATCTGAGTTCTTTTACGTATTTTTTTACTTTAAAAATTAGTTAACCGTTTGCTATTGTATTAATTATTCTTTTCTTATTTAATCACATGCAAAAACATTATCTGATTTTTAATAAACTTATATAAATAAAATTTTCACCACATTGTTTTAAGAACGCAATTGTAGATTGTAATTCTTTATACTATTTATGATAGTATTAGATTTATAATGGCTCTGGCAAAAAAAACATCCAGCAAACCAGATACATACTTGAAAAACGAATTAAAATTTTCACATTAAAGGCAAAATAGAGTAGATGCGGTGCGCGGTGCTGTGTGATATAAACAACGATCGTTGTTTATTTTATCATACATTAAGAGTTATTGGATTAAATGTATAATTTCACAAATAAAAATGTATTTTCTTCAATGTGTTATTAAAACTATTTTTTAATAATAAAAAAAAATGTTTTCAATATTTCTTTACTACTTGTAAATTCTTATATAAAATGAATTAATCCTTTATATCACCTCGTTGTATATCTGTAACATTCCAAAAAGTGAAAGTTACTCATCCAATGAGAATCAATGTTACCTTTACTGTCAGCTTAAAAAAAGAGTTATCTTCAAACATAGCAGTTGTCAGCCTAATTGTTCTCAGAATTGTCAACATGAGATACTGAGATAAATTTTCACTTCAAAGTTTTATTTCTTATTTCATTAGTTTTTCATCGTAATTTTAAAATAAACTTTGCAGATTTTTTAATATGATGGAAAATAGCTGAAAAAGAGATTTTTTACTATTTTGCATTTGAAAATTGATAATGTTGATGTGAAGTATATAAATTACTGCTTATTTTAAATATGAAAAAAATATCAGTATTCTTATTTATTTATTTATTTTAGACATTTCTAAAATGATTCCTTTTAACACCCCAATAAATATTTGCAATTTCAACACTGAGTAGCACTTGAAATAATTAATGTTTCAGCTTGTTTATCACAATAATTGACATAAAACTGCACGTTTTCATATTTTTACATGCTGTAGTTTTCTTAACACTATTTCTACCAATATCAAATCCCACCTTTTAACAAATTTCGATTCATTGTTTTTCTTTCTTTTTTTGTGATTTTTAGATTGAAATAGTTAAAAATATTTTACATAAATTAAAGACTTTTTTAAGCTTATTACATTCAAAAACTACTGTTAGCAAAAACAACAAAAATTAAAAATTAAAAAAAGTATCATTTGATAGCTGTAGAAATATTGTTAATATAAGAGTAGATCGAAAAAGTCAAAAGATTACTTCACATACATAAAAGAAAATAGGAGCATTTGCTACTTTTTTTTTAAATTTTTATTTCATTTTTCAAATAGCATTAAAACTTATTGTACATTTTAGAATCGAAGTAGTTTGAATTTGTTAAGGTATTTATGTGTTGCAGCGATCTCTTAAAAATGGGTTGCCAAATTATAGAGCACGTAAGACTTTATAATAATATATATTACAATTATACGTTTCATAACATTTATGCTCATTTACAGTCATCATATGTGAAGCATACCTACATGACTTGTGTTTAAGATGTATACGATGACAAAGATACATAAATATATCGAACATAAGATACATAAATATATCGAACATAATCGTGTTTGGAATGTATACATGAGAACGTGAGTCCCAAATTTTGACAAATTTTTTACTTATAATTTTCAGATTTCTGAATATAAAATAATGCACTTTTACGAAACTATGAGAAGAAACATTGTACACAATACCTTGTAATCAGAATTAAAATAATAATAATAATTGTATGAAAAATAAATAGGTTTACTAAAAATTTTTTCACTGCGCATCTGTGAACACTATCAAAATTTTATTTGCATATTGTGTTAGCTATATGTATAGAGCAAATTTTGTGGAAGTCTCAAAAATATACCTGGAAAATTCTGAATGTGATCGTAGATAGAATAAGCTTAAAATCCGTTATTTTCAAAATAAAGTAAAAAGATGAGGGGCTCTATCCATATATCCATTGATTAGTGCCAATATAGAATACACAATGTGGCACGCACTATTATATTTGGATACAACCCTCCATTTGTTTGCTTCATTTTAAGAACAATAGATTTTGAGCTTCGACGATCACTTTCAGAATTTTCAAGCTATGCTTTTGAGATTTTCATAAAATTGTTCTATACATTTATCTAACAAAATATGGAAGTGAAATTTTGATAGTGTTCACGCATGCGCAGTGAAAAATTATTTAGTAAACATATTCATTATTTCATACAATTTTTATTATTTTTTAATTCTGATTACAAGGTATTATGTAAAATGTTATTTGTCATATTTTCTGAAAGGAATTTTTTATATATATATTAAGAACTCTGCAAATTATAAGCAAAAAAACTTGCAAAATTTGGATTTTTTTTCTTTATAAAAACGCAATTTCTCTACGAATATACATGCTATCCACACAAAAAGGAGCACAGTTAATTACAATAAACCACTTAATCATAATCTACACTTTGAACACTTTTGCTACATTAGTTTTGACAGGGTTATCCAAAAGATATACGTTCTTTTTCAATTTGTTGACGGGTCCAAATTGAAAAAATGTTCATGGGGGAAAAGGGAAAAAATGTTCATGATAATATATGGTCTGTACTATTATGTTTACACACACCTGCAGTTGCAGGGAAATTTTTCATGTTTTTTTTCTAGATATTTAACAAAATATCTAAAATCGCAAGCGGCCGGTCACCGTTCGCCATATAGAGTATATTTCTATATTATGCATATATATATTTCAAGATGATTTTGGTGACATCATAACTGCAACTTTGGTGTAAATCCCATTTTCTCTGTCCATCTTATCTGTATCAACTGCGTCTACTGTATTATAATCGCATGTATTATTTATAGTGAATAATACCATGCAATTAAAATGCATAAAATGTAAGTACTTATTATCGGTTTTCCTTTTTATATTTAATATTTTTTATAGTTGTTGTGTAATTAAATAATCACTAGTGACTTAGCGTTCAAAATGCGTATTAAAATACTAAATTAATTTCATTCAGTCACTAGTAATCAATAATCTTTTAATTCTATCATCAATAATCCTTATAATTTAAAGATTACAAAACATACTATGTATAATGCAAGAATATATATATTTTATGTAAATTTTATTTTGATTATGTTTTGAACATTTAAGCAGAAATATTTCATTAGTATTTTTAACAAATATTGCTGTTAAATGTCATGTAATTTGATAAAAGAATAATTCTTTATTAATTTTAATACAATTATGTTAATTATTAAATAAATCACTTGTAATTTTTCCAACAGAATTAAAAGTATTTTGACCTAGGTTTAAACCGGGATTTTTTATGAGAGCTGCCAATGCTCTACTAATTGAGCTATCGTGGATGAATCTGGTGGACATAATTCAGCCAAAGAACTAGAATTATACTAAATAAAGCTAACTAATGGCAGATTGGCAGCTTACGCTAAAAATCCCTGGTTTGAATCTTGCCCTGGACGCTTTTTCACCCATCTGGTCAAATTATATTAAAGGAAAATTCTGCTTGAACGTTATTGTTAAAAATACTAGCTGTGGAGCCTTACATGTGTGATGATAACTTTGGAAGTTAAAGTGAGCAAAAGCTTTCAAAGAGAGTGCAAAAATATAATTAGCCCAAACGAAAAAAGTTTGTAATAATTTATTTTAAAAAGAAACAAAAAATATGTTTTTTTTTCACTCTGTACATCGCAACAAATAAAAACAAACAAACAAAAAAAAAAACCATTTTATCAGTTATAAGTACAGTTAAAATTATGCCATTTTCAGAATATGGAGAAAAAATCTATATGAATTTCCAAAAAGAGGAAATTCTAAATAAATTGAAAATAACGCAAGCTGCTACACTTGTAAGATGGTGTGAAAGCACTCTAACTTTTAACTTAATTTTAAAAAACAGTCTCCATACTGTCTATACTCAAATTATACATTCCTGTTCATAAATTATGAATGTATGATTTTCGGACTTCAAACCAACTCTAACAGAAAGATAACAGATTATAATTTAAGACTACCCTGTTTTTTGTAAATTAGGCATATTGTGATTTGTGGTCTTGTTTGTAAGTCAGTTAAAAAAAAAATAAACGCCAAGTATTACATGAGTTTGTTCTTTATGCAGTTTTGTTTCGTAATCATAAAAACATTATTTTTTTCACAATTTACATGTCAAAGCATAAAATAAAGCTATGTACACAAAAATCTGTGTATTTTAAAAATTACACAAAAGTGTGTGTTTTGCATGTTTCGCATACATATGTGTAAGAACATAATATTAACACACAAATCTGCGTATTCTGCATATAACACAAAAATGTGTGTATGTTGTATATTACACAAGATTATGTGTATGTTCCTATTACACAAAATATGTGTAAAAGTAGAATATTACACTAATAAATGTGTAAAAATATTGCACAGAAATATGTGTATTTCAGTGCAACTTACACTTTAAAGTGTGTATTTCAAGAGTTATCAGATAACTTTTACACATTTGGACTTATCATCAAATTACACATAAAAATGTGTATTTTGAAATTTACACATTTGGCGTATTTTACACACCAAATTACACATATAGACATGTCGTTTTTGTATCATCGATTTACACATTTTTGTGTGTAAATTTACACATTTATTTTTTACAGTGTTCGGGCAGTTATATTTCATTGTAAACTTTAAAAATATTGTGCAAATTCACATATTTTATTGACAAACATTTGAAAATGTACAAAAAATGAGAAAAATGAAGGGCTGCGGAGTCAGAGTCGGGCTCATTTTGGGACAAAAGAGTCGGAGTCATTAAAAAACTAACCGACTCCGATTCCAGCTTTTTTTTGTTAATCAGTTGAAAATGGAATTAAACCAATTATATGTAACTTTAAATCCATGAAATGGATTCTTATTGTTATTTTTGTACTATACTAAGCTATCTACGCCAAAAATGCTCAATATAGAGTCTCAGTGCTGAATTCAGAGGTGACCCGGGGGGAGATTTTTCACCCAGAACTCTATAATGTCCCCCTCCCCCCCCCCCCCCCCCGGAGCCAGAAATATCCCTCTCGGAGAAAAGTGTCTGAATTCAACACTGTACTGTCTGTTGTACATTGTAGATGAAAACAGTTTTCAATTGAGAACTCTAATAGATATTTTACATTTAGTATGTAAGTGCTTTTCCCTCGGATTTTTTAATTTTCAAGAAACCGAGGTTTGTTTTTCAAGAAGAAAAGTCAGCAAAGGCTCTAGGATCGGAAAATGAAGGCGATCTTTCAAACGAGCTGGTTTAGTAATGGGCTACTCCATGTTGAAAAATAAGTAAGTAAGTCAACCGGTTCAGTATAACAAATTTGAACGAACCAAATTATGGCGATAAAAAAGGAACAATTTGCAATGGATATGACTGTGGGAATAAGTATAAACGCGTGTATGAGCTGATATGATGAGGGTTTGACAACATCAATACAGAAATGCATTTTATCAATTTGGCGTCGCATAGTTAGATTGCATCAGAGCCAGAGTTAATATTTTTCAGCCGACTCGGGCCGTGCCGACCCATAAATTGGTACAATTATTCACAGGACATATCGTTCGCAATTTATTTTTTAGAAATAGTACTGGCTAGCATGGAATTTAGGTAACGGAATCTTTAAATGTATACCATAATAACAGAGAAAGAATGGTATCATTAGGTAATTAGTTCGATTGTGAAGAGTGTAAGTTTATTTCTTTTTATGTGTTCGTTGTTTTTAACTGTTTTACAAAGTAATTTCCAAATTCAGAATCATGTAATCAATTCGTGAAGAATTCAGATTCAGTATCATTCCAAATAATTCCACCATTCCAAATTCAAAATCACGGAATGGATTCGGTTTAGAATCCATTCTGAATTTGAATGGATTCTGAATATCCTTCTTACATTTTTCTATCTTTACAAAAAGAAAGTATTCGATTTGTGAAAATTTTCGAATTCTGGTTTTCGACGGATTTACACATTTCAGGATTTAGAGAACCTGCAAAACAAACAAAATGTCTGTCTGTGAGTTTGTCTGTCTGTCTGTATGTTTGTGACGTAAATTTTTGGGCTCTCTATTTCAAGAACTAATGCACGGAATTTAATAAAAAAAGTATATTCTTTAGTCCTGTTATAAATTGGTGCTGATTAGTTTTTGGTTTAAGCCGCTCAACAGGTGGCGCTGCTATGCAACATTTTTTTTCCGATTTCTGCAATAACACACCCTCCAGAATTCATATACGGATTTTCATCCAACTTCAGATTCGGTTAGTCCTTGACATGATATGGCGTTTTCTATAGACTGTATACTGTAGACTTATTTATGGTTTATTACTTTTAATTTCGCGATATAATACTGGCAGCTGGGGTGTAGTATTATACCGTAAAATTTATTTCATTTCATTTATTTATTATTTTATCTATTCAAGTAATTCTTATTTTTTTAAGTGTGTGAATCATGTGCTTTCATGTTTATTGTTATTATTCTTGTTATTATAAAAAGTAGTAATAAACTTTTCGTACAGAAAACTTTAAATTTAAATTTCTTTTTTCTAATAATATTTCACATTTTTGCTCTTATAAGATTTTTCTTTAAATGTACTCTTATAACTAATTGTATAATTCTGAAAAGTTTGAAGATTTTTTAAAATTTACTTTCCATATCTGGAGCGTCTAATGACAACTGAGATAAAGAACATAATTGAGTTTTACTTACAGTATTTCTTTTACTATCTGATTATCAGGGTTTGTACCAGGTACCGTTAGTTCTCCAGGTTTTCAAGATCAAAAACCACTATATATATATATATATATATATATATATATATATATATATATATATATATATATATATATATATATATATATATATATATATATATATATATGTTGCGGCCAATACCCGGAGCCTGGCTAATTCTAGAACTGGCTGGCCAATACCCGAACTGGCCAAGCTTCTTGGCCAAAACCCGAAATACATGAAATGAATAACGTATTTCGGGTTTTGGCCGCATAAATCTAATTCAAACGTGCGAAATTTCGCTTTATTTAAAGAGAAATTTTTTGTAAAAAAATACTGATGCCGAAGAATTTCCTGGCTTTGAAGTTCCGTCACCCGAACGAATCCTGGGTTATTTATGGTCTACTATTATTAACTAGCAGCCCTTGGCGACTAGTTTGGTCTGCCCTGAATGTATACTAAGCATTAAATCATATCGCTTTTACTCATAATTTATTTTAATTGCTTATTTTTTTGACAAATCAGAAGAATCTGCTAGAGAAATAGACACAGGTGTCATATACGCATCACATTGGCGCGATTGCAACAAAAAGGCAATTATATGTACCTCACATGTTAACCCGGCTATTGTTATTTATTTATTAATAAACTGTTTATTTTCTTTTATTTTCTTTTTTAAAATTATATAAATTGTTTTATTCTATAATTATTAACTAAACTTTTTTTTAACTTATAAATATTTCCTTTGTGAAATAATAGAAATTAGTCAAAAATATGTATGTAACTGGTGTTTGTAAACGAAGTTTTCGCCAAAATGGCGTCAGAAAAATAACGCGCCAATGTGGTTTCACATATGACATCTGTGCTGATAAATCAAGAACTCAATATTTTTTATGCTAGCTTGGCGCAGATAATAAATCACCAACTATTGTCGTGTGACATTTTTTCGTATTTCATTAAATATTTAAAATATAATAATATAATCCTTTCACTCATTTAATTTATAATACATAACTTTAATTTGAAACTAAAAAGTTTAAAATTCATGACTTTTATTTATTTTTTTTTTAGTAAAAAGAACAGAAAAATAAAAATAATGATATTTTGAAATTCCATAATTGCAGCGAAGGAACAAAACATAAATGAATCCAATTTTGGATGTTGCCATTAAACAATTAACAAATAATCGTAATTTTTGTGCCACATGTGATAGCGTAATATATATATATATATAGATTTTACTGCAGCTGGGGAGCAAGTATTATACCGTAAAATATTTTTATTTTACTCTATTTATTTTAAGTGTGTGAATGCATTGTTTTTGTGATTTTTTTTTACTATACTTGTTTCTATGAAAAGTAGTAACAACCTTGTCTGCACTAAAAAAAATTTTGAAATTTTTTTTTAAATTAATTTTTTATATATTTGCTGTTTAAAAATTTGATTTTAAAAGCATTGTTATAGTTAGTTATTCGTATAATTCTGAAATTTCTGATTTTTTAAAAATTTACTTTCTATTTCTGGAGAGATTTAATGTTAACTGGGCTAAAGAATGAAATAGAACTGTTCTGTGTTGCTTTCTTAAATAACTTTTTTATTATTATTATTTTTTTTTTTTGACGTTTGTCTATTTATTTTCTTTGTTATTTTTTAAGTGACTTTCTACTCTTCTTGTGGCAAAAAATGACGCTTTTTTCCCCAAATATTATTTTACATTTTTGTTCTTTTAAGACTCATTTTTAAAAGCATTGTTATAATTAGTTGGTAGTATTATTATAAAAAGTTTGAAGACTTTTTATTTATTTATTTATTTATTTTCTATTTCTGGCTAAATTTAACGACAACTGAGCCAAATAATCAAGTCAAACTTTACAGAAATACATTCTGATGTAACTGTTCTTTTACGTTTGTGATGTGTTTCTTTTCCTTAAAAGGTGCATTTAATATGTCACTAATATAAAAGATCTCAGAAATATAAAACACTTTATTTCATTATGTACATTAAAAAAATAAATAAAAAAAAATTCCACAAATTAGCACTGAGCGCTTTCGATCGCATCTTGATCGTCATCAGAGAACCAAATTGTGGAGGTTTTTAAGTTTTTAAAAACTATATCATGTAATAACATCTTTTGTATTTCTGACATCTTTTAAATAAGAGAAACGTTAAATGTGCCTTTTAGCAAGTTTTATTTAAATTTTATTTCTATATAGTTCCAGGTGAATACGCCATTTCAAAAGTATATGTTGTTGCATATATACATTTTGTGTTTCCTTTCCTTATTATTACTTACCCATCATACGTAGTATAAGGTTAGTCTTGCAATCGTTTTGAAAATCGAAAAATATTTTTTGACGGTGTCAGACACTAGAGATTCCGAAAAACATAATTTTTATATAAAAAAAATTCCGCCCGTCTATCTGTAAACATTCTATCTCCCGGACAAATTGAGATAGAGACTTGAAATTTGTTGTGTACTTAGTATATAAAAATGGAAAGAAGCCTATTTAATATCAGTAACTTCGATTATCCGGAACTTTTTTTTCGGACTCTCGAAATATTCGTTCTGGTAAAAGGTACATTTTTTTTCCTTTTTTTAAGGAGTGAATATAAAAGGCAATGAAAAAACACAAATTTCGCATAATAGACGAAGTCGTTCACATGTTGGGCACATGGAAAATAGAGTGGTTCAGATTTTTGAGTTTGAAAACCATAATCTTTGTATATGTATATGCAAAGTATGTACATATACTTATGTAATATGTATATAACAGCTATAAGCAACATAATCTTCGAGTCTCAAAATTTTGATGCTGAATTAATTATGAACTTAAGAGGTTATGATGCTGGAAGATTTTAAAATAATATATTTTAAGAACTATGAGTGCGTATATAATTTTTTGCTTTTTTCTCGAAATGTGTTTTTTTATGCTTTGGTACATTTTATTCTTTTATTATTATTCTATTTAGGTAAACATTTGAAACTTTCCAAAATTGTGTAACTAACTTATTTTTTAAAAATATTCAACATTATAAGTCTGAGGGGAAACAAATTATAAATAATGAAAAATATGTTCTTAAAATTTTTAGGATTTTCAAACTTTTTTAGTAAAACACTTCAAATTTCATTTCTTTTAAGCCAAAATAAAAATTGCTTCTTGTTATTCTCAAATAGTATGTTTTTTGACATCATAACAAATTTTTAATTTTTTAATTTCAACAGTTTTTCAGAAAAGTTTACCAAACAGACATATTGTTAAAGAGTTTTCATAGAGATATGCAAAATAATAATAATATTAATAATAATAATTCTTGAAAACTATTTTTAAATACGTAAAATTAACTTCTTTTGATTTATATAATGGAATATAATGCGTATGTTTATTGTAAAAAAAAAATTAATTTTTATCGCTAATAATCTCTCAATCTATTCTGTTAAATATTTCGCAAAATTGCTTCATTTTATAGTGTCGAGATGTTCTACGATCCCTTGTGCAGTAATCAGAAAATGTACAACTCAATGTTTCAACTCAGTATCTTCATAAGCATTGCTTGGCTCGGCTCAAAATTAACTCACGGTGAAACTTATCTATATGCGGAGCACCATTCTCTGTTTTCTTTCTCTCTCTCCCCCCCCCCCCCCCCCACACACACACAAAAATTACCATTTCCATTTGACAAGTATGTATCAACGATTAGCAGGGGTCACATTCAGTCAGAAAGATTTGGAGCAGTCAAAAACGGATTTTGGAGTTGGAAAATCTATTTCTGAAGCAGCAAAAGTACAATTTTGTAGCAGGAAAACCAGCTTTTGTAACCGAAAAATCTACTACCGGCAATAACTTCTTTTTCTGCACCCCTTTGGCAAAATTTGACTTTTTTTTCGCGATCTTTCGACGCAATTTGCCGTTTCCTCGCTATTTTTCGATGAAATCTGCCGTTTATTCGCTATCTTCTAACGAAATCTGCCTTTTTTTTCGTTTTTTTTTCTTTAGACGAAATCTGTGGGTTTTTCCGAGATCTTTTGACAAAGCTGCCTTCTTTTGCAATCTTTTGACGAAATCTGCCGTTTTCCGCAACATTTTGACTGAACTTGCCATTTTTCGCAAATTTTTGACGAAATTTTACGCTTAATTTTTTGACAAAATTTGCGTATTTTCGTGATCTGTACACAAACTTTCGCGTTTTTTCACAATCCTCTGATTAAGTTCTCGTTTTCCAGCGATCCTTTTATATATATTTTTTCGGCGACCATTTGTCGAAATTCCTGAAATATTTTATGCCCGAATTTTCGAATTCATGACCGATTTTTTTTTTAATTTTCAAAAATGATTTTCCTTAATTTTTCGGAAAATTCGGAACATTATCACGTCTAAACATTAAAACATGAAAAAGAAAATTCTTTAGAGGAAGCAAAATGTTGCTTAGGCGTTAAATTTGAATGAAGAAGGAAAAAACAAAATGGCCGTTTTGGCGCAGAATAAATCAAAATAACTCATTTGTAGCAGATTGTAGAAAATGTTTTCGTTTGACGCAGGTTGGCGCAAACGACGCAGGTCTGTGACACCCAATTATTAGGCTT
Source organism: Maratus speculifer (assembly GCA_964019185.1). NCBI lineage: Eukaryota > Metazoa > Arthropoda > Arachnida > Araneae > Salticidae > Maratus > Maratus speculifer. The sequence continues at coordinate 224,409,732 of OZ025302.1, read as the reverse complement.
CAGAAACTCCAGGCTATCCCCAAATAGATCGGTGCCAAGTACTCAGTTGGTCGCAAGACCCAGACTATCTGCCGGCTAAAATTCCGCGTACACTAATGACGCCTGGTGCATGTAAAATCCGCCGTGGGTGCAAAATCCTCCAAGTTACCTGTGAATTTTACTACTGGAGTTGCCTTGCCCGGTGAAGGTCTCGTCATCTGATCAAAGTTCTAAATTACGAGATCAACTTGAGTAGCAATGGGTAATACAAATATTAAAATGTTACGTTAAGTAACCGGCAAAACAAAGTATGCTCAAACGAGTAGTAGGCACCGTTGGTAGGGTGACGTGCGAGGCGAAGATGTCAGGTTTATTGCCGTCACCCGCCCTGATACCAGGTATCAAACTCGTTCAGCTGAGTCAGTATTGCAGGTAGTGGTCTGGTCATCGGTTAGAAAGAAAGAAAGCATTGCTTCTCTCAGACAAGAAAGATCCTGGGACCGGTTTAGATCGGTTCTGTTGTTAGAGTAACCGACCTGCCGACTTTACTTTAGGGAAGTCAGCTATTTCTTTCCTCTCGTTCAATCGTCATTCCGAGAATTATTGCATTCTTTTTTTGTACTTCCGCTCCAGCGTAAGAAGTTCCTTCCCAACAAGTTTTGGAATCTTCGAAAGCAGGAAACTTACTCAGGCTTTTACTTGTCTCAGACACTCAGTACCAACCGCAGTACAGACGGTTTAGTAGCTTGCCAGGTAGACCGCCGCCATCCGGCAATCAGCCGTACTCCTGCCTACCACCAAGAATCACCAAACCCATTCAACTGGGCCATTGTCCGGTAATTAAGGATCTGGTCAAAGGAAAGAAAGATTATATCACCACAGTTTCCTTGCGGGTCTTTTCATTGCGTCGCAGTGTAAAGGTAAAGGTCCATGTGTATGAGTTTAAAGGTATACTAGAGGGGACGAAACGGCAAAGATAAGAAGTATTCGAAAAAACGAATTGTTCGGCTAAAAATCTTATACAGGGCTGCATTAAAAAAATTCAGATGTTTTTCCAACAACAGTGAAACCTCCAAATAAGGGACACTACGAATAAGGGACACCTCTATTTAAGTGACAAAACTTACGGTCCCAGTCCCTCAATATAGGACTTGTAATGTATTTACCTCTGAATAAGGGACACTCTATTTAAGGGACACTTGAAAATGAGATTAAAAGGGCTGACGTTTGAATTTCAGATAATGAAGTAGTCTGTGATGAAAAGGAAAATACAGATTTTTATTAACTTATCAAACTAACAGACATTCACGTTGATACAGATTCAGACGACAGAATTGACAAGCATTTATTTACCTACAATTCTCATTCGACTTCAGTGCATTTATCCCCATTGAAAGTAATGCTGAAAATTATGAGGATGATTCTGAAGTGGAGAATAAATAAAAATTGTGAAATAAAGAATTTTACAGATGCTTTAAGACTGTTCTCAAATCAAACGGACAAATTTTATGACTAAAGTTTTAATTTTATTTTATTAAGAAATTCCTGAAACGAGCAAGCGTTGTTGTTCAGAAATTATATAATTTATCTCTTTTTCTGTTTCTTTTTTTTATTTCTTTTTTTTTCTTTCAAACGCAATAAATCTTTCAAAATAATATTGTCAACGTGGACATTTTGAACCAAATTTATACACGATGGAAGATTAAGTACTCAAGAAAGGGTGAAATTTTTCTGTCACGTGATAAAAATCGCTTATAGATCTGTAGAAAATTTATTCAAAACTTGAAAACAGTTCGGTTCCAAATCGCTCCCATAGCCAGGTATTACAATTTTATACCTTTTCGTTAAAAAATGAATTTGTAAATATGTCAAATTTTTTTGGATAGCTGAGAAGAGCAGTTGGGAGATTTGTTGCATTAAAATACACAATACAGCTGAATAATTTTTTGTAAATATTGCTGATAATGAAGAACTAAAATTTATAAGTATGGTAAATGAACACTTATGAAGTTTATAATATAAAATCGAAATTGGCAAAACAGTCACGTTTGATATGTTTCTATACTTTTTGTATGGACACAGTTTGCATAAAAATACAAATCAACAATTTTACAAATTATTTAATGATTTAACAATCAATTAAAAATTTTAAATAATTCTGATTAATAATTTGATAATCTGATTAACGTAATTTATACACTTCGAATACATTTAAACTTTACCTTTAACGTTTTGCTATTTTTATATCCTTCAGGACGATTAATTAAAAAATAATAAAAAGAACTCCGAATAAGGGACAAAAGTTCTGGTCCCATAGGTGTCCCTTATTCGGAGGTTTCACTGTATTATGTGATAGTAGTTACAGAAATTAGGTTTTAAACACGCATTATGACTTTTCTAAATTGCTTATTTAAGCATCAACTTTCGCCTTTATAAACTGAAATTTTTTACAGTATTATTAACCCCTTAGAGACGAGCGACCGGTATACATGTCACAGTCTATAGAACAAAATGCTCAGAATCCTTGATTTTTCTCACTGGTAAAATTTCTTTGTATATTTTGCCGAATTTAATCCTTGCATTTACCCGACTTTAAAAGCCAAAAATATCTGTTTTAAAAAACTGGTGAAGAAACATTAAAAATTCTCTAAAAGATGCTCGTCCCGAAAGAATTAATGCGTTGGAAAGCATTTCCTCATTTATACAGGAAGCACGATTTTCGTTCTTGTTTTAAATCTGAAAACTGAATTCTCTAGAAAATGCTTTGTTATCATTATTCGAGTAAATATATTTATTACACAGTCGTTCATCAGCCCAGGTACAGAAGGAGGGGAGTTTTATGTATTCGAACTATTTCTAAATAATACTCCGTAGATGCTTTCTGACATTTAACCCTTTGTGGAGCAGTGGGATATACAGTTTATATCACCTACGATTAATGAAGATATCTTTCGCCAGCCGTTCACCAGCCCAGGTACAAAAGGAGAGATTTTTGTGTATTTTAACCATTTCTAACAAATACTCTTTAAATACTTTCTGACATTTAGCTCTCTAAAGGACGATGGGGTATATTTTATCCCACCTAGAGATGGGAATGCTCGGAAAAAACCCGGAAAAATTGGGAAAAATTTTTTTCGGGTTTTTTCCGAAGGCTTATTTTTCAATTTTTCCGAACTGGAAAAATTGAAATTTCATTTATGAAATAATATAGTGAAAATTTTGTAATAGCTACATTCTCATACTTTTTATTTTATTTATTTTTATGTTGAGTGTGTCACATGAAAACTTTAATGTGGGCATTCTGATCTCTGAGCAGAAATCTGTTTGACAAGACTTGAAAGGATCCTTCACATTTTTTTCTTGTTTGAAACACAAGACCCTTCGCAAAATTTCTCTTGAAAATAGACATTTCAGAAAAAAAGTTTAATCTACAAATTGAATCTTTCGCAAATACAATGACTGAAGGAAAAAAAAATCTCACCATATAGCAACTGAATTTTATCAAGTTGTATATATGCATAAATAACCTTATTAAAAATGTCTAAATAGGACTCTAAAAATCTATATATTAAAAGGATAGCCAAAAAAAGTCAGCATAGTTTTAAATTTGTCTCTACGCATCGACATTTGCGCCGATATCTGAGAACGTGAACCAATCAGAGAAGAGTACTTACTCTCTGAAAACACATACTTCCAGCAAGCGGTAAATATGGGATTGCATTATCACTGTTGAATGAAAATGAATGCGAAAAGAAGGATTTCTTTTTCTTTTCATAATTTTATTGTTCTTGGTTAATATAATGATCTTCATTTTTTGTAAAAACATTTTTTTTTTCATTTCTCACTTTACGTAAGTTATTTTATTTCCATTTCTATTCCATTTTTTAGCCAGCAAACATAGTTTAGGCTTAATGTAGATAAACGATTTTTTTTTTTCGACAGTTTCCTATGAAATTGAAACATTCAATAGTTAATGATTAAAGTTTTTATTTATTTTCTTGCCGATTAAGCATTTTCCGAATTGTAATTTTCAAATTTGTATTAAGTATGTGTAAAAAAACCTGGTTAAATATCACGTTTTTTTTTTTTTTTTGGTTTGTTTGTTTGTTTGTTTTGTTTTTTGAAGGGAGAAAAAAGCAGGGATTTTTGACCGATGTTATTGACTTTATGGATATAAACAGATTCGCAAATCATTATTTATTTTGTGCTTCATTTTCTTATAATACTCATGTCAAGAAAACTGTGATTTTTTTTATATATATATATCTTCGATATCTGTATAACATCTGTGATTTTTTCCCCCTTAAAATTTAATTTTTGAGCTAAATCATAATGTTTAGGAAGTATTTACCAGAGTTGTATAATATAGACGCACGCGCGCACGTCGTGCGCAGAAAATTTTATGAAATTTGCAGAAAATTTTAGGAAAGAAACAATTTTTATTTTTGTAAGTTTTTTAAACACCAAAAAATTAATAGTATTTATTTACTGTTAGTGCACAATTAACAGGAGGGCCGATTTTCGAATTAGATTCGTGAATCGCGTAAAAAAAGGGGAAATCCGACCGTGGTATCGCATAAAAACGGTAATTCCGACCGTAAATCTCGTAAAAAATCGGTAATTCCGACAGTGAATCGCGAAAAAATGGCAATTCCGTTCGTGAACCGCGGAAAAAACGGGATTTCCGTCTGTGAATCGCCTAAAACATGAGAATTCCGTCCGTGAATTGCGTAAAAAACGGGAATTCCGTCGGTGAATCGCGTAAAAAATGGAACAATCGTCCGTGAGTCGCATAAAAAATGGGAAATCTGACCGTGAATCGCATAAAAAACGGTAATTCCGACTGTGAATCGCGTAAATAACAATAATTCCGCCCGTGAATTGTGTAAAAAACGGTAATTCCGACCATGAATCGCGTAAAAAAACAGCAACTCCGTCTGTGTTCATGAATTGAGTAAAAAACAGAAAATCCACCTGTGAATTGCGCAAAAACACAAATTTCGACCATGTCAAAATAATGTAACACATAATTTTACTAAGCATTAAATTTGCAGAAAGTTTTGACCCAATATTTATGTGCGCAGAAAGTTTTTTGTTTTATAGAAGTCTGGTATTTACATTACATATTTTCGCCGAAGAATGGTGAATTGCATATGAAATGAAAAAAAGCTCAGTTTTAAACAGCTTTGTAAATCATTAATATTTATTTAATGTTTCATTTTTTTTGTCTTGAGTTGACTCGAAGTTCCCTTTTAAAAAAAGTACTCTCACCTTTTTTTAATAGTGTTCCTGTGACAAAATTTGCTGAGTTTTTTTTTTTTTTTTTTTTTTTTTTTTTTTTTTTGGGGGGGGGGGGGAGACAGAGAGGAGAATATTTTGATAAAATTTGCTATGTATATATATATATATATATATTTCAATCTCTTGATCTCTCAACAATGTTTTTCCAAAAATATGAAGATCATTATAATCAACGAAGAAAAATAAAATTATCACAAGAGATCCCTCTTTTTGCATAGCATTCATTCGTGATAATGCAGACCTTATGTACCATATTTACTGCTAGCTCTTTTTTATTATTATTATTATTTGGAAAAATTTGCATTTTTTGTAGTACCTAGACAAATTTTATGTGTTTTCGGGATCTTTTGACGAAGATCACATTTTTTATGATACCTGGAGAAAATCAGTTTTTTCTCGAGGTCTTTTGATGAAATTTGTCTTTTTTTTCTCACGATCTTTCGATTTAATTTGCCGTTTTATTGAATTGATCATTTTTTTTGTGAAATTTGTCGTTTTTTCGTTATCTTTTTGAAAAATTTGGCGTTATTTTTGCTATTTTTTGCGATCTTTTGATGAAATATGCCTTTTTTTTCATCTTTTGACAAAATGTGTTGTTTTATCACAATCTGTTTACCAATATTTGCATTTTTTGAAGTACCTAGACAAATTTAAAGTATTTTTACGATCTTTTGATGAAATTCACGTCTTTTATGATACCAGGAAAAAATTATTTGTTTTCTCAGGTATTTTCTGTGAAATTTGTCGTTTATTCTCGCTGTCTTTCGATATAATTTGTCGTTTTATTGAATTTATCCTTTTTCGTGACTTTTTTTTGTGAAATGTTTTTTTTTTTTTTTTTTGTTATTTTCAAAAATTTGTCATTTTTTCCCCACTTTTCTTTTGCAAAATTTACCTTTTTTGTGATCGTTTGATGAATAGTGCCTCTTTTTTTCATCTTTTGACAAAATGTGTTGTTTTCTCACAATCTGTTTACCAATATTTGCATTTTTTGAAGTACCTAGACAAATTTAAAGTATTTTCACGATCTTTTGATGAAATTCATGTCTTTTATGATACCAGGAAAAAAATATTTGTTTTCTCAGGGATTTTCTGTGAAATTTGTCGTTTTTTCTCGCTGTCTTTCGATGTAATTTGCTGTTTTATTGAATTTATCCTTTTTCGAGACTTTTTTTGTGAAATTTTTCGGTTTTTTTTTGTTATTTTCAGAAATTTGTCATTTTTTTTCACTTTTTTTTTTGCAAAATTTACCTTTTTTGTGATCTTTTGATGAAATGTGCCTCTTTTTTTCATCTTTTGAGAAATTTTGTGTTTTTTTCTCACAATCTGTTTACCAGTACTTGCGTTTTTTGAAGTACCTAGACAAATTTTATGTATTTTCGAGATCTGTTGATGAAATTCATGTCTTTTATGATACCAGGAAAAAATAATTTGTTTTCTCGGGATTTTCGGTGAAATTTGTCATTTTTTCTCGCAATCTTTCGATGTAATTTGCCGTTTTATCGAATTTATCCTTTTTTCGTGATTTTTTTTGTGAAATTTGTTGTTTTCTTTCGATATTTTTAGAAATTTGTCATACATTCGTTTTTTTTCTGCAAAATTTACCTTTTTTTGGTGATCTTTTAATGAAATGTGCCTCTTTTTTTCATCTTTTGACAAAATGTGTTTTTTTCTCACAATCTGTTTACCAATATCTGCGTTTTTTGAAGTTCCTAGACAAATTTTATTTATTTTCGCGATCTGTTGATGAAATTCACGTCTTTTATGATACCAAGAAAAAATTATTTGTTTTCTCAGTGATTTTCTGTGAAATTTGTCGTTTATTCCCGCTGTCTTTCGATATAATTTGCCGTTTTATTGAATTTATCCTTTTTCGTGACTTTTTTTTGTGAAATTTTTTTTTTTTTTTTTGTTATTTTCAAAAATTTGTCATTTTTTCCCCACTTTTCTTTTGCAAAATTTACCTTTTTTGTGATCGTTTGATGAATAGTGCCTCTTTTTTTCATCTTTTGACAAAATGTGTTGTTTTCTCACAATCTGTTTACCAATATTTGCATTTTTTGAAGTACCTAGACAAATTTAAAGTATTTTCACGATCTTTTGATGAAATTCATGTCTTTTATGATATTAGGAAAAAAATATTTGTTTTCTCAGGGATTTTCTGTGAAATTTGTCGTTTTTTCTCGCTGTCTTTCGATGTAATTTGCTGTTTTATTGAATTTATCCTTTTTCGTGACTTTTTTTTGCAAAATTTTTCGGATTTTTTTTTGTTATTTTCAGAAATTTGTCATTTTTTTTCACTTTTTTTTTGAAAAATTTACCTTTTTTGTGATTTTTTGATGAAATGTGCCTCTTTTTTTCATCTTTTGAGAAATTTTGTGTTTTTTTCTCACAATCTGTTTACCAGTACTTGCGTTTTTTGAAGTACCTAGACAAATTTTATGTATTTTCGAGATCTGTTGATGAAATTCATGTCTTTTATGATACCAGGAAAAAACTAGTCGTTGGGGGCCACCGTAATACTTACCCATCAGGGATATGTATATGAAAATAAAACATGTGAAACTATTTATACAATGCATTGCAATTCATAAACAAAATTTAAATATTGTTAATATACATAGTAATGCTATATTAAAGAACTGCTGATGTACCAATTTCAACAAATTATATAAAACGCCAAACTACGCAAGTAGTACCGAACTGCGTAAAAGAAACATCCTTATAACTCCAAAAATAATAATTCTATTAACTAACAATTAACTGCGTCGGATTAAGCGTCTCATTTCCAATTAAAATATACTTCTGAATTGAAATTTGAATGAAATACAGGGTCATGAAAAATCGAAGAATATGGAAAACAAGATTACAAATATCTCGCCAACTAATAATCCGATCCACTTCGTTCTATATGCAAAATGTGTGTTATTTTATTGCCTTTTACGTCCATTTCTTAGAACAAAAAAATTCGAAAATTTTTATATACCTTTCATCAGAACGAATTTTTCGAGAGTCCGAAAAAAATAGTTCCGGATAATCGAGGTTGCTGATATTAAATAGGGTTCGTCCCATTCTTACATACTAACTACATACAAAATTTCAAGTCTCTATCTCAATCTGTTCGGGAGATAGAGCGTTTACAGACAGACAGACAGACAGACGGACGGCAAATTTTTTTTTCTAAAAATATGTTTTTCGGAATCTCCACTATCTAAAACGTGTAAATCCGTCAAAATTTTTTTTTCGATTTTCAAAACGATTGCAAGACTTATTCTATACTACGTATGATGGGTAAGTAATAATTTGTTTTCTCGGGATTTTCGGTGAAATTTGTCATTTTTTCTCGCAATCTTTCGATGTAATTTGCCGTTTTATCGAATTTATCCTTTTTTCGTGATTTTTTTGTGAAATTTGTTGTTTTCTTTCGATATTTTTAGAAATTTGTCATACATTCGTTTTTTTTTTCTGCAAAATTTACCTTTTTTTGTGATCTTTTAATGAAATGTGCCTCTTTTTTTCATCTTTTGACAAAATGTGTTTTTTTCTCACAATCTGTTTACCAATATCTGCGTTTTTTGAAGTACCTAGACAAATTTTATTTATTTTCGCGATCTGTTGATGAAATTCATGTCTTTTATGATACCAGGAAAAAATTATTTGTTTTGTCGGGGATTTTCGGTAAAATTTGTCATATCTTCTCGCAATTTTTCGATGTAATTTGCTGTTTTATCGAATTTTTCCTTTTTTCGTGATTTTTTTTTTTTTTTTTTTTTTTTTGCGAAACTCGTTTTTTGTTATTTTTTGAGAAATTTGTCTTTTTTCGCTATTTTTAGCTAAATTTACCTTTTTTGAGATAACTTAGACATGTGCTTTTTGAGATCTCTGGACGAAAATTGCTTCTTTTATGATACCTGGACAAAATTCTTCATTTTGAGGTCTTTCGGTAAAGTTTATCGTTTTTCTCGATTTCTTTCGATGTAATTTGCCGTTTTGTTTAAGACCTTTTTGCAAAATTTATTGATTTTTGCAAAATTTATCTTTTTTGTGATTATTTGATGAAATTTGCTTTTTTTCAATCCTTTGACGAAATTTATTGCTTACTCACAATCATTTGTTAAAATTTGTTGTTTTCTCACAATATTTTGATTTTTTTTTTTCACAATATGTTTACAAATTTGCCACTTTTTAGGGATTTTTTGTCAAAATTTGCCTTTTTTTCGAAATTTTTTCATAAAAATTGCCATTTTTTTAGACATTTTGGCAGATTTTGATTTTTTGCAATACTTTCGCGAAATTTGTTTTATTTGGGATACCTAGACAATTTTTTTTTGCAGTTTTTTGACAAATTTTTTTAGAGATCTTTTGGTGAAATTTGTTGTTTTGGGCAATCTATTGACGAAATTTGCTGTTTTTTTCCCACATCTATTTACAAAATTTCCGGGTGATGTTTTTTTTGGGGGGGGGGGGGGATTTAGACGAAATTTGCTATTTTTTGTAATTATTTGCCAAAATTTGTGTTTTTTATGGTACCTAGACAACTTTTTGTACATAGCAAATGATTTCTAGCATTTTTTTTAAAAAAACTTTAACAGTTGAAAAATAATCTTCAAACATTTTCAAGAGTCTGCGACGTGTGTCGCAGCGTTGCACCGATTCTTCGCCGAGGATCATGTCATGTTGGGTTTACGTTGGTAAATGGAAAAGCATATTGAAATTTTTAATAAATATTATATTAATCTTTAAAAAAAATTTATAGTGGCAAAATACTTTTTTTCTTTGGTTCTTTCTTATTGTTGCCGTCAAATTTTGACGGGTTTCACCTAGCCAGAATAAATATCATTAATTTTTTTAATATGTGAAATTTACATGTATTTTTGATTTATGAAAAGGTAATAGAAAAGTTAGTTGAAAATGAAAATGTTTATTTGTTGAATGGGGTGGGTAATGTAACAACAAATTAACCACTGAGAGGATCATTGTTATAGTTGTTACTAAATGGCAAACTATAAATTCAGTCTTATTTTGCTGCGAAGTAAGTGAAGTATGTATATTTTGTATGAAATGAGTAATGACAGTAATTTATGATTTATTCATGTTATGTACAATTTATTGGTGTTGTATTTGTAAATGGAAAATTATCAAATGAGAGAGATTCTAATTCTATGACAGCATGTTTGAACTCTGCCAATTGCGGGTCATTTGCCTGGATGTAAAATGCAGGTTTTTCTTTTATTTATTGAAATTTTTGCTGAAGATAAGTCGTAAAAAAATCCTTTAATAGCTGGAAAATACCTTTTTCTTTCTTTGGTGCAGTCAAGTTTTGACGGGTTCCATCTAGTAGTAATAATTTCTTATTCAGAAATTCTGAATATATTTTGTATAAGTATATATACAAGAAATTCACAATTTCACAAAAACAGGATTACATGAAAAAAAATCTACATGTATAATTAAATGCAACTTCTCTTTTTAAAAATTAATTCATGTGCAAAATTATTTCAATAATATGCCAATTAATAGAAATGGTAAAATTAAAAATTTAACATAAAATTTGAAGCATGAATTTATTACTTTTTTCTATCTTTTCAAGAAGTAAGTATTGAATTCGTGAAAATTTTTACTTCCAGTTTTTGGTGTATTTAAACATTTTAGAAGGTCCTGAACACGATTTGGTAGTTTTTGGAAAATATCTGTCACTCTGTGAGTCTGTATGGGACAAAAATTTTATGGGCACTTGATCTCAAGAACTGATGCACATAATTTCACAAAACTTTAGATTCAGTTACACTTTGATATAAACTCGAGATATTTAGTTATTAGTGTATATCGCCCAACTGATAGCGCTGTTATGCTGCATTATTCATAATTTCCACAATAGTTCTATCTCAAGAATTAATATATGTATTTCCATAAAACTTCAGATTAAGCTAATCTTTGAAATAACTTTGTGCACATTACTTTTTGGTGTAAATCGCTTAACAGATGACACTGCTATGCTGCATTATTCATGATTATCGCAATAGCTCTATCTCAAGGACTAAAGGACGATTTTTTTTATCAAACTACAGATTCAGACAGTTCCTGATATTTATTAATATTGTTTAGTTTTTAGTGTAAATTGCCCTATAGGCGGCACTACTATGCTGCATTTTTTCAAGATTTCGTTATAGCTGATTAATTGAATGTTTTTTCAAGATATTGAATCTACAATTGACCTCCATTTTACCCCCATAATGTACAGTAATGTTGCAAAAACATGGGCAGTTTGCATTAGAAAAGTACAACTGCTATGAAAAAAACCCCTAATATTTTATTAAAAGTAACTATGTTCTAAATTATACATTCCATCTTGATTAAACTTTGAATTTTTGTGGTTTTTTAAAGCACACTAGAGAAGTTTATCTCTGTATGTAACTGCTTTTGTTAATTTCTCAAATAGCGAGCATTTTCTATTTGTAGTGTTCTGTTTTCATAACTTTTGAGTTCCATTCTTAGAAATATGAAAGTACTATATAGAAACATTATTGAATATGGTTTCTTACTCAAGAATAGAATACCAGATTTCAGGATAAAAAGAAAAAAATTACGTTTAATTAAACTTAAAAAAAAAATATTTTTCTGATTTCAGTAAGTAAAAATCTAACAGTCAATAAATCCTATGCTATTTTTTAGTTGCAGACCTGAGTAAGCCAAGCTAAAACTTAGTTTTGTTTGAATTTAGATTATAAAATTAAATCAAAACTTTGAGTTGAGATTGGAAAGCTATACCAAAACTAAACATATCTTTTAAAGGAAATAAAATTATAATTGTAAGAAAAAAGTGTAATAATGTAAAAATATACATTTTTTTAAACAAACAATGGAATTTTTTTTAATACTGATATTGATAATAATGACAAAACTGCAACAATTTCTTTAAACTAGTATCATTTACTTAAAAACTATACTTATGTAAATGGAATGCATAATTTATTTCATTCCAAACTGCAGACATATTGGCTCTGGTTCTTACATTAGGTCAATTGGTAGTTAAACATGTAACTGAAAAATCATTTCAACAGAGATATGATATAACAAACAATAGTGTTTTAAAAATTCTTAGGCTGTGGAAAAAAAAAAAACTAAACTTTTAAAAGCAGGCTTTGCTACTTTCTTTTTATTTTGTAATATAAAGTGAAAATAATTTTCATTTAATACAAATAAATGGAAATTTTTTTTTATTATTTAATATTCTCTAAGAAAATATAATTTATTTGGGAGAAACAGTCATGAAAAATCAATTTTTCCAATTTTTCCGAAAAAAACCGGTAAAAAACTAGTTTTTTTTTCCGCCACTTATATTTTTCCGGAAAATTTACATCTCTAATCCCACCTAAAAAAATTATTAGATTTTACTTTTCTAACTTTAGTGGGGAAAAGGCTCGAAACTGCTTCTCCTTATTTTGAAATAAAAATTTTCCAAATTTCCGGTGGTATTTCAAAATTATACAAACGCAATTGTTTGCCCCTTAAAGGGTTAAATGATAATATTATGAACTTTTTTCTATGGAACCTTTCAGTTGTATACCTTCAAGTTTTGACGAATACTATCTAATTTATAAACCAGGTATCTCAAAAGTTCGGTGCGGAAGTGAAACACTATAATGACAGTGTATGAGTCGAAGTGACATGCGGTTTGCAGATAAATATTCAGCATGGCATGGTATTTTGTATGACACCGACAAGAATGTTAGTTCAAAATCTCGACGATAGAGGGCGCTACTGTTGATAACTCAATGGAGCAATTTTATATTGCTCACCCAACGCAAGAATTGGATACAAAACATACGAGAATTTTAGTCCAAAATCTCGACGATAGAGGGCTCTACTGCTGATAATTCTATGGAACAATTTTATATTGCTCATCCAACGCAAGAATTGGATACAAAACATAAAAAAATACTGCATTTTTTTTATTTTTTTTTATTTACAAAAGTTTTGTGTTGGGTGAGAAATATAGAATTATCAGCAGTAGCCCCCTCTATCGCCGAGATTTGGAACTATTTTTTGTTGGTGCCATACAGAATCCCGTATCACAATAATTATTTATTTATTTGCCAACCGCATGTCTCTCCGACCCATATATCCTTTTTATTCCGTTTTATTTTCGCACGGAACTTTTCAAACACCCAGCACTTAAAAGACAAGGCTGCTTTTCAAATCATCAGTCATGAGCTTTTCCACTAAACCAATTTTGATCAGTTTTTAGGTGCGTTCGTAATTATGTAAATACGTAGCACCTATTGTTATCGCTCAGTCCGTCCGTCTGTCCGTCTGTCTGTCCGTTCGCATATAACAACGCAAAAACTATCCAACCGAATCGTTTGAAATTTAAAATATATAATTATTACATAATTTTATCCAGTCATTTCAAATTTTATGAAAATCGGATGGATAGATCAATTACAGGGACAATCAAAAGGATTCCGTTACATTACGTCAATGGGAAAAAAGTTTCAAATGCATTTTAATCGTTTGAAATTTAAAATGTATATTTATTACATAATTTTGTCGAGTCATTTCAAATGTTATGAAAATCGGATGCATAGATCAGTTAAAGGGACAATCAAAAGTATTCCGTTACATTACAATCAATGGGAAAAAAAGTTTCAAATGCATTTTAATCATTTGAAATTAAAAACGTTTAATTATTACATAATTTTGTCGAGTCATTTCAAATGTTATGAAAATCGGATACATAGATCAATTACAGGGACAATCAAAAGTATTCCGTTACATTACGATCAATGAGAAAAATGTTTCAAATGCATTTTAATGGTGTTACACTCATTTGAACATAATATAATTGACATGAATCTATGATGTATGTACTAAAATCCACATTCTGTACAATCTGGGATGCAGAGAATATTTATTATTAAATTACAGGGTCACACAAATGTATTCCACTAAATAATGTTATACGGAGAAACATTGTTTGGGGCGTGTTTTAATTATATTAACCTACTTCACATTTTATGAATAAGATATACGTTAATGAAGCATAATAAAAATTACTCCAACAAACCGCCCCGCCGCCGCCACCATCCCTCCTGCGGTGCCCCCTGCGCCCACCATGCATCCCCCTCCACAAACGCCCCCTAGTGGAAAAAAAAGAACATTCTATTATAACAGGATAGGTGAACAACCTTCCCTAATTAAAAATATTGTCAATCACATCTCAACTCGGAATCATACTATATGATGAAGATTAAATTTATATTTGAATTCTGAACAACCATAATTTTAATGAGTATTATTAATTAAGCGAAACAATGGAAAACCACAGTTTTTAACCATTTTATTTGGATTTCTTCAACTACATGATGAGATTATCAATTTAACACAAGAAAGTTAAACATATATTTGAACTTTGCTTGATAGACATCTTAATGAGTATCGTTAATTAAGTAAAAACAATAGAAAATATCCAATTTTATAGAAAAAGACTGATTTCTTACGATTTTTATCAACTTAAAAGAGAAAAGTTAAACATGTATCCTAGTTTTTCAACAGCTATAATCTTAATGAGTATCGTTAATTAAGTAAAAAAACAATGGAAAATATCCAGTTTTATAGAAAAAGACTGATTTCTTACGATTTTTATCAACTTAAAAGAGAAAAGTTAAACGTACATTTCAGTTTTTCAACAGCTATAATCTTAATGAGTATCGTTAATTAAGTAAAAAACAATGAAAAATATCAAGTTTTATAGAAAATGACTGATTTCTTACGATTTTTTCAACTCAAACTTCAGACTCTCAATTTGATAGAAAGAAATTTAAGCATGCATTCCAGTTTTGGACAACCATTTCCTTCATGAACATTATTAATTAAGCAAAACAACAGAAAATATTAAATTTTTAACTGATTTCTTCATATTTTTTTATTATTTTTTTAATATAAAATCAGAATACACAACTTAAAATAGAAATTTAAACATTTTTTTTTAGTTTTTGAACAGTCGTTACCTCAAAGAATTTCGATAATTGAACAATTAACAAAGGAAACTAATGATTTTTTAACGAAAAAAGACGAATTAAACGAATTTGGTTAACTTTTACTCTAATTGGAAATTTCATCGTACTTTATATATACCAACTAAGTAGAATTTTAATACATAAACGAATAATTTAAAGAAATCCTCAACACGCAAATGTGAACCTGCAGAGCATTTCTTATTACGTCATATCTAAACTAAAACTTTTTTCTGCAACCTCTCCATGCATGCATTCCAGGTAGGGGAACATAACAAAGAATTTTGACGTCACAACTTACAAAGGTATCCAACAAAATGTTTACGTTCAAGAAAAAGTATCACCTAGAGAGAAAAAAAGAAGAGATTTAAGCTATTTATCCATTCTAGTTTTATAACAGTTACCACAACATCTCCAAATTAAAATTTGGAAGTCATAATGAGTGTAATTAATTAAGCAAAATAATAGAAATATTAGTTTTTCAGAGGGGAAAAGACGAATTTAAACAAATTTTATTAGTTTTACACTAGTTTAATAATAATTTTAAGAGGAAAAAGACGAATTTAAACTTTTTTTTTTTTTTTTTTTTTTTTTTTTTTTTTTTTTCTAGTTTTACACTATTTTTTCTCATCTCCAACACGGATATATCAATTTTAACAGAAGAATTAAACGTATATTTTAGTTTTTAACAACAAAATCTTAACAAGTATCATTAATTAAACAAAAATAAATATCAGTTTTAAAGAAAAGACGAATTTGAATAATTTTACACTAGTATTTTCAAAAGCAACATGGAAATATCAATACTTATTCACATATTTCACTTATTCACTGTATTCAATACTATATTTAATAAATTTGGATACACTTTAAGAATTTCCTAATCTATAATTATATATTAGCTGTATATTTAATGTTACCCATGTTTTCATCATTAGTTCATAATCGTGAATTTTGTACTTTAAATACCATGTATTCAGGTTCAGATTATTTTTACTTGAAATCATACAGAATTTTTTAACAGAGTTTGTTTTTGAAATCATTGAAGCAACTGTATTTAATATTTTTAACACCAATTTTCTAAGATTTTCTAACATTTTCCGATTATACATTCCTCAGAAGTACATTTCTAAATGCTACAATCACTTTGCATATCGAAAAGATATCATTGAAGCAACTGTATTTAATATTTTTAACACCAATTTTCTAAGATTTTTTAACATTTTCCGGTTATACATTCCTCAAAAGTATGTATTCTAAACAATAGAAAATATTAATTTTAAGAATAAAAAGACGAATTTAAACAAATTTTATTAGTTTTACACTATTTTTTCTCATCTCCAACACGGATATATCAATTTTAACAGAATTAAACGTATATATTAGTTTTTAAGAACAAAAATGTAATAAGTATCATTAATTAAACAAAAAATAAATATCAATTTTCAAGAAAAGACAATTTTTTACACAAATTTTCAACTTTGAAATACATTTGTTTACATATATTGTTACAATATATTACTAAACTTAAACTTTTTAAAAAGTTTGAATGTCTTTACAAAGGGTTCATATTTATATTTTTCACGTGTTGACTGCATTCGAAATCTTGCAACAAAAGTATACTTTTATTATTATTATTATTCTAGAAAACCTAAAAAGTCATTTCTTGCTGCTTTAAACACTTGACATATTAAAACTACTCTGAGATATTCTACCCATATAATTAATCAAATTAGAACATGATTTATCTTACACTTCAAAATTTCTGAATTTTTACAATACTTATTTTCATCAAACTTTATTCTTGATCCTATATATTTTAACAGTACAGAATTTTAACATCTGTTTTTATCTACTTATCAGAAACTTATTAAAACACCCAACAACATTTTCCAAATATGAATATTATCTTTACAGTTTAATAATACAAAACATACACGAATACAAAGTTTAATTTTTACAAACATTTCATATTTCAAACCAAACTTTTCGAAATTTTCACATCATAAGAGCAAACATTAGATGAACTTTTTAACATCAATATTGCTTAGATCTTTTCATCATAACTTTTAATTATGATAATTATCCATTTTTAGGTTGATTGTCGAAAAACTGTATCTGAAATTACATAAACTTAATGTAAAAAACCATGTTCTCACACAATTTCTTGAAATTCAACAAAGAATTGACTATTACTTATCTATTATTCTTATTAAATACCTATCTACATCAATATCGACTCTCGATAGTATATAGATATTTCATCATTACACACTTACAACTCTTTTCAAACGTTTATCAGAAAAATAAGTCAATCAAAGTCTAAAAGTTATCACACCTGTTCCTCAGAAATATTACTATCATATGAAACAGTAAAGAAAATTAATAGATATTTAATATTTAATAACCTCATACGTGAAATTACTGTCGAATGAGAATACTAATAATCTATAAAATCAACTGTTGAACAAAAAAATAGTACAGATTACCGAAAATTCAAATGTTTTTTCTGCAAAAGTTACAAAAATTAACAAATGAATGACAAGTTAGAGAAATAACTAAAAAAGTTAATGAACATATTTACAAATTTATTAAAATCACACCTTTTTCTGGATTACAAACCACAATTTCTTGAAAAATTTAACACCGAATTTGTAAGATTTTAATCCTAGTATTACATGCACTCAATAAATATTCAAAATTAACAAAAAAAAAAATAATTTTTTAGTCTCATCAATAAGCAGAAATTCTATATTAAAAGAATATTTTCATATTAGTACTTATAAAAATGAGAGTTTACAAACTGATTTTCATAATTTTATCACATTTAAACTTAATATTTTACATAAAACATTATTTAATCAAATTTTATGCTTTCTAATTCAGTAAAATTCAATACTTTTTTAGTTTTTAAACCAATACCACGATATTTATTTACATCAAACTTGATTCTTCACCTTTTATATTTCCACATTACACACGTGAGATAAATACTAACTTGGATCAGGAGTTGAAGTCAATTGATTCCATTCGATTTTCATCATGTACGCATTGCTCCTACACGAAATTTCTTACTGCTATAATCATCTAATGTATTAAAACTAATCTACTCATATTTTTAATCAATTCATCAGATGTTTCATCTCGCACTTCTCAATTATCGTGCATCAAGTTGCTTAAAATATAAATACTATCTTTATAGTTTTAATGATATATAGTATACATGGTTTATCTTGAGTTAGCACTTCCATAGTATTAATCAAATTATATGTTTCATCTTGCACTTGATCTTAATGATTTCATCTTGCATCTGAATAATCGTCCATCGAGTTTTTTTTTTTTTTTAATAATAATATATTTATAGTTTTTGATTATACAAAGCATGTACGAATACAATCTTTAATTTTAACATTTCATATTTCAAATAACCTATTCCCGAAACCAAGCTATGTGAATTTTACCACAATGCTTATTATCATAGAATAATTTGTGTTTCACACTTTTCTAAAAATTATCAGATATGTACCCCTCAGAGAAATTACTATCGTATGAATAAATGAAGAAAATTTAATTTATATTAAATGTACACGAAATTGATTGCAATATACATGTATTTAATAAAAATAAATAAATAAGCGATTATTTATACATTAAACCTTTACTAAATATATATTTCTTTCATTATACAGATGTTTCAACAAGATGAACCAAAACAGCAGCAAACTTCAGAAATGAATGATCCGAATGATTCATCCCTAGCACATGTAGCGTTAACGAATAACACATATGTGAGTACTTATATGAGAAATACTAGAATTCGTATATGAAACGTAATTAGAGTAAATACAAAATGATTTGTCTTACTGCCTACACTTTAACAAGTGCTTTTTACTTATATTATTGAAGAGAATCCTAACTGTGTCCATTTATTTCTATTACAGATGTGCTCTATTTGCTACAAACACTTCTTAAGTAAATGGAATTTAACAGAACATGCAAAAATCTATACAGGTGAAAAACCTTACACTTGGAAAGATTACCATAAATGCTGTTTTCAAGGAAACGTGAATCAAAAATGCACACATCATCATATAAAGCATCGTCAGATATATGTAAACTTAGTGAAGATATTCAAAAATTAGTCAGACTTTTGAAGAATTTAGAAATAAAGGAAGATATTTAGACTATTTATCCATCATATTTTCACAACACTTACCACAATATCTCAAACTTAAAATTTGGAAGACATACACACTGCTGAAAAGTAATTTTGTGATTCTTCTAACCAGTATGAATGTATAGATATTATTTTGTATTGTATTCTTTAAATGCTCACATTAAATATTCTTTTATATGCATATATCGTTGTGTTTATTTTTCTAATACCTATTACATTAATGAAATACATAACATTTTAAGTGAAATAACACTCTCACAACTTAAAAAATGCATAAGAACATACAAAAAATAAGCAGATGTATGAAAAAATATACAAGTTTACAAAATAATTTCGTTGTTTTCTAGAAATATTAACAAAAAATATTTACAATATGAAAAAATTACAAAAGTGAAAAGAAAAAACACGAATGTAAAAACAAAAACCACAAAGTGAAAAACTCATAACAAAGTTTTTGAAAAAAATATTTACAACAAAACTTTTTTTTACAAAAACCAAAACTTCCAAAAAATTTTTTTTCAAAAAATTTTTTTTTCAAAAACATTTTTTACAAAAAATTTGTTTTTCAAAATAAGTTTTTACAAAAGTAAAAAAAAGAAAATCACAACGTTAAAAAAATGAAAAATTTTTGTTAAAAAAAGTGCAAAAGAATTGCAAAAAAAAGTTGCAAAAATTTAAAAAAAAAGTTATGAAAAAAGCTTCAAAAATTTCATTGGTTTTAATGCAATATGCAATGGCGAAACCATTGCATTTGCTATTAAAAACAACAAAATTTTTGAGACTTTTTTCATAACTTTTTTTTAAATTTTTGCAACTTTTTTTGGCAATTTTTTTGCACTTTTTTTAACTAAAATTTTTCATAATAATGTTCATGAAGGAAATGGTTGTCCAAAACTGGAATGCATGCTTAAATTTCTTTCTATCAAATTGAGAGTCTGAAGTTTGAGTTGAAAAAATCGTAAGAAATCAGTCATTTTCTATAAAACTTGATATTTTTCATTGTTTTTTACTTAATTAACGATACTCATTAAGATTATAGCTGTTGAAAAACTGAAATGTACGTTTAACTTTTCTCTTTTAAGTTGATAAAAATCGTAAGAAATCAGTCTTTTTCTATAAAACTGGATATTTTCCATTGTTTTTTTACTTAATTAGCGATACTCATTAAGATTATAGCTGTTGAAAAACTAGGATACATGTTTAACTTTTCTCTTTTAAGTTGATAAAAATCGTAAGAAATCAGTCTTTTTCTATAAAATTAGATATTTTCTATTGTTTTTACTTAATTAACGATACTCATTAAGATGTCTATCAAGCAAAGTTCAAATATATGTTTAACTTTCTTGTGTTAAATTGATAATCTCATCATGTAGTTGAAGAAATCCAAATAAAATGGTTAAAAACTGTGATTTTCCATTGTTTCGCTTAATTAATAATACTCATTAAAATTATGGTTGTTCAGAATTCAAATATAAATTTAATCTTCATCATATAGTATGATTCCGAGTTGAGATGTGATTGACAATATTTTTAATTAGGGAAGGTTGTTCACCTATCCTGTTATAATAGAATGTTCTTTTTTTTCCACTAGGGGGCGTTTGTGGAGGGGGATGCATGGTGGGCGCAGGGGGCACCGCAGGAGGGATGGTGGCGGCGGCGGGGCGGTTTGTTGCGGCGGAACAGCCGGAGGCATGGAGGCACCGCAGGCGGGACGCGGAGGGATGCGGAGGGACGGCCCCTCTGCCCCTCCGCATGAGCCCGTACTGTTATTTTCCTACTACTGATATACGTTAATGAAGCATAATAAAAATTACTCCCTGCATATTTACAGGAACACAAAGATTTCGACCACTGTACTGTATCCAAAATACGCTCTACTATATCAGCAAGACCGGAATATTTTAAAACTTATAGTACGAACGCACCTCATTTGCTACGCTTCACGTGCAATTTCCAACTTGTTTATTTATTTATTTATTTTTTATATATTTTTTAATGAAACGTGTTAGTTTGCAGATGTGCCCATATCTAGCTATTTTTCAATTTATATCCATTTTGATGTTTCATTTTTAATTTTCGAAGTTTTTTGAGAAATTTCTTTAAATTGGTGAGAGTTGAATTATTTTCATTGTTGCATAGAAGAGAAAATGGATTATTTTTTTGTTGATTATATTCTTATTGATGCCATTTTTTTAATATAATTATAAATAACTTAAAAAAAAAACAGAAAATAACGGCATGCAAAAAAACTGTTATATTTATATATTTTTTCGTTTGGTAGATACTGATGAGACGCTAAGCGAAATGCTTCATTGAAATGAGATAAATTTAGGATTGACACATCCGGCTAGTTTTTATTGCAATTAATTTTGCATCTTTATTATTAATCAATGCAACTATTCTTCTTTGAATATTTTCTTTTGTCGAAATCCGACGAGCTCTAATTTGTTGAAAATGAAATCGCGATTATTCGAATCTTTCTATTATGATATTAATTATATAATGTAATATATTATTCTAGCAAAAATACCCGGGTGTCCGTGACAAATATAGGGACTTCCAGACAAAGATAAAATGTAAACAATAATACAAAAACCTGTTGCTCAATGCTCTGTTTAAAAAAAATTCTGTGAAAGCTACAGGCAATCTATTATAATCTATTATATTAATATCCATTATCTATTAATCTATTATATTAAGTCTAATGTAAAAATACAGAGATTAGAAAAACAGATATTCTGTTAAATAACAGGGAAGTTTTTCGATAAATTTACAATAGACTCTGTAAATTTATTTTTAACGTTCTTACCGTCTTATTAAAAGGGTAAAATTGCAATGTTGTTTTCTCTGCATTTTATTTTAAATGCTAAGAAAATGTGATTCTTTCAAACATTATATATATATATATATATATATATATAATTATATATATATATAAACTTAATTTAAAATATGAAAGTAATCCTTGAGAGTAATTAATCATTCTAAAATGTACTGAAAATTCATAAAATCTATAGAATTATATTATGTTAAATATTGCTCATATTGCAGTGAAACTTGGAGCTGAATGAATGGAATATTACGTATTGTGTATGATAAAATTTAATTTAGATTTCAAAATTGGTAAATCACTCAATTTTCAGTGAGTCTGTAAGAATTTGAATTGTTCGAGAAAACTTGAACAGTTGTATTATTTATTTCTTACACATTTTGTTTTTTAGCCGTCTCGGGGTTTGAACCCGAGAACTCTTTACAACGGTAGATCTTACTGACTAATTTATAGGAGATGTCTTCGCTTTGTTCAAAATATGTCTTTAATGATTCAGCGGGGAAAGATCTATTGTGATTTTGAAAGATTTTGTTTCAAATACACTGTTTAAAAAATTCGTAAAAAGTTTATATTAATTTATTTTAGACCGATACATAATATCTATTATTTTTTTCAATCAATTTTAATTTTTTAACCAGTTTAAGTAATAAATAAAAAAATTAATGAATAAAACTGAATCTTTTTTTACAATAATAATATTAAAAAAGAATTTTTCGAAATTGTCGCACACTATTTATTTTTAATAAGTTAATTTTAACCAAAAAAAAAAAAAAAAAAAAAAAAAAAAAAAAAAAGTAAGAAAAAAAAATAAACAGAATAAAAATGTAAATTATTATTTGAA
This sequence comes from Maratus speculifer, assembly GCA_964019185.1. Taxonomy (NCBI): domain Eukaryota; kingdom Metazoa; phylum Arthropoda; class Arachnida; order Araneae; family Salticidae; genus Maratus; species Maratus speculifer. The sequence goes on along the minus strand of OZ025302.1, from coordinate 224,386,588 downwards.
AGTCAGCGTAAACGTTTTCATTATTTTATTCATTTTGTGCAATATATTTTTAGAAGTTTAATATATTTTTTTATAACGCATTTACCAATTACATAATACTGGCATATGGTTAAAGAAAAAATGCAAATTGATTGTCTATAAAAATCCCGACTAACTACGAAGAGATGAATTTTACCTTTATAAATTATTTTAACTTAAAATAAATAAATAAAAATGTAATTTAACAAATTACGACGACCATTTTAAAAATGATATTTTCAAAGACTAAAATTTTAGATTTATAAATAAATTCTATATTAAAAAATAAAATAATAATAAGCATGATTTTTTATAGTCATGAGTTTTTTTTTTTTTTTTATAAAAACTCATGAAAGAAATTTCTAAACGAGAAATTAAATGTTATTTTATATATATATATATATAAGGAAAAAAAATGAAATATCTATGATGTGGTTGTTTTGTGATGTAAAAATAGTGCCTGAAAATAAATTATAATTACTACATAAGCACATATACACATTTATATTCAAATGTATGGTAACAACTGAAAATAAAAACTCATTTGAAATATCGGGTTTACTCGAAGAGTCAAAATCTAACTTGAAACAGTTAAACTTCATGGTTAAAAAAACACCCATGCAAGATTTTACGTTCGATGATTATTATTAGATATGATTCATAATTAATCAAAAAATCCCTCCTTTAAAAAAGAACTTCTAATTAAAAAAGGAAGAAGAAGAAGAAAAGAAAAATTGAAATTTATTCTTCAATACAGTCGTAATTAAACATTTCCTGGAAATTAAATCAATATAAAGAACTTTACCTCAAGCATTTTAGAAACAGTTTTATAAAACAATTTTTGAAAAATAAATTTCATAAAAAGATAAACATGGTAAAATCTTAGATAAAAGTAAGATGTTTCGCGCAAAAAATTTTGTTTAAAAGCATATAACTGTAAGAACAATAATAATATTTGCGACAACAATCACAAAAGCAAATTCATCCACGTTAAAAACAGCTAAAGCTTTATAGCGTAAAATAGATTACAAATTAAAGTGTCTTACTTATAACCAAGGAATGAGTTTTATACATCCTTAAAAATATAAAAACAGTCTTTTGCAATTAACATATAGCTTAAAATTTATACATCAATTTCTAACTAAGTTCTAAAAGTACTAACATGCGGTGCTGTCATCGAAATTTTACAATTCTAATGTATCAGGAAGTGAGAAAAATATAGATTAAAAAATTGCATGTTTATTTACAAAAGTCAAGTTAAATTTAATAAATGACTGAAAAAAAGAAGAAGAAAGAAAAAAAAAAGAAAAGAAAAGAAAAGAAAGTGAAGAGAAAAAAATAAAAGAAAAAAGAAAATTAAGAGAAAAAAGAAAAGAAAGTGAAGAGAAAAAAGAAGAGAGAGAAGAAAAGTGGAAAAGAAAAAAAGAAAAGAAAGAAAATGAAGGGAAAAAATAGCAAAATAAAATGCTGAGGGTTATTTATTTATTCATTTTTTTAATACTCAGTTAATCAACTAGATTTGATTTTTTTCAAAATTGTCGTAATATCTCCAAGAATTTGAAAGCTCTCCTTCATTTTTACGCATGGTATAAATAAAGAAAAAAATGACTAAAGCAACTACATAGTTGAAATATCGTGGATTAGAATAATTCGAGTTTCTCTTCCTGTTTTTGCGATTAGAGTAATTCGATTTTCTGTTGTAATTTGACTCGCTATTCTTGTGATAAGAGTAATTCGAATTTTCTTTATAGCATAACGCGTTGTAGTTGTGATTAGAGTACATCGGTTTTCTGAAGTTTTGAAAGTCTTTTTTCCAGTAACTGTTAGTACCATATTCATCACAAATTACTAGCATTATTTCTTTCTTTTCTGCTGATGATTTCTTGTTAGACGGAGAAAGAAAGTTAAAGAGGTGAATATTTTTAACCTTTTGTTTAGCGTACAGAAATATTTTCTTCACTCCAGCGTATAGAATATACTCGCCGAACAAATAGCAGCAAAGCATAGCAAACACTGTTATTCCTATTATTTTTAAAATATATAATATAATGTACCATGTAAGAGATAGCATTGCAAGACAGATGCAATAAAAAATAGGTAATATATCAGGTAGCATAAAGCAAATAACTGCTAGGTATTGCAAAAATTGCATAGGGGCATAGCCAGAGGTTTCGACACCGGTGTCAAAATCTTCCTTTGTGTCAAAGGTATCATCAACTTGTTCATATAAAACCACTTTGCAATGTAAAGTCAATGTATCGTCTGGTATTAACTGCTTCTTTCCAAGCCCAAGCCAACTTGAAATGACAGTTTCGGTCGAAGGTAGCAATTGTACTTCTCTAGAACTAGTGAAGTATACGAACTTTTCTTTGGATAACAACTCATTGTTTAAAGTATCAGTAATTGATAATGTTACTTTAGCTAGCTGATTTTCGCAGCTTTCTCTACGCATAAGCCAAATGTCCAGGTATTTCGATGAGTTACTATAATCAGATGATTTATATATGGCAAAACACCAACTGCCCCCCAGAATTTCACTTCGATATTCAGAGGAAATTGTACTCCCTCCGCAAGACTGATCCGAAAAATTTGTAATCCTTCGAACAAAATAATCTTCCGCTTTTTCTACCAAGCGACTTCGAGCAAAATATTCTGAAATATTACTTTCATAACGAGGAATGTTATTTAGAAAACTTTCTTCGTTTTCATACGCCGAGTCCCTGCTTTCATGTATCGACAACTCACACTGAAGAGTCAATGTATCCTTTGGCAGATAAAAGTGTTTTTTCAGACCTTTTAACTCTTCTTTAGCCACAGCTAAAATTTGAGCTTCATTCGAATCTCTGAACAAAATTTCTCTCTCATTTTTCAACACATTATACCCACAACAATTGACGATTGATGTTTTTACGTTCGCAGATTGCACTTCGGTCATATTTTCAGACTTTTGCAGACGCACATCGATAAAGTTCTGGTAATCCGCTCCATCGTAAACATGAACAAGTAAACTCCACTTACTTTCACAATCTTCATCTCCAAATTCAGGACTAGTGTAATATCCTTTACAAGCATATTTAGTATAATCTTCAATCTGTACTTTGAAGCGTATAGTCTTTCGAGTGACTCCCGTATTTACGAAGCGATGCGTCATTTTTAGTTATTATTCAAACTAAGCTCACGATCAACAGTCTACGGCCAAGCATGCGAATGTTTGATCTGCGGGTTATTCCGATAATCATTACGTCTCTGTATAGGTTTGCAAGCTAAGGAAATAGCCAAGGCTACCGGAAAAAATCGCCAATTCTGCAAAAGGCTATCGATTTTCCTTGTTTTTCAAATTGCATGAAATGCACGGCTGTATGACTGTGTAAAACACAACTTTCACATAAGTTCACACTTTTTTTTCTTACATTCTTAGATTTAAGAAAGTAGGGTACCTTTGAAAGATTTGAAAAAAAAAGCAAAAAATATTGCAATGTCCCAAGCTACAAAACTTGTGTAACAAATCAAAAATAAAAATCAGCTTTATTTAAACACAAAGCTCATATGTAAAATTACTTTAATATATATATATATATATATATATATATATATATATATATTTACATTTGTGAATTCATGAATAAAAATTTAAATGATATGTTAAAAAATATCTATGACAAGAAGATAAAAAAACACACACATGATAAAATCTGAAAATATGCATATAAATATAAAGTGAATATTTTCATGAAAATAAATGCTTAATAGTGTTACCGTTATACTAAAACCAAAATATTTGTAAAAAATTTTAAAATTTTAAGAATATTTTAAGAGTATACAACAAAAAAGAAAATTAAATCTTACATTGTTCTGGTTTTAAGCTTTAAATAATACTGGATAATACTGAAATTAATGTATTGTAAAAAATTCTTTTGATTGCTATACATTGTTTTTTTATGCGTGCGTGCAGTATCAGAATTTATCGTTTTGAATAAATGCGACTCAAAGTTACATTAACACATTTACATACATTATCACATACACTACCTGGCCATTGATGAACGTCCACTTGCGATTTTAGACATTTTGTTAAATATCTAGAAAAATACATAAGGAATTATCCCGAAACTCTTAGTGTATAAATATAATAGTACAAGTCATACATTTCCGTGAAGATTTTTTTCTCGAAACTCCGTAGGGGACCGTCAACAAATTTAAAAAGACTGAATATATTTTGAATAACCCTCTCAAAACTCATGTAGCAAAAGCTCTCAAACTCTAGATTATGATTAAGTGCCTTATTATAATAAACTGCGTTCATTTTTATGCAAATAGCATGCATACTCGCTGAGAAATTAAGGTTTTTATAAAAATGGCCCCAAATTTTGCCAAGTTTTTTGTTTATAATTTTCAGAGTTCTTAATATAAAGTAATATTTTTTTTTTTCTGAAAATATTACAAATAATATAGCACAGAATACCCTATAATCAGAATTAAAAAATAATAAAAATTGAATGAAAAATGAGTAGGTTTACTAAATAATTTTTCACTGCGCGTGCGTCACCGATATCAAAATTACATTTGCATATTATGTTAGCTAAATGTATAGAGCAACTTTTGTGAAAGTCGCTAAATCATAGCTTGAAAATTCTGAAAAATAATCGTCAATTGAATAAGTTGAAAATCCGTTATTCCCAAAATGAAGCAAAAACAAGAGGGATTGTATCCATATATTTGTTACAGGCCAAACCCGATTTTAGGCCAAACTAGATTAGTCTAACCAAACTAGTCTATCCTAACGCCCATCGGATAAACTAGTTTTTCCTAGGCCAAATTAGTCTATCCGAACGCCCATCGGATAAACTAGTTTTTCCTAGGCCAAACTAGTCTATCCGAACGCCCATCGGATAAACTAGTTTTTCCTAGGCTATACTAGTCTATCCGAACACCCATCGGATAAACTAGATTTTCTTAGGACAAACTAGTTTGGCCGAGCTGTCATTAGGATATCCTAGTTTAGCCTGTTTTTTATTGGTTTGAACTAGTTTATACTAGGCCGATCTAGATTGTCCTAGGCCAAGTCAATTTGGCGGATTTTATTGAATCTAAAGACCGCCACGGCGCTAACTTTCTAGTTTTGATCTAATTTATCCTAGGCCAATGCAATTTGAAGCGATTTTAGCTCACAGATTATCAAAGCCTGAGAGCTAATGTGCTCTCAGACCCTGTATGTGTGTGTGTGTAACCATGTACGTATGTATGTACGTATAAACGTACGTATGTACGTAATGTGATAACTCCTGATAGAAATATCCAATTTGCTTCAAATTTTGGACATAGATTTATCTTGATAACGAACTTCCCTAATTAGTTTCAGGTGTTCATTGGATAAGAGTAAGGGAAGGGGAACAAAAGGGTAATCCGTACCTCCCCCCCTCCTTAAATTAGTTAAGTCAGTTTTTCATACAAAAGTATCAGATTTTATTAAAGTTTTAGGTATAAAATCATTTTGATAAGGCACCTCCATGATTAGTTGTGGGTGTTCTTCTTTTACGTATAAAGAAAGGACGAATTGGGGGTAACCCCTTAATTTATGTAAATAGGTTTTTTTGAGTAGAATTTGCCGATTCGTTTCAAATTTTGGATGTAGGTTCCTTCTGATAAGGCATTTACCTGATTAATTTTGGTGGTTCTGAGGTTAAATATAAAGGATGAACCGATTATTTTTTCAATCGGATAAAAACTTTTGGTTTTATAAAAAGATTTTTAATTCGTAACAGATATTGGTTTTCGCACACATGACTTTATGCGAAATTGTTCATATTAAAAATCTAACTATCAGACCCCTTTTAAAAATAAGAAAAAGCTTAAATAAAACATGACACTTGAAATTTAGGATGGGGGGTGGCTAGAGTAAGGGGACGCTAAAATTTTTTTTAAAAGCTCAGCGTATTTTAACGTTTTAGCTGCTAATTAAATATTACCATTATTTGAAACTTTTAGAAACATAATAAAAAATTATGTTTAATATTTAAGAAAAAGAATGCCGAGTCAAATACCACTATTTTCTTTTCTTAATTTTTGTAAAAATGTTAAATTCTTGTTGGAACAGTTTGAAACTTTTTGATAGCTTATGACACATGATAAAAAATTATAAAAATTACGAAAGTCCAATTACGAAAGGGAACGCACCCTATTATCAACAAAACTGTATCGCACCCTATTATCAGCAAAACTGTATCTGGAGGTAACTCCGTTAAACAATCTGTCAGTAGATATGTTACACGATGTCACGTCGCTTCAAAACAAAAATGTAAGATTTTTGCAAAAATTACTATTCGTAAATAGTGGCATTTAACCCGGAATATGTTTTTATAAATTTATATCATGTGTCATAAACTATCTTAAAGTTCCAAATAGATCAAACTAGAATTACCGTTATATTTCCTGATTTTGTTCGCTCCCCTCTCTACATATTACATATTTACATAAATTAAGGGGGTTACCTCCCTTTCCTCCTTTCTTTATACGTAAACAATGAACACCCACAACTAATCATGCAGGTGCCTTATCAAAATGATCTTATACCTAAAATTTTAATAAAATCTGATACTTTTGTATGAAAAACTGACTTAATTAAATTAAGGGGAAACGAAGTGCGGATTAGCCATTTGTTCCTCTCCCCTTATTCTTATTCAATGAACTCCTGAAACTAATCAGAGAAGTTCGTTATCAGAATAAATCTATGTCCAAAATTTGAAGCAAATCGGATATTTTATCAGGAGTTATCGCATTACGTACATACGTATGTACATACGTACATACATACGTACAGGGTTACATAAACACACACAAAATCTGCGAGCAGATTAGCTCTCAGGCTCTGATAGTCTGTGAGCTAAAATCGCGTTAAATTGCATCGACCTAGGATAAATTACATTAAAACTAGGAAATTGGCGCCGTGGCTGTTTTTAGGTTCAATAAAATCACGCCAAATCGAATTGGCCAAGGACAATCTAGATGGACCTAGAATAAACTAGTTCAAACCAATGAATAGCAGGCTAAACTAATATATCCTAATGACCGTCCATTCGCCCAAACTAGTTTGGCCTAGAAAAATCTAGTTTATCCGATGGGCGTTCGGATAGACTAGTTTGGCCTAGGAATAACTAGTTTATCAGATGGGCTTTCGGATAGACTAGTTTGGCCTAGGAAAAACTAGTTTATCCGATGGGCGTTCGGATAGACTAGTTTGGCCTAGGAAAAACTAGTTTATTCGATGGGCGTTAGGATACACTAGCTTGGCCTAAAATTGGGTTTGGCCTGTAACATATTCATTGATTAGAGTCAATATAGAATACACGTAATGAGACGTACTGCTACATTTGGATAAAATCCCTCATTTTTTTGCTTCATTTTAGGAACAACGAATTTTGTGCTTATTCTATAGACGATTACTTTCAGAATTTTCAAGCTATGATTTTGGGCTTTCACAAAAGTTGCTCTATACATTTGTCAAACAAAATATGCAAATGAAATTTTCATATCTTTGACGCATGCGCAGTGAAAAATTATTTAGTAAACGTACTCATTTATCGTACAATTTTTACTATTTTTTAATTCTGATTGCAGGGTATTGTGTGCAATATTATTTGTCATATTTTCAGAAAAGGATGTTACTTTATATTTAGAACTCTGCAAATTATAAGCAAAAAAACTTGGCAATATTTGGGACCATTTTTATAAAAATTTTAATTTCTCGACGAATATACATGGTATCTTCATAAAAATTAACACAGTTTATTACAATAAGCCACTTAATCATAATCCACAGTTTGAGCGTTTTTGCTACTTTAGTTTTGACAGGGTTATCCAAAAGATATTCATTCTTTTTTAGTTTGTTGATGGTACCCTATGGATTTTCGAGAAAAAATATTTACGGGAATGTATGACTTATATTATTATATTTAAACACTAAGAGTTTCGGGATAATTCCTCATGCATTTTCCTAGATATTTAACAAAATGTCTAAAATCGCAAGTGGACGTTCATCAACGGCCAGGTAGTGTATCACAATTCTACCTGAGTAGTCTTAATAAAACTGTCGTAATTAGTAAACTAATGGGGGATTTTAAATACGGTTTTTGGCATACTGTTCAGAAATGATTGTGAAATCAAAATATAGGGTAACATCCCCAGTAATTGGAACATTAAGAATTTGTCTTTAAACATACTTCAATTTTCATTACAAAGAAATAAGCTATTTACTTGGAAATATTTTAAAATCAAAGAATGCACTTCTGTGCATCTATTTTGCCCACTAAAAGCAAAAAAAAAAAAAAAAAAAAAAAAAAAATTGAAAAAGTATTTTTATAAAAATATATTTATAAAAAGTTGCTGAAAAATTTTGCATTGGGTTTAATCGTTTTAAATGAATTTACTGTAGATGAAGATGCCATATTTCAGATTTTTGAGAGTAAGAAATCAGCATATTAGTCTGAAATGTGAACACTTAAAAACAATACAACATACTTATATCAATACCCAGTAATTGGCATGCTGTCCCCAGTAATTGGCATATGAAGCTTTAATGGAATCCAATTACTGATAATATTTCATATTTTTAAATAAAAACAAATGGTAAACAAAATTAGTCTTTAACTTTAAAAGTACTTCCAAACTAAGTAATTTAATCTCAAATTCCTTGCAAACTCTTTGTAATTGGAATAGATGCTAATTACTTGGAACTAGCAAAATTAAAGCACCATTAATTGGCATCTATCATTAATTCAGAAATCCAAATATTTGTGTCGAAAATACTTTTACACAATTAAAGTAACCCTTTTTAACTAAAGAAAACTTTGTCAATTAAAATTTAAAATGTATTATAAATCAGATAATAATGAATTGAAAAGCAAGCCTTCCTTAAGCCAAAGAAGAAGCATTATCAATAAAAATGGCTAATTTGATACAAGCCATAATTGTTTCTCTTTCCTAGGCACTATTGTCATCTAGTAGCATAAATAAAAGTTATAATCTTTAACGTAAATGAGCATATAACTGGTATATGGTCTTGCATTTTTAAAAGACTGGATATAAATGTTATTTTAGGACATGTTTGTAGGATGTGCCAATCACTGGTGCATGCCAATTACTGGGGATGTTACCCTATATAATTTTCTTTTCGAAAATTTCGATGGTTTAAAGATATTCCATCCCTTAAAGCACGCCGAGCTTATTTTTAATTCATTAAAAGAAAAAGAAAATTATTTAGTTTATTTAGTTTCGTTTGTCATCGGTCGTTGTGTAAAATGAATGACACATATTAAAATGAACGAAATTCGATATAAATATTATTATTTTATAACATATTTAAAACCACAATCTTAAAAAAATGCATAAACACAACGAAAAATAAGTAAGAAAAATCATGCGTTAAGCATAGATTATGAAACACTTTCCGACACTTCCTGATATCTTTAACTAAACTTTGTTATTTAGGGAAATAAGGTGTTATTGTCCATAACCAAATGTGTATTCCAATACTTTTGAACAGCCCTGTATTTGATTTGTCGGTTGATGTATAAACTATATTATGAGGAAATTTAGTTTAGCAAGAAATCGCCTAGCTGGATGAAAATTTTCTTTTAGCTATTTATACTAACAGATGGAAACATACTTGTATACTTTTGTTCAGCCCTGTAGTTTACCTAGTACCTGACAGAGAAACATACAAGTATAAATGCATTACAGAGAGGCAGTATTAATGACAGGGATACATTTTTATAAATTTATTTTTTATTACACAACTTCAAAAGTTATGATGTTTTTAATCCATCTTTTTTTTCTTTTATTCTAAACTACATTAATTTTTGAATGAATCTTTATTTGAATGTTGAAAGTCTAAGAATTTAAGTAATCATTAATGTTGCTATTGTGTATTTTCTGTAAAATATATTGTAAAATCATTCCATAGATAAGTATGCAGTATTCTTTAAAAGAATCTTAATTGTATGTTAATTTGAATTTTTTGTAGAAACTGAGTCGGGCCAGATCGGGCCGGGCCTGTTTTCAGTGATTTCTGTTCGGGCAGGGACGTGAACTGTTAAAATATAAATGATCTGAGTTGGACTCAGGTCGAACTTTTAATTTTTTACACCGCCCCTGGAATTCCTGTCCGTGCAGACCGCTACCCTGCCTACGTACCTTATGCTGAGAATTCACCGAAAGCCAGAAAGTAAAGAAAAGAAAAAATGTCGGAAATTGTAGTTCAAGCGTAGCAAATGAGGTGCGTTCGTACAAAAAGGAAGTTTTAAAAATATTTAGATTTTGCTGTAATGGTATACAGTATAATAACCAAAATCTTTCGTTTGTCCCTGTAAATACTACCGGCTTTCTATTATACAGGAAGTAACTTGTAGTAAACCTCAGAAACGTATAGCAATTTCATAAAATGTAAGAACAGTTCAATATAATTGAAACGTACCTCAAACAATGTTTAACCCTATACCATTATGTAATGGAATACTTTTGTCTCGGCCTGTAAATTAATAAAAAATATTTTCCGCTCCACAGATTGTACAGAATGTATATTTTATTATATACTTCCTAGATGCACATCAATATTATTATGTTTGAAAGAGTGTAACATTATTAAAATGCACTTGAAACTATTATTTTTTCCATTGACTGTAATGTAATGGAATACTTTTGATTGTCTCTGTAATTAAAGTATATATCTGATTAAAAAAAAAAAATTGAAATGATTCGACAAAATTATGCAACAATTATGTATTTTAAATTTCAAATGATTCGGTTGAGTAGTTTTTGCGATTTGGGGACCTGAAACTTATTTACACGACTGGGGTGAGATCGAGTTTATTATTAATTTATCTTTTCAAATACTCCCTCCATCCTAGATTAGTTGCTACATTTATGCCGAAATTTTTGTCTCAATTTAGGTGCTACATTTAGGCCGAAAATTTTATCCCAAATTAGTTGCTATATTTCAAGTAAGTGGAGTCATAAATAACTTCTGATGCAGTTTAGTAAATAGACACCAGTAAAGTTATATTACAATAAATATTATATAGTATACCAGCAGTTCTTCAGCTTTCTCGGATTAGTGGATCCAAACAGCAATAGCTCCCTACGAAGACTATCACAGCGCATGCGCTACCCCGATTCGTAAAATCCGGAGCTAAAATGCTATATAAGTGAAAAAAATCCGGAGCTAAAAATGTCGTATTAATGGAAAAATCCGAAGCTAAAAATGTTATATAAATCAACACTCGATTCGCCTGTGTACTTGGCAATTATTTTTAAAGCTATACTGCCAATCCTGATTACCACTTTAGCACTAAATGAGCATGCACAATAAATCTCCATAGGGAGCTATTGCTGTTTCGATCCGCCTGTGCTTTCTCGGTACGCAACCCACCTTTCAATAAACAAAAATTTTCGAGACCCACCTTTCAATAAAGTAGAAAAAGCATGTTCTCATTATATTTCTGGATATTCTGTTCGTATATTAATCTAAAAAGGAAATTAAGAATTTTCCCTTGAAATATTATTTCCTGTTGAAATTGTCGCACCTTTAAACAAATGAAATAAAAGACATATTTTGATGACAAACCTCGATTGTTCCGCCACACACCAAAACAACTGCCGCGGCCCACCAGTGGGTTGTGACCCATAGATTGGAAACCGCTGTAGTATACTATTAATATAAGTAAATAGGTGTTAGAAGAAATGCAAATTTGCTTGTGAAAAAAAAAAATGAAAATCACACAAAACGTAACCCGACTAATTATAAAAGTGACGATAATTGTAATTATGAATAATAATTTAGAAATTACGCTAAAGAAGGAAATGAATAATAAAGACTGTAACGCTGTATTGCTATTTTTACTGTAACATTTGAAAAATGATTAATTAAGCAGTATTGCTTTAAAAGTAGGATGAACTTGAACCTTTGAGGTATTGCAAAAAGAAAAGGTTTATTACCAAAGTAAAGTTTCTGACAGCGGTGGCAAGACCGAGATCGAACTCGAATAAAGACAAAGTGATTAGGGAACAAACTGGAATATACCATTTCGTTTACTAAAAAAATGCAAAAAAAGAAAAATAAATAAATAAATAAATAAACGAAATTTATGGGCCAAGACAACAAAACAAAACAAAAAAAAGTATGCTGTGGCAAATATTGTAAAAATTGTTAACAAAGAAGAAATTCAAAATATAACTGTAGAAAAATTGTTGCCAACTAAACGCGAAAAATTTCCCAAAAGTGAAAAATCGAATTCTATATACATAGAATGGGACAATGTCCAGCTTTATTTGGCAGTGGATGATCCCAGTATCAGAGACAAATGTTTAAAAGATGGACGGAATTTGCAATTACAACGCTCTAAAAAATATTGTAAATACAAAAAAAAAAAAAAAAAAAAAAAAAAAGGCGTACTTTAAGACCGTGCGAAATCTGGATTTTTTAAAAACTAATATGGTACTGATTTACGAAGGGAAGAAGGGAATTCTTGGTAAGTAAATGCTGTCGGTTGAAGCATAGCACCTTGAAATCTCTGAAATATTTACAAACAAAATTATAAAACCACCAGTATCACTAATCAGTACTAAAATATTCAAATGTAGCAACTAATTTGGGACAGGGGTAGTATTTTATATCTTAACATTTTAAGGAATATGCAATGTTATTAATTCACATTTCTTTACAGTTTTATAAATTTATAAACTTGTTATAGTACCACTTCATTTTAGTGAAATTTTCTAATGATTTGCAATATATTACCACCTTTAAGAATTACACATATATATTTTTTTAAATGTAGATTTATATTTTTACATAATCTACAAAATGTTAAATAATTTATAAAGTGTAAATTTTCAGGCATTTTGTTTTCATTGCATAATATTCTTCAAATGCTTTACTGATTTAAAAAATTACACAGACGTTTCTTATTTTACATATTTTTTATTGTATTTTATTTCATTTCATTTTAATATTGATTAGATTTAAAACTTTTAAGCATTTATTTATTTGAATTTTTAATTTTACCTAATCGTCAAGTTATTTTCAGTATTTATACTATATAATAAATTATACAGATTTTTTTCTTTTTCTTTTATTGTATAAAATAATATAGTTTACGAAACACTTTAAAATAAAAGTTATTTTCCTGAAAGAGTCATATGTAATAAAGGGCAAAAACTATTAGAAAGTTGTAATATAAGTTTAATCTTATTGTAATGCAATATTTTCTAAATATATTAAAATAGTCTTCTTTAGCCTATTGTCAGATAAATACTAATTAGATAATACGCAAAACAACAACATTGTTATTTTTCAGACACAGAAATATTCGTTAAACACTAATTAGTCTATTTGAATAGCTAGTGTTAATGTTATCAGCGTAAATAGTAATTTTTTCTAAAAATTGAAAAAAAAAAAAAAAAAATCAGACTCGAAAGCATTAGGATTAATTTTATAAAAATTTTGTAATATGTTCGAATATTTCATTGTTTAAACCATTAAGGGGCGGTGGTATGTATTATACCCTACCTACGATTAATCAAGGTTTGCGCCAAAAAAGCGTTATTAAATTTTACTTTTCAAAATTTGGTTTAAAAAAAAATGTCGTGAAATTGCTTATTTTGAAGTAAAAATTTTCCAGTTCAGAACTTTACAAACGTACATATTTTGCTCTTTAAAGGGTTAATAGAGGAGGAGGAAAATATTTAAATCATTGTACATACATTAATCTTTTCATAAATAAATGAATTTTTAAAATATTCAAACTTTTATAAAAGATTTGAAATGCATTGTTACTTTAAAACAATGATGTACATTATGCATTTTTTATTTGCTTATTAATTTATAAAATAATAATATAAATTATTTAATGAAATTTAATTATAAATGAAAAATAATATTTAACTTCTTAAAATATCAAACAAAACATTTGAAATCTGCAAATAATTTGCATATTTTTACAACTATTAATCTTTTATTGAAATATATAAAATGGTATTAAGATTGTATAATTTTGAATATAAAAGTTTGTAAGTATTATTTTTAACTATTTGGAAAAAGATATTTGTTGTTCTCGGTAGAGAATTGGGAAATCTAAAGTATATCTGAATATTTTTACTGGTTGAATTCCGACAATTATTTCATTTTATTTGATTTTATTGGTTTCCTGATTGGTCCAAGTTTACTGTCCAAAAAATGGAATACTTCTGATTTTTATTTTATTCGTTTTCTGATTGGTCCAAGTTTAATGTGCAAAAATGGAATACTTCTGTTGCCACGATGACAAAAAGGGTAATAAAAACTTAAAAAATAATAATAATTTAAAAACAAAATGTGATAGAGATTTCAAACAAATTTCATTTAAAAGTACGTTTTTTTCTCTACGCAACGGTGTAAAAATTAAAAATATGCGATATTTGGAACTTTAAAATATTCCAGTCCCGAAAATTGTAAAGATGAAATTTCATTTAAAATTTGTTTGTGATGGGTCTAGGAATATTCATTTTTAATCCATGTCGTACATAATAGAAGGCGTTCAGAAGTCAGTCTGATTAACCCCATCCAATAAAAATGCACATTTTAAAGAGTTAAACTTGTCTATCTTTAATCTACTGTTAATTTTATCATTGGTCTAGGATAGGGGTGCACAACCTTTTCAAGAGAAGGGCCACTTACAAAAAAGTCTGGGCAGTCGAGGGCCACATCAATAGTATGGAGATAATTCGAATTCGAAGGTGATCTGTGGCCTATTATCGGATAAAAAATATGTTTTCAGAGGGAGGTGGGAAAATACCCCTTTAGGTTTTGCTTAACCAGTCAAAATATCCACTTCAATTGGTAAGAATATAGCAGCAGTTTTTGCGTTTATGTATATAACAGATATAGCAAGGATTATTCTCAAGATGTAATATACCTTGACTTTATTCCAGAGAGTAAATTTTGTTTTATTAAAATTGCTAAGTAAAAAACAAAGATAAGTGGCTGGTGCCGAAAAAAATGTAATCTTTATGAACGAAGGAGAGGGAAGGAGCCGATCAATAGGATTTTTCCGTGTCTCATCACTCAACTTCCTGATTTTTCAATGCCCGATCAACAAAATTTGCAGCTTTCCATGCATATCGACCAAATTTGGGATTTTTATGAAAGTGATCAACAAAATTCGCAATTTTTACGAAACTGATTGAGAAAATTCGATCTTTCTGTGCCTGATCAACAAAATTTGTGATTCTTACGAAACCGATCAAGAAAAATCACAATTTTTTATGAAACCGATTGACAAAATTTGCAAATTTTACAAGGCGGATCGACAAAAACATGATTTTTTACAAAGCCCATCGTCGAAATTTGCGATTTTTACGAAGTTGATCGACGAAATTTACGATTTTTACAAAGCTGATCGGCGAAATTCGCCATTTTTACAAAGCTGATCGGCGAAATTCGCGATTTTTCTGCGGCTGATCGACAAAATTATCAATTTTCACGAAGCCGAACGGCGAAATTCGCGATTTTTTCGAAGCCGATCGACGAAATTTGCGATTTTTACAAAGCTGATTGGCGAAATTTGCGATTTTTACAAAGCCGATCGACGAAATTCGCGACTTTACTGATGTTGATCGACGAAATTATCCTTTTTTAAGAAGCCGATTGCCGAAATTCGCAATTTTTACGAAGCTGATCGACGAAATTTGCAATTTTTTATCGCATGATTGATAATATTCGCGATTCTTCCATACCAGGTCGACAAATTTCGCGATTTTTACATACCTTAACGACATTCGCGATCAAAATTCGCGATTTTTATAAAGCCTATAGACGAAATTCGAAAATTTTACGAACCTGATCGGTGAAATTTGCGATTTTTGCAACGCCGATCGACGAAATTCGCGATTTTATGTGAGCCTGTGATTTTTCCGCGTGAGATCAACAAAATTCGCAAAATTCCTGTTTCCGACTGACAAAATTTGCCATTTTCGGAATCCGATCAATAAAACTCGCGATTTTTCCGTGTCTAATCGACGAAATTCGCAATTTTCCGCCTCTAACTGCATTTTTTTACGCGGCAAGATGAAATTCGCGACTTTTTTTTTTTCTTGGGAAACTTACAAAACACACGATTGTTTCGCAGCCGATCAACGAAATTTTCAATTTTTCCGCGCATCATCACTAAGTTCGTGATTTTCCCGTGCCTTAACAACGAACTTTGCAGTTTTTTCACCCTTGATCGACAAAATTCGCGATTTCTTCGTGTCCGATCAACGAAATTCGCATTTTCTTCACGCGACAAACCGAGAAAATATGCGAACTTTCCCGCAGCCGATGAGTTTAACTTGCTATTTTTTCGTGCATCATCAACAAATTTGACGATTTTTTTCTTGGTTGATCAATGAAATGTGGGATTTTCCGCGTCTGATTGAAAAAATTCGCGATTTTTCCGCGCCTGATCGACAAAAATCGCGTATTTTCCGTGTCTGATCGGTTAAATTTACTATTTTTCTTCCGAGCCTCATGGGCAAAATTCGCGATTTTTTCATACCTGATGAATGAAAAGTGCGATTTTTCCGCACTTGATCAGTAAATTTCGCGATCTTTCCGTGCCCGATCTACGAAATTTGCGATTCTTAAATGACTGACGAAATTTTATATTTTCTTGCTGTAAATTGACGAAATTTACGATTTTTATCTGCGACTTTTCCACAAAAATTGCTATTTTTTCTAGCTGTAATTTGACGAAGTTCGCGGGCCACACGTTAACCCATCGCGGGCCACTTTTGGCCCGCGGGCCACAGGTTGTGCATCCCTAGTCTAGGAATATTAATGTTTAATGCACAGCGTTCTACATGGCCAAAGATGACCGTCTACTTGCGAATTTAGACATTTTGTTAAATATCTAGAAACATACATGAGGAATTATCCTGAAACTCTGAATAAATATAATAGTGTAAGTCATACATTTCCTTGAAGAGTTTTCCCCGAAACTCCATAGGGGACCGTCAACAAATTAAAAAATAATGAATATCTTTTGGATAATCCTGTCAAAACTAATGTAGCAAAAGCGCTCAAACTGTAGATTATAATTAAGTGGCTTATTGTAATAAACTGTGTTCATTTTACTGTCCATAGCATTTATACTCGCAGAGAAATTAAGGTTTTTATAAAAACAGTCCTAATTTTTTTCCAAGATTTTTTTGCTTAAAATTTGCAGAGTTTTTAATGTAAAATAATATTCTTTTCTGAAAATATGACAAATAATATTGCTCACAATACCCTGTTATTAAAATTAAAAAATAATAAAAATTGTGTAAAAAATTAGTTGGTTTACTAAATAATTTTTAATTGCGCATGCGTTAACGATATCAAAATTTCATTTGCATATTATGTTAGCTAAATGTATAGAGCAACTTTTGTGAAAGCTTCAAAATCATAGCTTAAAAATTTTGAAAATAATGACTTTAATAAAATAAGTTAAAAATTCGTTAATCCCAAAATGAAGCAAAAACAAGAGGGGTTGTATCCATACATACATTAGTTAGTGTCAATATTGAATACACAATGTGGGACGTACTACTACATTTGGATAAAACCCCTCATTTTTTCCCTTCGTTTTGTGAACAACGGGTTTTCAACTTATTCTATTGACGATTATTTTCAGAATTTTCAAGCTATGATTTTGAGACTTTGACAAAAGTTGCTCTATGCATTTAGTTAACATAATATGTAAATGAAATTTTGATATCGTTCACGCATACGCAGTGAAAAATTATTTAGTAAACCTATTCATTTTTCATACAATTTTTATTATTTTTTAATTCTGATTACAGGGTGTTGTGTGTAATATTATTTGTCATTTTTCTAGCAAAGAATATTATTTAATATTAAGAATTCTGCAAATAATAAGTAAAAAACTTGAAAAAGTTTGGGACTGTTTTTATAAAAACCTTAATTTCTCTACGATGATACATGCTATGGACAGAAAAATGAACACAGTTTATTACAATAAGCCACTTAATCATAATCTACAGTTTGAGCGCTTTTGCTACATTAGTTTTGACAGGGTTATCTAAAAGATATTCATTATTTTTCAATTTATTGACGGTTCCCTATGGAGTTTCTGGAAAAAATCTTCACGGAAACGTATGACCTGTACTATTATATTTATACACGTAGAGTTTCAGGATAATTCCTCATGTATTTTTCTAGATATTTAACAAAAGGTCTAAAATCGCAAGTGGGCGGTCTTCTTTGGCCATGTAGTGTATATGAATCGTTTTGATCATTCTAAAAATGATGTTTATTATTATTATTAACTTAAATACAGTCGAGTTTCTCTATAACGAAACTCCATACATCGAATTTCTTTATATAACGAATTTTTAGTAGAACGGTCCCCTTTTCGCATGATTACATTAAAAACAGTCTCTATATAGCGAAATATCTATCTCCATACAACGAATTTTTTCATAAATTGGTCTTAATTTATTCAGTTTTAAAAATCTTCGAAATCATATGGAATCAATTTTCGATCACTTATTTTTGATTTATCGTCAGTGCTGAGTTTTTTTTATATTACTTCTCTCCTTGTTCTATCCAATGAATTCATCTCACCTCCCACACACCTTTCCACATCCTTCTCAAACAGTATTGATACACATGTAAGAGAGGAATTAATGAGAGGCACATAAGAGAGGCCTTCAAATAGGGGGAAATGTTAACTACAATTTTTCATTCCTTGCTAAAGTTTGAGCTTTTTTTTTTTTTCCTTGAGAGAGAGGAGAGAGAGAGTAACAATTTTAAAATCAAAACAACAAAAAATTACAGATTTCTTTGTCTGAAATTAATGCAAGTCTTCCTTATTTGATTTTCACTAAGCTTTCAAATAATTGTCTGTTCTCTTTTTTGAAACGGCTTAAATAATTAAGAAATAAAATCTTAGGTTAATATTTACTTTTAAACATTTTAAATTCTTAATTCAAAAGATCAAAAATAATATTTGTTCAAATTTCACACATTAAATACGATTTTTAACATCATTTTCTATACATCGAATTTCTCCATATATCGAATTTTTTACTGGAACGGTGGATTTCGTTATATAGAGACTCGACTGTATAGAATTTATTTATAAGTCTTTGAAATTTGAGTCTTTTGAAATATCATTTTCCAAATAGTCGTTGTAATTTGTTAAATTATAATTTTTTTTTTCTATTTATGCTTTAGTTTTTCTTGGAAAACCACTAGAACGAGACTATTTTAAGAAAAGGAGAAATATAAAAAAAGAAGCAATTTTTTCCAAATCTACACATTGGCATTTATTAAGTACTAACTTCTGTTTGCCAAAAATCAGCTAATAAAAAATGACAATTTATAAAAATCCTAATCATTCAGCTACTTTCAGAGAGCAAATAAAAAATTCTACTTCCGATATCTTTCTGAGTTTTCACGATATTTAAATGGCATTTTTATATGAGTTGTTCCACAGAGTTGAAAATCAAATCGTGATTAAAGATTTTTTTTCATACATATTTTAATTTGTACTAACATAATTTATCGAAAAAATCAAAACAATTACAATGTAGTATAATTTGTTTTAAGATCATATTATATGAATTTTATTTCAAACTTATTTATTTTTACGCTTGTTAAATTTTAAGACTAAAGAAAGTAGCTGAGCTTTATGTATATTTAGAATTCCTTCTTCAAAAAAAAAAAAAAAAAAAAAAAAAAAAAAAAAGTTAAAAGTGATAACTGTATTTGCGATGAGTGATACTCTCTTTTTACATGTATTAATTGACCTATTTCATGTTAAATCACATATTTCGTTTTAAATAGGTTATTATAACGTATCAGCGCATTACGCAAACACATTTTATCTGTTTATTAAGAAGAAAAAAGTTCATTGATTTCACGTGTTCATTTCGAAAAAGTTTTGGTTTGAGTTTGTGTAAGATGTGCTAGTTTTGGCGATTTTCCGCCCAAGTATTCAGTAGTTTTAGTTTAGTGTAAAAGAATGTTTATGAAATCAAGTGTTTATCCAAGCAATATTTTGGACCTCTTCACAAAAGTAAATTTAATAAAACATGCTCTTCACAATATTATTTTTAATAAAATAGGCCCCTTTACAAAATTATTTTTAATAAAATAAGCCCCTTCACAAAATTACTCTTAATAATAAAAAAAAAACTCCTTCGCAAAATTCCATTTCATAAAAATATATTCTTCATTAATTGACATATTTAAAGTTAAATCATATATTTCGTTTTAAATAAGCTACTATAATGTATCAGGGCATCACGAAAACATATTTTTATCTGATTATTTAAGAAGAAAAAGTTCATTGATTTCACGTGTTCATTTCGAAAAAGTTTCGGTTTGCATTTGTGTATGATGCGCGTATTCTAGTTTTGGCAACTTTTCGCCCAAGCATTCGATAGTTTTAGTTTATTGTAAAAGAATGTATATGAAATCAAGTGTCTAAGAAATATTTAGACCTCTTCCCAATAAATTTAATAAAAAAGGCTCCTTCACAAAAATATTTTTAATAAAATAGACCCCCTTCATAAAATTATTTCTAATAAAATAAGCCCCTTCACAAAATTACTCATGATAAAATAAGCCCTTTTGCCAGGGCCGTAGCTAAGGGGGATGCTGCCCCTAAAACATTTTGAGCCTCCCCTGGAAAAGATTCCACGGTCACTCAATGAATATCTGTTCCGAAAATCCAAATGAAATTCTGTTCAAAAATCTAATTTAGTTTTGGGGCTTTTTTACTTTTTTTTTCAGACATACTAAACTGTAACTAAAAAACTAAACGTTGGAGGTCATCGTAATACTTACCCATCATGGATAGGCATATGAAAATAAAACATGTGAAAACTATTTATACAATACACTGCAATTCCAAAACAAAATTTAAATAGTGTTAATATACATAGTAATGCTATATTAATGAAGAGTACCAATTTCGACAAATTATATAAAACGCCAAACTACTCAAGTAATACCGATCTGCGTAAAAGAAACATCCTTATAACTCCAAAAATAATAATAATATAAACTAACAGTTTACTGCGTTGGATTAAGCGTCTCATTTTCAATAAAAATATACCTCTGAATCGAAATTTGAATGAAATACAGGGTCATGAAAAATCGAAGAATGTGGAAAACAGGATTACAAATATCTCGGCAACTAATAATTCGATTGACTTCGTTCTGTATGCAAAATGTGTGTTATTTTATTGCCTTTTACGTCCATTCCTTAGAACAAAAAAATTCGAAAATTTTTATATACCTTTCATCAGAACGAATTTTTCGAGAGTCCGAAAAAAATAGTTCCGGATAATCGAGGTCTCTGATATTAAATAGGCTTCATCTCATTCTTACATACTAACTACATACAAAATTTCAAGTCTCTATCTCAATTTGTTTGGAAGATAGAGCGTTTACAGACAGACAGACGGACGGTAAAATTTTTTTTCTAAAAATATATTTTTCGGAATCTCCACTATCTAAAACGTATAAATCCGTCAAAATTTTTTTTTACGATTTTCAAAACGATTGCAATACTTACCCTATACTACGTATGATGGGTAAGTAATAAGTATTTCAACACTCACTTATCCTATTTGCACATACGAAGCTAACATGATACTTAATATATTGCATTAGTTATACACTCGAATTTTTCATCATCCTATACTTTTCTCAGCATAAAATGAAGTTATTACAAACAGTTTAGTAAGAAACACACTATCTACAAAGTGAATATGCCCTAATTTATCTCTCTGCGTAAGGGAGAGTCAGGGCCGTAGCTAAGGGGGCGCTATGGGCGGCTCAGCCCCCCCCTAAAATATTTTGAGCCCCCCCCCCCCTGTAAAAAGTTCCAAGGTTACTAATGTTCCGAAAATTCAAATGAAATTCTGTTCAAAAAACTAATTCACATTTCAGTTTTGCAGAGTTACTAAATTGTATCTAAAATACGTGTTTCAACACTCCCTCATCCTATTGGTACATATGAAGCTAACAGGATGTTTAATTTTGCACCAGTTATACATTCAAAATTTTCATCATCCTATACTTTTCTTAACATAAAATGAAGTTATTACAACAGTTTAATGAGAAACATAGTACCTACAATGTGAATATGCACTAATTTATCTTTCTGCATTAGAGAGAGAACAAAAAAATATGAGCCCCCCCTACATTCCCTTGAGCCCCTCCCCCTGTATTCCCCTGAGGCCCCCCCCCTATCGTACACTTCTAGCTACGGCCGTGGGGAGAGTGAGTAAAAATATGACTCGTCCTATTACATTTTCATGACCCCCCCCCCTCCTCCCATTATTCATTTCTAGCTACGGCCCTACCGTTTGCAAAATTCCATTTCATAGAAACATACGCTTCATTAATTATTTTTATTTTGTTAGATCTTATGCTGTGCACTTTGTAAATAAGACAATTTCATCAGAAAGCAAAAGTTTAGGGTTTAAAGAAGTTATCATTAACTAATAATTCGTTCAAATTTGAGTAACAGGATTTCATCTTTGTTATAAAATGTAATTTTCAGGAAAAAAAAAATCCCTTTTACTTTTTGCAAAATCTCATGAAAAGTACCTTGCATCGACACTTGGAAATCTATTATGTTGAACAACCCGATTACTTTTTTTAAAGTCTAAAAATAAATAAAGAATGGTCTCTCGATTGTATTTTAACAAATGTATATTTCATACAGTTTATTATATCAGTGTCGTAGCTAGGATGGGTGACACCCGGGCAGATGTAAGCGGTGACACCCCCTAAATCCGCCATATTTTTGCAATCACAATTCTACGTTACTACATAAAATTTCGACATGTTTTCTATACCTGATGTGATTTTATCGATAATTCGAAGAAATGGATATAAAATTGTAATTTAGATACAAAATATTAAAAAAGTCTATTCATTTATGGGAAAGCCTATTTTGATTTTGATTTTTTAACAAAATTTCTCAAAACTTATGCTGTATTTTTTTTTTATCGTAATAAACTTATTTTACAATTCTATATCCTTATATTTATTTATTTATTTATTTATATTTCGCATGATTATTGCTTCATTTTTGAACCGTTATTTCAAACAATCATACTGTCCAGCAATGCTAGATTTATTGAGGAAGCTTGAGGGCGTGGCTGAAAACATACTTGTTGAAAAAAAGTGCTTTAAGCAATGAAAAAAAAAAAATTAATTTTTTATGTAAATAAAACTTTATAAATATTTGTATAATTTTTTAATGGAAAGTTTATTACTGCCAGTTATAGAAACGCTATCATAATGCAGTTACAATGAAAATTAAAATGCACATAAATTACAGTGTACCTTGCAGTTATGTGCAATTTAAATGAATCACACCGGAAGTTTTCCAACGGAATTTTTAAAAAATAATGTGAGTTTTAAGTAAATTATCTTCTATGTGGTATATTTTAAATTAGTAATTCAGTTATTACAATTGTTAATTCATCCATTCGTTACTGAATATAGTGCATTTTTCTGTATTTATATTTTGCTTTATTTTTTGAGATCACAAAAAAATTTAACGTGCCATTTTGACAGACAGGGGTGCCTAGAGAGGGGTTTGGTGAAGCAAAATGCGTCATACAATTTAGTCTTTTTTTTTTTTTTTTTTGGTTGGGGGGCGGATTTGAGAAAAAGTACATTTTGGGGGATTTTTAAATTCTTAAAATTTCCCCTTTTTTATTATTAAAGATAGCCTTGATTTTTTTTAATATAATTTTTAAATTTTTTCAACATTTAATTGCCAGAAATGATCCTGCATTTTCTTTCTTTAAATTCTAGATAAGCACAAAAAGAATTCATTCTTTCTATGTTCAACTCGCTATCTTTTGAAGGTGCAGTAGATTATAAGTAGAATATATTTTACAATTGGTATTCTGTTTGTGAGGGGGGGGGGGGGGTTCGTCAATGTTTAAAGTATGAAGATTTTTTTTTGGGGGGGGGGAAGGGAATTTGCGTCATTGGATTTGGGGGTATGGTCACCACTGTTGAAACACACTCCATAAAGCGATCATCTCTATATAGTGATTATTTTAGCTGGTCCCCAAGGTGGTCACTTTGAACGGGTTCCACTGTAAATGCGATTTCCCCACTATACTATAACGTTCGCTGGTAAACGAATTTCAAATATATAATGCAGCAATCTGTCGGAAAGTAAATCCGATTATTATTTATTTTACCTGTACTAATAAAATAAGAAAACATCAGATGATATGAAATTAAAACAACAGTTTTAAATCTTAGCAAAACATCCGAGATTTAAACGTTAAGCTGAATGTGTAGTGTTATAATAATGTGGAAATGCGAATTAGCTTGGTTTATTTATTTATTTCTGTCGGCATATTGTCTACTCGAGCGATATAGGCCCGGGGGGGGGGGGGCTTTCTAATGGAACGTAACCGTATTTACGCAAGGTTAGAAGAAAACCACGAAAATTCCGAGCGGTTAGGCCGACGGCCGTGACTTGGTTCAAACCCAGCTCCTGCCGCCTACCAGGCCACTAGTGAGGCATGTCAATTAACTGATCATCTGTTTATGCAGTGGTGAGGTGTTTACATATTGAAGTTTAGATTTTTCAAATTAAGTATTTATTTGTAACTTAGTAACAAATACAACATAAGTTTTTTTCTTTGATAAAAGGTAAAGGTGAAGCTAATTCGTTTAAATTGGCAATATTTTACAAATATAATTGTAAACGTCAATTAATATCTATTATCGTTGCAAAGAAAAGTATTTACGAACTACAGCAGATGGCAGCACTATATACCTAAATTTTTGTTACTCAAAATCGTAAAAGAAACAATATTTATTCCCCCCCCCCCCAGTTTTTAGAATAAATAATTTAGGAAAACAAAAAGGCTATATAAAGATTGTTTCTAAGAGAAATGATGCTTTGAAAAAAAAAATAAATAAAAATAAAATAATCACGTATTTTGATGTACAAAAATCAGTTTGAGTAACTGGCTTTCATCGGATTATTGGCCCAGTACTCAACTTCCAAGTGAGACCAGAGCTCTATTTCAAGAGAAATTTTCTTTTAAAAATTTAAAAATGAAAAAATATATATAGTTATCTTCGATTAAATAAATAAATAAATTTACCGAATAGTTTCATAGTGTTTCTGAATTTTGTCAAAAGATGGCAGCACCAAAAGAAATAAGAGGGAATATTTGGCCTAATAAATATCATAGTTGCCAGGTGAAAATAAAACGAAGTATTGTTTTTTTTCTTTCTCTTTTTATTTCGAAACTCGAAATCTATTTATATAAGAGATTCCTCGGCTGAAGTTCGAAAACAGCGCAGACCGGGTTTGATATAAATCCAATTCACTATTATTAATTCTTAATCAAAACCCAATCAGAAACCAATAAAAATATTCAGTTACAAAAATTTAGGGTATAAACTAAGGATCGACCGAAACAAGATTTTTCAGGGCGAAACAAAAACCGTAACCGAATTGAGGGTATTTTTCTATTTTCTGTCGAAAACAAAAACAAAAATGCCCCAAAATATTTTAAAAGTAATTAATATATGCATAAATATACGTATTTATTAAGCATGCCTAAGTATTAATTAATTAGATTAATTATATATTATTTATTAAGTAGATAGGGTTATTCCTTCCTGAACGTTCACCATCTCCTAGTCTCTATTTTGTAAATACTTTTGTAAATATTTGTAAATATTTTTATTTCTCTTATACTCTTATCTATTTTATTTATTTTGTATGGTGCCCTTAAAGGGCCTTTGTTTTTGGGACCCGACTTCCTCCCTCCCCCCTTTATTTCTGACGTTCTGTTTGTCAGACTTTGGCTGTGACTTGAATTGTTCCATGTATCATTTCTCTACTAAGGAATCGAGGTAAGGAGTCGATCTCTCCAGGCACTCTGAAAACTATCTCATCCAAGTCCAATTTATTAAATATACATGATTATTAACTAATTACACGTATGGCTCAAGTTGTCTATCTGTGCTTTATTAGAACCAAATCTTTTTTTTTCATATAAAATAAAACATTATTATATCACCCACGACACACAATGATTTCCTAATCTACGAGTATCAATTATGTTTAGCTATACACACCTTGATTTATTTTTTATGACTTTTGTAAATGATCCCCTGTTATACTACAACTTCCTCAAATAGCATTCAAAATTTAAAATCGGAATCATTTTCAAACTAAAAATTTCCCATCACCAGGGACCGATTTACAAAGTTTGGGGCCCTAGGGGGGGCTGGGCCCCTTTACGGGGGCCTCTTTCACTAGTATTTATAGTGAGATTCAGTAAAAAAAAAAAAAAAAAGAGATATTTTCTAAAATAACCATTATTGACTTCTATAATTACTTTAAAATATCCATTTAAAAATTAAATATGATAATCATTAATTTACTTTTAAATAACAATTTCAAAATTATGAAATTTAAATCAGTAGTAATCAGTTGTAATAAATTATGTGGTGATGATTATTTTTTTCTATGCAGCCTATATATTTAGAATAATAAATTATGCAACAACTAATAACACATTTTCGACAACATTAAGCTAAATTTATTTAAAATATTAAGGGCTCTACTGCCTACAACATATGCTCACCCCCCCCCCTCCAAAAAAAAAAAATAATGATAATAATCTGACGAGAATATGAACTGGATTAAATAAAAATTAAAAATACAATGAATTTTTTAAATTGATAAAAGTAAAAAAATATATTCACTATAATAAAATAATTATAAATGGATTTTTTAGACATATGATGAAGATTATAAAAAATACAATATGAACACAGTAAAATGTAGAATGAAATATAAAACTCCATCAGATATTAAAGCTACATCGGATTTTGGACAATAATTGGAAAATTTCCAGTAGCATTTGGGTGCCCCTTATTTTTAGGGACCCTGTACCCGTGCCCCGAATGCCCTACTGTAAATCACACACTGTCTATTACCGCTAAGCCTGCAGCTTTTATGAGTTTTGTGGAAAAGTTTATGCATTGCTTGCTTTATAGTTTGCACTTTCGTCTGGAGTCAGCCGTGACTTAAATTATAAACAATGAAGTTCATAGCAATAAATTGTCTCATCTGTGCCGGTACAACTTAAATCGATGAGTAAAATTGAAAATTTCCGATGAAAAAAAAAAAAAAAGAGATTTTTAGAATATAGACAGTTTCGGTCGAGTTTCGTTTCGGCCGAATTTTCAGCAGCATTTTAGCCGAACACAAATTTTCGGCGAAACTCAGATTTTTGGCCAAAATCGAAACCAAATTTTGGGTCGATTTCTAGTAAAAACGGAAAATTCTCTTGCAGAGTATTTTAATGACATGACGCTATTTTTAATGTATTAGGATTGATATGAATCACTGAATTTCACTAGAAGATTAATATTATATAGGGCATTCATAGTATTTGACGTTCATTTACAGGAGGAACAAGGGCCGTAGCTAGAAGTGAATAATAGGGAGTGCTCATCAAATTGTAGGGGGGGGGGGGTCATTCTTTCTCTCTCTCTCTTTGACATTAAGATTAATTGGTGCATATACATATTGTAGGTATTATGTTTCGTATTAAACTGTTGTAATAACTTAATTTTATGCTAAAAAAAGAATAGGATGATGAAAAATTCAAATCTATAACTAATGCAAAATTAAACATCATGTTAGCTTCATATGTGAAAATTGGATGAGCGAGTGTTGAACACACTTATTAACCATTAGGAAAATGGTTGTTTTTTCCGGTCTATAAATATCTGAGTCATATCTGAATCCTTGTGATGTCCGGTTTTTATTTGTTTTCTGATTGATCCATAATTAATGCCCAGAAATGAAATACTTCTCTAACAGATGACAAAAAAAGTATTGAAAACTACAAGAAAATTAATAACTTTAAAACAAATTGAAATACAGTTTTCAAAGAAATTGCATTTAAAAGTACCCTTTTTTCTCTATACGACAGCGTAAAAATTGAAAATGTGCGATGTTTAGAAGTTAAAAAATGTGCAGTACCGAAAATTGTAAAACTGAAATTTCATTCAAAATTCGTTTATGATTGGTCTAAACGAGGAATATCAATGTTTAGTCCATGGAGTAACGTAATGCATGACTCTGTTATTACGTAAGCCACGTTTTGACTATCATAAAAATTATGTTTATCATTTTTTTAAATATAGAATTTATTTATAAGTCTAACATTTTAGACTTTGAAAGATTCATTTTCCAAATTGTCATTGTAATTTGTTAAATTACTTTTTATTTATTTATTTATTTATTTTTTAGTTACAGTTTAGTATTTTTGCAAAACTATGAAAGGGCCTCAAAACTAAATTAGATTTTTGAACAGAATTTCATTTGGATTTTCGGAACAGAAATTCATTTAGTGACCTTGGAATATTTTCCAGGGGAGGCTCAAAATGTTTTAGGGGGGGGGGGGGGGTGAGCCTTTCCACCTAGCATCTCTTCTAGCTACGGTCCTGGGTGGAATATGCAAAAGAAATCGGTTACAGTACTGTTTTTGCATAATATAATAATTGCTGGAAGCGCGTTTTTAATTTCGGCATGCGCTTTTAAACTGAACAATTTCGTTGTATGTTGCTCACTGTGTATAAGTTCTATAGCTCGTATGCAGGTTTGCACAATAGGAATTCACGTACTAGTTCCCATATTAGCGAAATATGCTCAAGAGGAATTTTCAAATGAGGTATATATTCCCAAACATAATTGAATTTTTGTATGAATGTATTTAATATATACATATATACACAGTACACAGTTGTTACGTACTACCCCATCACAGTACACCACACATCACTTATGGAATGGAATTCGGGAGGATTTTTGCAGTTAGCGTGGCATGTATTAGAGAAACATAAAGCGAAATTTTGTAGGATTTTCCCATAATATGATTCAAAACATCAACATTTCAATACAATCCTTTATTGACATTCCAAAACCCAGTAAAAGAAATTCCACTAGTTAACGGGCTGCATGTCAACGATTCGTCAGCATAACGATGAAGTTCCACCGTAATAAAAAACTTATATCTTTTCCAAGTGACAGACTGAAAATGCAGATACAAATAAAAAAAAGACTATATCGAAGCCAACGTAGTCGGTCATATACTATAACCTCACTGCGCGGGGAAAAAGGATTTCACGACAATCTAATTTGCCAATTAAATTTTGAGAACTTACTTTTTACCAATGAAATTTAACCCGCTGACACAAACCTCATTCAGTTTTCTCAGACAGCCACATATTATGCCGCTAGAATCCCTTGTTCAAACAAAAACGACGGAATGGAATGTTGGGATATCGAACGTTTGATAAAATAACTGGGAAATATTATGCAACAGATACAATGAATTATGGGATGAGTAATGAGATTTTCTTTTTAAGAAAAGAATAGAATAAAATAAAATAAAAAGGGTTGCATAAAGGCATGGAATAAAAAATAATATGCTAAAATATTTTTTTAAAAAAGAAAAAAGTTCAATGTTAAAAGAATTTAGAAGTAATTAACTTAGGAGTAAGGCGAATTTTTTTTACTATTATTACATATATGTATATATATATATATGTATGATTTTACATTCTACCGATTTAATATTATTTATTTTATAGCTACTAATAACTTTTACAGATCCAAGTACATTTTATTTTTTTCATTTATTTATTTTACTTTTATTTATTTATTTATTTATTTTTTGCACATTATGCCTTCTAATGCATTAATTAAGGGATATTAGTCATTAATAGGGGGGGGGGGAGTTATGGATTATTTTAAGAATGTCCCCAATTGAGAATATTGGTCATTTCCGGTGTTCATTTTCTGGTGGTCATTGTTCAATTTTATGATTTTCTATGCGTTTCCCTATTAATAATAGAAATGTAACTTCTATTTAAAAAAAAAATCAAATTATCTATTAAAAAATCATTTTTATGACTGGTTATTTCATAGATGTCATTAGGTTATTGTTATGATTTTCTGTACATTTCTCAATTAATGACAGGAATGTAACTTCGATTTCAAAAAATAAAGTCATCTTTTTACTATTTCTGATAATTTTTTCGAGTCAGTTTTGATGAAATTTAATTTTTACTAAATTTTTAATTTTATGCTCCCATTTGGGACATCGGCCTGTAAAAGATTAATATTAAACACATTTAATGTTGTTATGAACACATGTATCGTCCGCAATTCAATTACATTTATACATAAAACTAAAAGATATTACTTAGAGTTTTTCTTTTTCTCAACATATAAACCTATGGAACTGTTCCATTTTTAAATCTCTCCAGGCATATCTTATTTTCCTATTATTTTTTCCACTTCAGATCTTTTAACGTTCCTTTTATCTCATGCATCTTCGCATCGATAAATGAAGCCCTTGAGTTCATTAATTTATCTTGAAGAGGATATTTTTTTTAACACACATATATACTACATCATATACAGTGCTGCTCAAGGAATTCGAATAATTTTCCGCCTCTAGAGTGGAAATGTTGAAATTGGGATTTCAAATGTGTTATGCCTTTTCAAATGGTTCAATTGGTCATTATATTTCAATTTAATAGACGTTGAAGTTTTGTTACATTATTCTGAATATGAGTTGGAAAGTGTTAAACAATCTCTGCTTGACGCATGATTTTTTTTCTCATGCAAGATTTTTCTCTCTGATTATTTTATCTTGTTTACATGTCACAGTTTATTTTGAAGTGTAGCGCAGATTAAACAAGTGAAATTTTATTTTTCAACCATATGAAAAGTGAAAAGCAATAAAAATAACATTCCGTTGTTATACAGGGTGATTCTAATTTTTTTTTACAATAAAAGAGGGGTGACAGTACACATCAAGACAAACAATATTAAATAGGAGACCAAGGGTCCAAAACGTTTTCCAAAGGCGATAGCCGCCATTAAAGTTTAGGGACCAAAATTTCAAATAAACATAAAAAACGGAAAAATCGGTCGATTGATTTGCGGTTTTCACTA
This sequence comes from Maratus speculifer, assembly GCA_964019185.1. NCBI lineage: Eukaryota > Metazoa > Arthropoda > Arachnida > Araneae > Salticidae > Maratus > Maratus speculifer. Next base: position 224,355,503 of record OZ025302.1, on the reverse strand, counting down.
AAATTATTCTTTATGCCGGCATTTTCTTGAAATTAAATTATAAAGATAAATTTCAAAAAATGCCGACAGAGGGCGCTTTAGAATTTGGAGTAACGAACAACAATTTTTTGCCGGTATTTTTTGCATCCCATTAAATGTTTTCGTGAGCATAAACTCAAACTTAAATTTTGAGCTCAAAATCTGAAAGCTGGGAGTAGTTAAATAGCACAAATTGAACTGTGTTCAGAGGGTTCAAATTTCAAATGATTTTAAAAAACGGAAAAATTGGTTCACTGATTTGTGGTTTTCACTAAAACTATTCTTTATGTTGGTATTTTCTTAAAAATAAATTTTAAAGATAAATTTCAAAAAATGTCGATAGAGGGCGCTTTAGACTTTGGAGTAACGAACAACTATTTTTTGCATCTCATTAAATGTTTTAGGAAGCTTAGACTTAAACTTAAATTTTGAGCTCAAAATATGAATAGTAGAGAATGGTTGAGTAGCACAAACTGAACTGCGTTTAAGGGGGAGGGGGAGGTTCAAATTAAAAATAATTATAGAAAATGGAAAAAAATGGTCGATTCGTTTGCGGTTTAAAATAAAAATATTCTTTAAGTCAGTGTCTTCTTGAAAATAAATATTAAAGATAAATTTTTAAAAATTACGTCAGAGGGCACCTTAAACTTCAGAGTAACCAACAATTCATTTTAACCATTATTTTTTGGTTCTAATTTAATGCTTGCAAAAGTTTTTAAAATGTTTTCGGAAGCTTAGATTCAAACTTTAATTTTGAGCTCAAATTCTGAATCGTTATGAGGGGTTAAGAAGCGCAAACTGAAGTGTGTTCAGGAGTTGAAATTTAATTCTCCTTCCTCCTCGAACACAATTCAACTTTTCACTACTTAAACACTCCCAACGATTCAGAATTTGAGCCCAAAATTTAAGTCTATGCATTTGAAAGCATTTAATGAGATTAAAAAAAAATAACAGTTAAAAATAGTTGTACGCTACTCTAAAGTCTAAGGCGCCCTCTATCGGCATTATGCGAAATTTCTCTTTAAAATTTATTTTCAAGAAATTGCTGATTTAAAAATTAGTTTTAGCGAAAACCGCAAACGAATCGACCAGTTTTTCCGTTTTTTTACAACCATTTTAAATTTGAACCCTCTGAACACAGCTAAGTTTGTTTACTTAACCACTCCCAGCTATTCAGATTTTGAGCTCAAAATTTAAGTTCAAATCTAAGCTTACGAAAGCATTTAATAAGATGCAAAAAATAACGCCAAAAAAGAGTTGTTCGTTACTCCAGTCTAAGCGCCCTCTATCGGCATTTTTTGAAATTTATCTTTATAATTTATTTTCACAAAAATACCTAAATAAAGAATAGTTTTAGTGAAAACTGCAAATCAATTGACCAATTTTTCAGTTTTTTATAATCATTTGAAATTTGAACCCTCTGAACACAGCTCAGTTTGTGTTACTTAACCACACCCAACTATTCAGATTTTGAGCTCAAAATTTAAGTTTGAGTCTAAGCTTACGAAAACATTTAATGAGATGCAAAAAAGACCGGTAAAAAATAGTTGTTCGTTACTCCAAAGTCTAAAGCGCCCTCTATCAGCATTTTTTGAAATTTATCTTTATAATTTAATTTCAAGAAAATGCCGACATAAAGAATAATTTTAGTGAAAACCGCAAATCAATCGACCGATTTTTCCGTTTTTTATGCTTATTTGAAATTTTGGTCCCTAAACTTTAATGGCGGTTATTTCCTTTGGAAAACGTTTTGAACCCTTGGTCTCCTATTTAATATTGTTTGTCTTGATGTGTACTATCACCCCTCTTTTATTATAAAAAAAATTAGAATCACCCTGTATATAGTCCAGAAAATAATTTTTTTTTTTTTTTTTTTTTTACTAACTATTGTAAGATTGACTATTTATTGCTGTGTATATTTTGGAACAATTCCTTATTAGATGTTTATATTCGGTCGAGTTGCGACTTTTTAAATGCACACTAGATTGGGAGGCGGCAGCACAGACAATTACTTCATCAAATTGGAACCTGATATTCTAGAATTAGTTAAAACACGATTCGCATATTAAAACGCAATTGGTCTGTCTAGTCATATCTTGGTGGAAAACACTAGAAAATCCATTTTTAGCGGTTGACTCGTATGTCTACCATTGTGTTTTCCTGTTACCAATTCTCCATGTTTTCATATCTTTGGGTGCAGGAAAACACAATGGTGAGCCTACGAGTCAAAAGCTAAAAATGGAGATCGGATTGCCTTTATTTATGGAACACCATCTGCGAGTAAAAGAAGAACAGCTGTAATTAGATGGATTACTCGTCGAATAATAACTCACGAAATGCGATGAATTGGTTTTATTAATCAGTTTGAAGTCAAACGTATTAGTTCAGCGTGGAAATAATGTTTTGAATTCTATGAGGAATTTCCCATTTAAATAAACCAGCAATGTAGAGCTCCAATAACATTATTTGCTGTCATGTACACTGTTGAAAATTTGAAACTTTTGCTGCATCGTCACTCCACCGCTTTTATAGAATGTTTCTATTTTGACCAATGAGAATGCTACAGTGAAGTAATCGTTTTCTATAAAAGTGGTGGAGTGACAATGTAGCAAAAGTTTAAAATTTTTAACAGTGTAGATAGAAACAGCTCCACTAGTTTTGGACTCACATCTGAACCTTAATTCATTTAAGCAACAGGATAAAGATGTAATGTACTAGAGACGTACAAACAGTTGACAAAAAGACTTAACTCAGGTGACGAGGATTCTTTTAGCAGTTCAAAAACGTAGAATTCTCTCTTCCAGGCCAGCGTAATGGCGTTTTATTCAAAAAGCGCAAGGATACCGATCCGACAATAAAGTTGAACGAATTTTTTAGATGGCGAGTAATTAACCAATATCTAAGAAAAAGCAGACGGGAGATAAAATGAGTTCTCAAAGCTCATCGGAGTGATATCTTACGTAATACGGTTAGCGCGTCGTTTCACAAAGAATCACAGTCAATAAAGGTATTAAGAAACAAATATCAATGTCTTAAATATAAGAATAAAATAAGTTGACGGTTTTAGGGAAAATACTGCTTTTCACAGATTAAGGTTTTCAGAATAAGAAAATAAAGAATGCGTTGGCTAAAAATATGGAATTGAAACATAATAGATATGTTAAGATATTATAAAAAGACTGTGAAAAAAAGTTAGGTATCGTAAGAATTTGGAATAAATTAACTAAGGTAAATGGCGAAAAAAAAATTTAATCTTATTTAATCTTACATATATATGAGGACGTAAGTTGCAAAATTCATCTTATCAAAAGAAAAAAAAAAAAAAAAAAAAAAAAAAAAAAAAGAAAAAAAAGCATTTTTTCTAATCTATTTTATTGACAAACTTTCACTGAAAAAATACAACAATGTACAAAGAAACAATTTTTATCCGTTTTTTCTGGTATAGTAAAATCTTGATTTACAATGAAAACCAAAGGATCCAGTCAGAGGTTTTTCGCATAGAAAGAGGTTTTCGTCAGAGGTTTTTTAAAATTTGATTTTTTGGATAAGGCAAGTTTGGAAACCACATCTTCATATAATTTAATTTAATTTAATTTAATTTAATTCAATTTAATTTATTTTTTGAGAATTGCATTAATTAAATTCACATGAAAAATCCAACTTCAATTATTGTTTTTCTTTTCGGCCTATTATAAGACGTTGATTTTTTTTTCTTTTTTTTCTTCCAGATATGCCAGGAATAAAGATGGAAAACAACTTCTCGTATTGAGTTACTAACTGTTCCACGCAAAACCCACGGATTACACGACAAATGATCCTTAGCGTTGAATGTTTTAGGCGTAACTGAGGCACGACCCTTCCTTCATAAGTTCCATGCCATCTTTTTTGAGAAAGTTTGTTCATCGAAGTTTCTTTTTGTCTTTCACTTAGGGGGACTCTGCTTTAGGCTAAAATAAAAATAAGAATTCAAGAATATATGAAATCTTGCAAGTCAAAGAAGATATTGTTAAAAAGGGCAATATTCGAGGCTGCAAAAATTCATCTGCTTGGGGATAGCATTCATAAACATGCTATTGAAAAGCATTGCGTTTAGAAAATTTATGCTTATGTTTTTATTTTTATGCCTTTTCAGCGTCAGGTATAGGCTTTCTATGTTCCTTTTTCTGTTTTCTCTAATTTAATGTAGCTAACACAGAGCTGCCACAGGTGGCTATTTTTAAATTCTAACTGGCACCGCTTTCTCAAAACAGAAACCGTTAATACACACTTCGACAACATTTGCAAGAAAAATATACTTCAAAATTTTTATTAGAAATATATTGGAGTGAGCAGAATATAAAAATATTCGCCTGTTGCAGCTTTGCTAACATGATATTTTTAATTTTACTTATTAACAAAAATGCATTCATTGACCTGTATTAAAGCTACATCAAATGACACAATAAGGTAAACAAACGTACTAGCTACTATTACTTACCCATCATACGTAGTATAGGGTAAGTCTTGCAATCGTTTTGAAAATCGAAATTTTTTTTAACGGATTTACACGTTTTAGATACTGGAGATTCCGAAAAACGTAATTTTAGAAAAAAAAAATTCTGTCCGTCCGTCTGTGTGTCTGTCTGTCTGTAACCGCTCTATCTCCCAAACAAATTGAGATAGAGACTTGAAATTTTGTATGTACTTAGTGTGTAAGAATGGGACGAAGTCTATTTAATATCAGTAACCTCGATTATCCGGAACTATTTTTTTCGGACTCTCGAAAAATTCGTTCTGATGAAAGGTACATAAAAATTTTCGAAATTTTTTATTTTAAAGAATGGTTATAAAAGGCAATAAAACAACACAAATTTTGCATAAAAAACAAAGTCGATCGGATTATTAGTTGCCGAGATATGTGTAATCCTGTTTCCCACATTCTTCGATTTTTCATGACCCTGTATTTCATCCAAATTTCAATTCACAGATATATTTTAATTGGAAATGATCCAACGCAGTAAACTGTGAGTTAAGATGATTATTATTTTTTGAGTTATAAGGATGTTTCTTTTACGCAATCCGGTACTACTCGAGTATTTTGGCGTTTTATATAATTTGTCGAAATTGGCTCATCAGCAATTCATAAATGGAGCATTATTATGTAAGTTAAAATTATTTATTTATGCGTTTAAATTTCCTTTGGAATAGCCGTACATAGTTTACACGCGTTTTATTTTCATATTTTATATTATGATGGGTAAGTATTACGGTGGCCCCCAACGACTAGTTTTTACATCACATGATTCTTACTGTGATGTCATGAGAATGCTGTCCACATTTTTGCCATCCCACTGAAGCTAGTACAGTAAAATGTCCATAACGGACACTCCCAAATAGCGGACACCTTTATTTAACGGACAGTTTTCCAATTCCCACTCCCAAAACTTAAATTTTTGTATGTTGAACCTCTGAATAACGGACATTCCGAATAGCGGACAGTAATTTTGGCAAAAACGAAAGAAAAATTATTTTTTAATGAGGAAAAAAAATTAAAATCCTCTAAATTTGTCAGGGCAATGTGTCACAAATTTTGTGATCACAGCTAAATGTGGGGATGAGTTGGAGAAAATCCCCTCTACCACTACATTTATCTGCGATAACCCACCCCTCTACTCCCACGGATGATTTGAGATTGTATTCTTTTAAAAAGCAGAAAAATACAGTAAAAATTATGCTTTTTTTTTTTTTTTTTTTTTTTTTTTTTTTTTTTTTTTTTTTTTTGTAAGAAAAAGATGATTCAAAAGGATTAAAACTACTGACACAGGTTAAAACTTCACATTGAAAAACAAATTATATGTAATCGCAAATAAAAGCAAACTTTTGTAAAAAAAAAAAAAAAAAAAAAAAAAAGTAAGAATGTAATAAACAAAAGATAAAGGTATGCACAATTTTATTTCAGTTTTATTGATTTAAAAATTATTTTAATTTCTGGTTAATCATATATGATTATATTAGAGGTTTTAGGACATATTAAGATCGACTAATGAAACATTAAGCATTCATTAGCAATTTTTCTATCTCTGAGGTTTTCCCAATAGCGGACACTTCCGAATAGCGGACAATTTCTGCTCTCTCGAGGTATCCGTTATTTAGAGGTTTTGCTGTATAAGGAAGTAAATATAGGCTTTTGATTGATTGAATAATTTAACTGACAATAGCTTGTAAATAAATCATTCTGAATCTGGGTGTACATATTAAAGATATATATGGTTATATCGTGTTAAAATTATAAGAAAATAAGAATTTTTTAAAAGTAATATAGAACAATTGGTTTTGTAAATATCAAGTAACTGACGCCATAAAAAAGAAATGCGATTATTGTTTATAAACAACTTGTTCTATCCTAATGAAACAATTAAGTAGCAATTCTAATTTTATTTTTATTTATTTTTTTAAGTAATACAGAACAATTGAAAACATTATTAACGTTTTTAATTCTAAATTCCAGAAAATCTTTTTACGTGTTAATGAATATGTGAAATCAGAAGAAAATTAATCAAAATCAATCTTTTAAAAGAAACTGAAGATTAAATAACGTAAACTCAAAAAATGAACAAAAACAAAATGCTCTTTAAATTATTCAACCAATCAGAAGCTCGTATTTTCTTCCCTGTGCTAGCTTCGGTGGGATCGGCAAAAATGCATACTGTCCATGTCGAATATAACGAGTTTAAATGCTATATTATTCACATGTCCGCAGAATGAAAGAGGAATACCTTCCTGATATCCTCTTTGAATAGAGTCCGGAAGGAAGGCGTTAGAAAGGGCAGACTGAGGACGAAACGGAAAGCTCAAATTTGAGAGATACTGAAAAATTTTAAGTTAAATCATAAAATTGCTCTGGACAGAGAGGATAGAAAGAATATCTCAGAATTACTTTTGTGGGTCCAGGAAACCCACTGTTTACTTGAAACTTCTAAAAAAGAAGAACAACTGTGTTTGCACTAATGTTACTAGTACCACTATCATAAAAAAGTGGGAAAAGAAGACAAAAGAAAAAAAAAAAAAAAAGCGGGACAGTGGCTTTTAAATCGGCCGCAAAAGTAAATTCGACCAAAACGGAACCTGTCTATAACGGAATCGTTGTGAAAATAAAATAATCCATGGTCGCTACGGAAGGAATAATCATGCAATTAAAACCAGGGCTGCGGAGTCGGTGGGAAAAATGGCTGACTCCGGAAATTTTAACGGCTCCGACTCTGGGCTGCCTAATGTACTAGTGTTGCGGTTAGTTTAAGTTATATGAGAGAACGCAAGAACAAATAACGCGAAAATTTTACTATTTGTGTATTAATTCAATTCTTAGAACTTTAAAAGAAAAAAGAAAAACAATATTTTCCGTTTTATTAATTTTTCAATTTTACGTCCCACAAAACCGAAAAATCAAACTAATGAAAACAGAACAATACAATTTTGATGTTAATTCATGTCCTTCAAAGCAGAAAAATTTCGATGGAAAGGAAAAAATAAAAAATAAAAAGATGAACATTTTACTAGTTTGGAATAGAGTTTTTATACTAGAGTTTTTAATAATACTAGAGTTTTTAATAAAAAGTAGTTTTCATCTGTTGTATACGCGGGACAGTATATTGCGAATCTTTAACTTGGAGAGCCTGATATAATACAAAAATAACTATAATAATTCATTTTATGCAGTGGCGTATCTACACTTATTATTATGGAGGGATCTGAGATATCCTAAAAGTTTCTAAGAAGGAATCATAAGAAAGTTAATTTTTCCGCTTTAAACAGATTTTTATCATAGTAGGTAATGCATATATTGTGCAGAACCTGCTAAGATTGAATCACATAGGGCTGCAAAAAATTTCGTTTTAAGCAGGTTTTCATCTTAATTAGTATAATTTATTTGGCAGGTAAAGAGAGCTTGTGTATAATAAAAACTTGGCTGAAATAGCTATTTCAAGATCTCTACGAAAAAATACCTTTTTAATGAAAACCTGCCTAAATTGGAATGTTATGTGCTCCCTTTTAAATTCTATAATAGCAGTAATAATTCTTAATAATTCTTAATGATAAATAATTTTTAATTCCTAAATAATTCTTAATAAACTTTCGTAATTACATTTCACGTTCTTTACAAGTTTCGAAGGGGGCTGCAGCGTCATCAGCCCATTTCTGAATACGTCCCTGCTTTTATGGATTTAAAATTGCATATAATTGGTTTAATTTCACTTCAAAATGTCTAACCCCCCCCCCCCCCCCAAAAAAAAAAAAATAAAATAAAAATAAAAATAAAAATAAAAATCCGGAGCCAACGAAGTCGGCTTGTTTTTTAGCGACTCCGACTCTGACTTTTTTGGTCCAAAATGAGCCCGATACCGACTCTGCAGCCCTGATTAAAACTATATTAATTTACGCGCGTTTCATCACGGACAGATTGACAGATAAGCCGAATTCATAAATATTTTTAAAAATTGTTGGAAATGTAATAATTCAGATGCAACTTGGAGCAGTATAATATAAATAATATAAAAGAAAAAAGGAAAACTTATGCAAAACACTTCCCAATAATTCAAAAAAAAAAAAAAAAAAAAGATAAACGTTTGAAAAACTGATTTCAGCATTTACTGTCCATAGTCAAACATGTATTCCAATAATTTTGCGCAACCCTATACATATACTATATGATGGATACATACTATATAATGGATATAAATTATATAAATGTACTATATAATGGCCCTGATATATAGTCTGTCTCAAAAGTTTAAGCACAAGTATAAAATGTCGATTATCAAAGAATTATAAAAAAATAGAATGAATATAACATTTTTTTATTTGCAGATTTCGCAACATTATAGAAATAAATGACTTCAAAAGTAGAAAAAAATAAATTGCATAGTTGTAAAAAAAAATATATAATTTAAAAAATGTAAAAAAAACTGTCTCAAAAGTTTATGCACAACGTCAAAAACAACCAGATTTATAATTTTTACAAAACTTTTACTGACAAATTATTTTTTCGTGATTTCAGATTAGTTCAAATAAACGTGCGTTCATCGAAATTATTAATCATTTGTAGGGTTTTGGGGGACAAAGTGTACCATGCTTTCTCAATGGCCTCTTGGACTTCTTTAACCCGCCAGGTTTATGGCAATGGAAAGCGGTACCCCACACATTCTCAGCAGGGTTTAAGTCTGGATTTAAAGCTGGACTCTCAAGAACTTTAACATTTTTCTGAGAAAGCCAAAGTTTTGTAGAATGAGATTTATGGATTGAGCCATTGTCTTGTTGAAAAGTCAACCCAGGACCCCCAAACTGTGACCGAATGGAAGCAAATGTTGGTTTAGCATTATTTGATACTTTTTAAATCTTGTCTTCATTTTAGAAAAGCCAGAGAGGTTTAGCCATTGAATCCAAATGCCCCCAAAACCATAACAGATTTACTGTCTTGTTTTATGCTGAAAAATGTCCTTGGTTCTTTTCGTAAATCATGCAAATATATGTTCAACCGTCAGGGCCATCTAATTTCCGCTTTATCTCATCGCTGAATAAAACTGCTAGCAATTTGTCTCCGTAGGACAAGTGTGTTTTAGCCCAGTTCATTCTTGCCTGTTCGTTGCGTAATTTGAAAGATAGTTCGCGAGCCATTTTCTTTAGTACGATGTAATCACACACTTTAATACATTTATGTACAGTGTCTCGGGACACCTGTACACTGAGATTATTTTTAATTTGTTGTATAGACATATTTTATCTAGATACCAATCTCCGTATTCGCCGATCAGTCTGAACAGTCGTCATACGTGGTCGTCCACATCTTGGTTTCCGCTTAAAATTATCATTTCCAGAGAGTACTTGATATATACAACGATTTGATTGATTTAAAACTTTTGCAATTTCAGAAACAGTTTTATTTTGCGATTTCAATTTAAAAACTTTCAAAATCTGAAATTTTGTGAATTTTTTACACTTTGGCATTTTTAAAACAAGAGGAAATAATTTTTCCATCTTTTATACTTTTATAAAAGTGTAATATAATGTCATAGAAAGTCATTACAAACGGCCATTCCGTATTTTTAAAAAAATTGCATAAAGTGCTTAAACTTTTGAGACAGCGTTTCTTCAAGAAAAAAGGAAAAATTAAATAAAAATAAATATATTTTTTATTTTAACCGCCCAAAATGGCTTCTTTTATTTTATTTTGATTAAATTTCGAGTATTTATTGTAAATTAACATACAATATTTTTTTCTTCAATTATTTTAAACCAGATTTGCAGAGTGCTTAAACTTTTGAGACAGACTATATATATACTATATCAGAGCATTCTTAACATTTAAATGTAGGGGAAGCCTGACGTTACACAGGGGTAGAGATGGGAATGCTCGGAAAAAAACCGGAAAAATTGGGGAAAAAACCGGTTTTTTTCGGGTTTTTTCTGAAGGCTTATTTTTTAATTTTTCCGAACTGGAAAAATTGAAATTTCATTTATGAAATAATATAGGGAAAATTTTGTAATAGCTACATTCTCATACTTTTTATTTTATTTATTTTTATGTTCAGTGTCTCACACGAAAATTTTAATGTGGGTAATCTGATCTCTGAGCAGAAATCTGTTTGAGAAGACTTGAAAGGATCCTTCACATTTTTTTCTTGTTTGAAACACAAGACCCTTTGCAAAATTTCTCTTGAAAACAGACATTTCAGAAAAAGTTTAATCAACAAATTGAATCATTGGCAAGTGCAGTGATTGAAGAAAAAAAAAATTCTCATGCCGTACAGCAGCTGAATCTTATTAAGTTGCATATATGTATGTAAATAACCTTATTAAAAATGTCTAAATAGGAACCTAAATATAGTAATAATTTCTTATTCAAAAATTCTGAATATATTTTGTACAAGTATATACAAAAAGTTCACAATTTCACAAAAACTTGATTACATGAAAAAAAATCTAGACAAGTAATTAAATGCAACTTCTCTATTTAAAAATGAATTCATGTGTAAAAATATTGCAATAATATGCTGATTAATTGAAATGATAAAATTAAAAATTCAATATAAAATTTTGAAGTATGCATTTATTACTTTAATCTATCTTTTTAAGAAGTAAGTATTGAATTCGTGAAAAATTTGACTTCCAGTTTTTGGTGTATTTAAACGTTTTAGAAGGTCCTGAACACGTTTTGATGGTATTTGGAAAATATCTGTCACTCTGTGAGTGACAAATTTTATGGGCACTCTATCTCAAGAACTGATGCACATAATTTCACAAAACTTTAGATTCAGTTACACCTTGATATAAACTCGAGATGTTTAGTTATTAGTGTATATCGCCAAACCGATGAGGCTGCTATGCTGCATTATTCATAATTTCCACAGTAGTTCTATCTCAAACTAATGTATGTATTTTTATAAAATTTCAGATTAAGTTAATCTTTGACATAACTTCGTGCTCATTACTTTTTGGTGTAAATTGCTCAATAGATGACGCTGCTATGCTGCATTATTCATGATTATCGCAATAGCTTTACCTCAAGGACGATTTTTTTTTTAAAATCAAACTACAGTTTCAGACAGTTTCTGATATATATTAATGTTGTTTAGTTTTTGGTGTAAATTGCCCTATAGGTGGCACTACTATGCTGCATTTTTCAAGATTTCGTTATAGCTGATTAATTGAATGTTTTTTCAAGGTGTTGAATCTAAAATTGACCTCCATTTTACCTCCATAATGTACAGTATTGTTGCAAAAACATGGGCAGTTTGCATTAGAAAAATACAACTGCAATGAAAAATACCCCCCCCCCCCCCATATTTTATTACAAGTAACTATGTTCCAAATTATACTTTCCCTCTTGATTAAACTTTGAATTTTTCTAGTTTTCTAAAGCACAGAAGAAGTTTATCTCTGTATGTAACTGCTTTTGTTAATTCCTCAAATAGTGAGTATTTGCTATTTGTGGTCTTCTGTTTTCATAACTTTTGAAACATAAAACTTTAGAAATATAAAATTACCATGTGGAAACATTATTGAATATGGTTTCTTACTCAAGAATAGAATACCAGATTTCAGGGTAGAAGGAAAAAAATTACATTTAATTAAAAAAAAAAAAAAAAAAAAAAAAACATTTCTGGTTTCAGTGAGCAAAAATCTAACAGTCAATAAATCCTACGCTATTTTTTAGTTGCAGACCTGAGTAAGCCAAAGTAAAACTTAGTTTTGTTTGAATTTAGATTATAAAACTAAAGCAAAACTTTTTTGTGTTTAGTTTTGGTATAGCTTCCCAATCTCAACGTATTTTTTAAAGGAAATAAAATTATAATTCTAATAAAAAAAAATAATAATGTAAAAATATACATTTTTTAAAGAAACAATGGAATTTTTGAATACTGATATTCATAATAATGACAAAACTGCAATAATTTCTTTAAACTAGTATCATTTACTTAAAAACTATACTTATGTAAATGGAATGCATAATTTATTTCATTCCAAACTGCAGACATATTGGCTCAGATTTTTACATTAGGTCAATTGGTAGTTAAACATGTAATTGAAAAATCATTTCAACAGCGATATGATATAACAAACAATAGCGTTTAATAAAAATTCTTAGGCTGTGGAAAAAAAAAAAAAAAACTAAACTTTTAAAAGCAGGCTTTGCTACTTTCTTTTTATTTTTTAATATAAAGTGAAAATAATTTTTATTTAATAGATATAAATAGGAAAAAATGTTTATTATTTAATATTCTCTTAGAAAATATAATTTATTTGGGAGAAAGTCATGAAAAATCAATTTTTCCAGTTTTTCCGTTTTTTTCCGAAAAAACCCGGTAAAAAGCCAGTTTTTTTCCGCCACTTATATTTTTCCGGAAAATTTACATCTCTACACAGGGGGGCCCATTATTGCTTGATTAATGCTTTTTACTTATTAAATCCATTTTCGTATGCTTAAATAATTTGAAATTTTACATTAAAGTTTCATGTAAATCACGCTTTTAATATTAAAGTAAAACTAACTACCTATATGCAAAGGAAAAAGTATTTTATTATATGTATATTATACATAACCAATAAATTTTTTAAATGATAAATATGGAACTACACTAGAACAATTGAACATCAAAATAACTTTTGTAATTTATAAATTGCTACAGATAAAGAAAAAAAAAAGTTTCATAAGAAAAAAATCCATTTTTTACCCTGATTGATTTTTTTCTTCTAAAAATCAGCTTTGAAAAGTAAAATTAAGGGGGGGGGGTTGCATTACAGCGTGTAAACACGGGCTTCAAGGATCTATTCCATAAACAGGCCCTGGGTTTAATATTTCCCGTCGTCCTGAAAATTATATTGCGCACAGAGCCTTTTTCCTGAAAGTGGGAGCCGCCCGCCCCCAAACAAAAATCGATGAGGATGAAAAAAGCACGTGTTTCCAGTATCCGCGCGGATAGCGACGATTGCGGATCATGCCCGGATATGGATCTATTCGGTTCCGGATCTATCCGACCGGACTGTGTTGTCCGATGTGTCGCCTGCCCATGCGGGAGCCCGTAAGGATATCCACCTGTTGCCACAAATTCTGCGATTCCTGCCTGCAGGATTATCTCAGGTATGTGACGTAGGTGATCACGTGATCTGAAAAATAAATGTATAATAACTGTTTATTTAAAGGACCATTGGATATTTAATATAAAATAATTTATTTTTCTTAGAAAAAAAAAAGCAGTAATTGTGAGGAAATTAAACGCCTATGACTTCACATTGTATATAACAAGAATTGCATTCTGTCGCAGTAGCGTATTCAGGAGATGGTCTGATGGGGCTACAGCCCCCTCCGAAATTTGTAAAAACAAAATGTAATTACGAAAGTTTATTAAAATGTAATGAAATCTGCTTAGATAGAATTTAAAAGGGAGCTGAAAAACATTCCGCTTTAGGCAGGTTTTCATTAAAAAGGTATTAGTCCGCAGAGACAACAGAATAACTATTTCATCCAAATTTCCGTTATACACAGGTTATTTTTATACGCCATAAAAACTAAACTAATAAAGGCGAAAACCCGCTTAAAACGAAAGTTTTTTTGCAGTCCCATGCGAATCAATCTTAGCAGCTTTTGTGTAATATTTGCATTACCTGCTATGATAAAAATCTGTTTAAAGTGGAAATGTTAACTTTTTTGTGATTCCCTCTTAGAAACTTTTACTATATCTCAGCCTCCTCCGAAATGACAAGTCTAGATACGACACTGATTCTGTAGTTTAATAGTACACCGCCAAGATTTTAAATCGATACTGTTTCAATTATTTTTTGTCATGTTTGTTCTGATGTAACAAAAAAAAAAAAAAAAAAAAAAAAAAAAAAAAAAAAAAAACTCAGTTGTTAGAAATTTAATATATCGTTGCAGAATTTTGTCAAATCATTTCAAGTTTTATGAAAATCGAACCCAAATTAAAAAAGATATCAATAAAAGTTTTCTCACTCTATTAAATCCTATCATTCATAATTAGTTCAATGACATCCCTTGAAAGGAAATGATTCTAGATTGCCACGGTAATTAAATTCATTTTAAGGTGGAGTCGTATAATTTCGCATTATTAAATTTAAAAAGAATCGGAACTTTTAGAACTTTTTTTTTTTAATATTTAAGCATTTAAAAGTACATTTTTGGCATAACAATAAAAGACTTAATGAACGAAAATGATTCGATTAATAAATTGTCTAATTTCTCTCAAAAAATTTAAAAAAAAATTTTGAAAAAAATTAAGTAAATTTAAAATGTTTTTTATCGTGCAGTTTTGAACATCTTAAGCTAATTTATTTTTAAACTAATCATAGAGGTGTTTTCGATAACTTTAAATATCGGATTTTTTAGAAATTAACTAGTTTGGGAGAAAAAAAATAAAATGTAAAAATACATATAGAATTACTGTAAAAAACCGAATTTCTTTTACATTTTTATGCGTAAAATTTTTTTAATAAAATGAAAAAAGCTTTTTACTTTATTGCAAATTTGATACTTAGTTTTATCAAAAAGATCATTAAAAATCGAGTCAATTAAACAACATACTTAAAAGTTTTAAAATTTTGAATATGACTATTCGTTAAAAAATCACTTTTAAAGTGAAGTGAATTGTGATATTTAAAACGACAGCGATTAACAAAATCGCTTTAAACTGTATTTATAATGCTCGAATCTTTACGAAATTTCTTCAGAATTTACTAAGGATAATAAAGTATATGTTAAGCATTAGAAAATCGATATTTTCACCATTTTTCTCTGAATGAAGGACATTAAGTTCCCTTAATATGTATAAAAATCGAAATAAATTTTGTATTCATTCATTTTTAGGTGCGTTCGTAATTATGTAAATACGTAGCACCTACAGTTGTCGTTCAGTCCGTCCGTTCGTCTGTCCGTTTGCACATGACAACGCAAAAACTACCCAACCGAATCGTTTGAAATTTAAATTGTATAATTATTACATAATTTTGTCAAGTCATTTCAAATTTTATGAAAATCGGATGTATAGTTTAATCACAGGGGCAATCAAACGTGCTCCATTACATTACGGTTAATTGGGAAAGAAGCTTCAAATGCATTTTACAAGTTTGGAATTTAAAATACATAATTATTACATAAATTTGTCAAGTCATTTCAAATTTTAGGAAAATCGGGTGCATAGATCAATTACAGGGACAATCAAAAGTATTCAATTACATTATGGTCAATGGGGAAAAAGTTTCAAATGTATTTTATACGTTTGAAATTTAAAATACATAATTATTACATAATTTTATCGAGTTATTTCAAATTTTATGAAAATCAGATGCACAGATCAATCATAGGGACAATCAAAAGTATTCCGATACATTACGGTCAATGGGGAAAAATGTTTCAAATGCATTTTAATGGTGTTACCTTATTCGAAATTAATAAAATTTATATGCAACTATAAAGTACATATTATATTATACATTTTACATAATTTGTGGTGCAAAGAACATTTGTTATTGATTTACAAGGCCACATAAAAGTATTCAGTTACATAACGGTATAGGGAGAACATTGTTTGATGAGCGTTTTAATTGTAATTCACCATTTACAATTTTATGAGATTGATATATGAGAAAAATATTTTTAAAACTTCGTTATCGTACGAACGCACCTCATTTGCTACGCTTCACGTGCAATTTCCCACTTGTTCAGTTTTTAGAAAAAATTACTTTTATGTTAATAACATCAACACTAGCTGTCCATATAGACTAAATAGTGTTTAACGAATATTTTATTGTCTGAAAGATAACGAATATACTGTTGTTTTGTGTACTACTCAATTCATATTCATATGACAATAGCTATAAGGAAGAGTTTTGGGAGATGTTTAGAAAATACTATATGACAATGAGATTTAACTGATATTACAACTTTCTAATACTTTTTGCGCTTTATTACGCATGACTCTTTCAGGAAAGTAATTTTTATTTTAAATGTAAAGAGTGAAATATATGTTTAAAATAAAAGAATCGCAAACGGCGTGAATGTATGAAGCAAATAATAATAATTATTATAATTACTAAATATCTAAACATAAATGAAGTCATATAAAGTAAAGGCATAAACATATACTAACATAATTATTTTTAAATAGTAGCAAAAGTATTTATTAAAACAAAATGAAAATTCATTAAAAGACAAGTACTATTAATAGTACACCAGATCCGAAAGGGTTAAAATATCAATTAACGAAGTTACATCTAACCGTTTTTAAATTGAATTAAATTAACGCGAAAATAATTTGAAATTTTACACTTCAAGCCATTTTAACTGTATTTTATCGAAAAGTAATTATCACAAATTCTGATGGTTTACATACTCAATCGATATTGATAAATCATATTAATTAATCGAAAATCGATTTTGTATTAATTTATAGAAATTGACATAGATTCCCTTAACGAGTAATTAATTATAATTCCGTTTTTCCGAATTTTGAAGGAAAGCGAAATATAGGGGAAAAATCATCGTTTAAAGTAATTATTGGTTTTATTGTTTCAAATTTACAATAATATTTAGATAGATAATAATCATATTAAAGTCATAAAAATTGTCAAATAATTTATAACAATTCCTGGGTATTTACTAGTAATGGTTAATATGGGAGCTTCTATTATTAAATGTTTCATGTATTTACGGAGTTCAACTGTGTTTAGTTACCGAAACATCAGTGAAGCATGGAACGTTTCAATTGATTGAAATTGAAATATTTTCAATTTTGAGAATACACCCTTTTAAGTCAAATAAACTGTATAAATGTACATAGTTTTTACAAATTTAAAATCTTATACCTACTAATAAAGAAGATCTCCATACTGGGCATACTCAGATTTTTTTCGAAAAAAAATACTGATTAAACTACTTATGTATGTAATAAAGGATCAGTGAAAATTAGCGGCGGAATTGCAGTAGAAAACATGCAAAAAAAAAAAAAAATACTTTCGAATATTTGGCGTGAAAAGACGAAAGTGTCACACGATTTGGAGAGCAGCACTTTTCCCCGCCAAAAGCAAACGATTTTAATGCAACTGAAAACTTTTGGATTTTTAAAAACCGTGTAAATGGTATTTTATGAATTTAAACATAAACAATGAGAGAGTTTAATGTATTATATGCATATATATATATATATATATATATATATATATATATACATTAAATTGCACATATATATTATTTGTTGCTGTAGTTATTTAATTTACCTCTGGAAAAAATATTTTCACAAATAAAAAATTCTTTTTCAGTAAAATTATTTTCATACATTTAAGCGTATTCAAAAATAAAAGCCAGATGTTTCGATAGCAACAATATCGAATTGACAATGCTCAACTGGACTTTCAACTTTAAACAATTTTAATTAATTTAAATTTGAATTTCGTTTTAAATCTCGAGTTTGGATGGTCAAATTTGAATATAAATTTATATAAATATCAATATAACGAAATTATACTTAAAACAAACTAAAGCTGAGAAAACCAAAGATATTAAATCTATCTAATTACGTTGAAGATGAAACTTTTTCCCTTTAAAATGTATTTGACATTTTTATTATTTTTTTAAAATTGCTTTTTATCGCCAACCGATGATAAATCGCCAAATAAGGAAATTTTCATTATTTTTCTACGGACAGCATACGGAGGTTCCGCCGAGAGTTTTTTTTTTTTTATATAAACGTATATATCCTCATGAAAAGAACATTCGGTAACTTTTCCCCATTTTTCTGAGTATACCCGTATGGAGACCTTCCTTGTAAGAAGCGTCAGAATTGAAAAATTCCTTTTGCATCCGATAAATTTGAGCATCTAATTTCATAATTCTCGGAAGAAAAAAAAAATCTATTTCTTTGCCAAATTTTGTGATTTTAAATGTTCATTGTCGCTTTATGGAAGATACATGTAATCGTTTTTAAATTAAATTAAAATTAATGAAAAAATGACTAGATATTTTATACTTCAAACCATTTTGAATGTAATTTATCGAAAAGTAATTATCCCAAATTCAAATGGTTTACACACTCAATTGATCTTGATAAACCATATCAATTAATCGAAATCGATTTCGCATTAGTTTATAGAAATTGGGGTAGATTCACTATCGAGTAATTAATTATAATTCCGTTTTTACAAATTTTAAAGAAAGAGAAAGAGAGGCGGAGAAATTATTTGCTTTCGATAGCGTTTAAAGTAATTATTGGTTTTATTTATTCACATTTCTAATAATATTTAGATATAATAATCATATCAATAGCATAAAAATTGTCAAATAATTCGTAGCGATTCCTGAATATTTACGAGTAATGCGAATTAATATTATTAACTTGTTCACATGCGAATTTTTATTATTGACTTGTTTCTCGTATTTACTGAATTCAACTGTGTTTAGTTTAAAATGGTGTTCAATGAAATTGTAATAAACAAAATTGTTGAAAAGGTATACTTTCTTCTATTTTTACAAGAATTCTTCAATCTTTCCATGAAGAAAGTATTGGAAACAAAAAAGTGTTGGTTTACATTCTTCTATCTTTACAAGAAGGAAGTATTGGATTCGTACACAATTGGATACAGTATTGGATTCTTACCAAAAACTAATCAATTTGTATCAAGGATTACCTTAATATAAAGTTTTATCAAATTCCTTGCATTAGTTCTTAAGATAGAATGCCCACAAAATTTATGCCACAGACACACATTTCACAAAAACATGTTTTTTGGAATCTCAGACCTCTAAAACATCTAAATCCGCCGAAAACCAGTTTCCACGGATCCAATACTTTCTTCTTGTAAAGATAGAAGAATGCAAACCAATACTTCTTGTTTCCAATATTTTCTTCTTGTAAACATAGAAGAATTCTTGTAAAGATAGAAGAATGTAATAATTGTAATTCGTTGCATGTGATCGTTTTTAAATTGGATTAAATTAATGCGAAAATAGTTTAAAACTTTATACTTCAAACCGTTTTGTACGTATTTTATCGAAAAGTAATTATCACAAATTCTGATGGCTTACATACTCAATCGATCTTGATAAATCATATTAATTAATCGAAAATCAATGTCACATTAATTTATAGAAACTGGCATCGATTCACTAACGAGTAATTTATTATGATTCCGTTTTCCAAAATTTTAAAGAAAAAGAAAGAGAAGGCGGGAGGGGGGGGGGGGATTTGCTTTTGGTATCGTTTGAAGTAATTATTGGTTTTTTAGTAAAAATTTATATTATTTGAGCGGAGTGGTGTTAAAAAAATAAAAAGAAATAACATAGACATGGTTCGGATCCATCTAATAAGAACCATAATCATAATAAAAATTAATATTTATTAATTAAAATAAATAAATAATTTTTATAAATTAATATTTATTTATTTCAATTAATAATCAAAATAAATTATTAATTTTTAGATAAATAAATTGAATTTTAATTATTAATTTTTATATAAAGAAATTAATTTTAATTATTAATTATATTATAATTATTAATTTTTATATAAATAAATTGAATTTTAATTATTAATTTTTATATAAATAAATTAAATTTTAATTATTAATTATATTTTAATTATTAATTTTTATATAAATAAATTAAAATTTATAAAAAAAATTATTATGATTATGGATCTTATTAGACGGATCCGAAACATGTCAATGTTATTTCTTTTTGACTTTTTTAATACCACTTTCAAGTAAAATAAATTTTTATTAAAATAATTATATAAAAGGTGAAGTTCTTAAAATATATTGATTTAAAAAATATATAATGGACTTAATAAACTGTTAATCATTGGTTATTTATTATCATAGTTATTGGTTTTATTGGTTTATATTCATAGTAATATTTAGATATTACAAGCATAAAAATTACCAAATAATTCCTAGCAATTTGTTTGTCGGGCATTTACGAGTAATAGTTAATATGCGAAATTTTATTATTAACTTGTTTCTCTTATTTACCGAGTTCAACTGAGTTTAGTTTAAAATGGTATTTAAAGGGGCTCGGGACACATTTTAACCCTTTATCTATCGCGTTATGAATTTATGAAAATTTTACATTCTAAAGCAAATTGTTTAAATTAAAAGATTTACATAATCATTTAATAATTTTTTGAAAGATTTAGAAGGATTAATTAAATTTGAATTTACAGGGATTTTGTGCAATATTTATAACCCCACATCAATCTTTTATTTTAAATTGTTTTCTTAGTATTTTGTAGAATGATAAAATGTACAAATAGGATGTTCTTACAATATAAATATAGAAATATTTCCGAATTCAAAAATCCCCATCCCCCTCTCTCAGCACCAAAAAAGCTGAAAAGATACAAAAGAAAAAAAAAAAATCTTTTTAAAAATATTTTTGTTTTGTGTAACCAATAATGCTTTCGGAACAAAATAAAGTAATGTATCTGTAATTCATTCTAAACAGTATTACTACGAATTGACGTATTAAAAGAATTTTATAATAAGTAATTTTTATGGTACTTATAAGTATCGTCGGTAGATAAAGGGTTAAAATAATTTTTATTCATTGTGTTAAAATTTGATTTTTTCATTGTGATGGTTGACTATATCATTTGTAAACAAAATTATATGATAAAACTTCTTACATATATTTTTTTAATTAAAATTTATTAAAAAAGTGAAGTCATAAAAAATCGTTATAATTCAAAACATTATTTGTGGAATTTCAAATTTTTTACATTTACATTTACATAAAAAGAAATATCTAAATTTTAATTTAGATTCAGACTTTTTAAAAATATTAATAATAAAAAAAAAAAACTTATATAACTTTTATTTTTCAAATCATATTTTCAAAAGTAATTATTTTTTAAAAATTTCTAATCAAAATTAAACTAAAATAATAAAAAAAAATATACTCCAGAGTGCAAAAATATGTTCTTGAGTTATAACAATTTAAATCCAAGTAACTGTGAAAAAACTCATCATGAAGAAAAACACATTTTCACAAGATGCCTTTATCATGACAGCCATTGCTTGGAAGCTGGATTTTGAAAACAAACCAAAACGGAAAAATTAATATTTCCTGTTCTACTTAAAATAAAAACATGATTTAAACGTCATTTTAAGCATTAAAAAACAGAAATTTTTAGGCGAGAAAATATGTTTAGGAAATTCGGAGACCTACGTAAAAGGTATTAAGGTACTAAAGGTATTAAAGGACTTAAAGGTATTTACCTACCTTTACTTGATTAGAGACCACAGAGATGTTTCCAGCGTCCAGCCTCCTGATTGGTTGGTTTCTTTTATCGATTTGCTTTAGCACCATTATCGAAACGCTAAACAACACTGACTTATAACAATTGCTCATAAACAGGTCTTTTCTCCTTTTACTGAAATGACTGGTCTGCGGAAGTTAAACTTCCAACTTCTTATCATAATGAAAAAAAAAAAAAAAAGTCGCAGAAGACAAAAATTGACTAAAAAATCAAGTTAGAGCTTCGTATAAGAAAACTAGATTAAGCCATTACAAATTTTTGTAACGTGTTCTTTTTAATTTGTACTGTCTAATGTAATAACATATTGGGGAATTCTGAATTAATTAGTCATTTGTTAAGACCTTAGTTAGATTAAAATATTGATTGTTAAGTGCTGATTCACTTATATATATAACAAAGAAAAATATACATATATAATGGAATATATCGACTACCGGCATAGAAATTCCAATTTCCAATGACCTTAAAAAGCAGAAAAGACGAAAGAAAAGCTAACCAATCAGGAGACTGGTAACATATCTGTGGTCTCTAATCAAGTAAGAAAAGGTCAAATGCGTCCCGGACCCTCTCAAAGAGACAGTTAAACTTTTCAACAATTTTGTTTATTTTTAAAAATATAACTCAAATAAGGAACTCACTGCATTCCAATGTTCAACTAAAAACTCATTTTGAAAAAAGAAAACAATAACTACATAATTAATTTAAAAATTTTTAAAAAATAAAAAAATTGAATTTTTTTTTTTTTTTTTTTTTTTTTTTTTTACTATTTGGAAAATAGTTGTTGCCTCGGACAGAATTAGGAAATCTAAAGTATACCCGATTCTTTTTATTGGTTGAATTGAGCAACTTATTTTATTTTATTATTTTTCTGATTGGTTCAAGTTTAATGTCCAGAAATGAAATACTTCTGTTTCCATAATGACAAAAAAATATTTAAAAACTACAAAAAATAAAATAAAATAAAATAAAATAAAATAAATAAAATAAATAAATAAATAAAATAATAATAACATAAAAACAAATTGAGATGCAGCTTTTAAATAAATCGCATTTAAAAGTACATTTTCTTCTCTGTATGACGGTGTAAAAATTGAAAATGTGTGATGTTTAGCAGTTTAAAAATTTGCAGTGCCGAAAATTGTAAAACTAAAATTTCGTTTAAAATTTGTATATGATTGGTACAGGAATATTAATTTTTAATCTATGGCTAGCGTAATATAGGACTCTATTACTAAGTAAACCATGTTTTGATCATCATAAATATGATGTTTATTATTAATTAATATTAATTATGCTTTTTTTTTAATATAGAATTATTTATAAGTCTGAAATTTTAGCCTTTGAAAATATAATTTTCCAAACAGTCGTTGTAATTTGTTAAATTACAATAATAATAATAAAAAAAGATTTTCTATTATTTTTTAAAAAAGATTTTTAAATATGGATTACACAAGTCTACGCATGGTGTTTTAAATACACCTAATATTAGTGATATTTAATTACCTATATCATTTAAAGAAAGGAAAAATTTTACTTTTCTGACCATAGTATCTTTTATCAATTATCTTCAAAAGACATTTTTATATTATATGCAATAAAAATATATCATGAAGATAATGGATAAAATATGCTGGTAAGAACAATATGATTTGTTCTTTATGCTTCGATCCCTGTATATATGGTGTAAAATCTAATGTAACACATGTTCATATACTTATATATATATATATATATATATATATATATATATATATATATATATATATATTTTTTTTTTTTAAGTGTCTTTGGACGCTATTGTAATACTTACCCATCATGAATATGCACAATATAAAACATAAAAATAAAAAATGTATAATCTATTCATAAAGTGCATTGCAATTCCAAAATAGAATGTAAACGTATATTTAAATATTTTTAACAAAATATAACCCTATTGGATTAGAGAAATCGAATTCATAAGCACTTTTCAGCTTTCTTGGAAAGTGCTAAAAATGAGCATTAAAATTGTTTAAAAGTAAAGAAACGTGTTTAAATACTTAGTTTACCCCTGGCCTTTTATAAGATCACTTTCGATTCCACAAAGTTCAATTGCGGTTTGCAATTTCGGCAAGAAATTTTATTTTAAATATAACTGAACAACAACAACAACAATAAATAAATAAATAAATAAATAAAAAAGCATTTTTAGAATCTTAAATGCCTGAAATTTAATTTTAAATAATAATTTTTAAAAAATCGAAAATTTTCGTAAAAGCAACGATTTGAAGCTATAGTCCTCAAAAGTCAAAATACGGGTTAACACGTTCGCTGCTGCTTACGTGAAGATGTGATGATAGTTAATACCGCACTGTAGAAGTGTGTTTTTCCCAGAAGCCGACTTACTTTTTATAACAAAGAATCAGTG
The DNA here is from genome assembly GCA_964019185.1 of Maratus speculifer. NCBI lineage: Eukaryota > Metazoa > Arthropoda > Arachnida > Araneae > Salticidae > Maratus > Maratus speculifer. Next base: position 224,331,281 of record OZ025302.1, on the reverse strand, counting down.
AAAGATTTTCCCGCGCCAGCGCGTGACTGGCTATTGAGACATCACCCTACATCAAGCGCTGACGCGTGAGTGGCCTCTTAACGTTGGCGCCATATCACGCTCTGGAGCGTGATCGGCAGCGAATGTGTTAAAATTATTCTACTAGTGTCTGTCTTGTATTTATTTCCAATTTTCAATGAAATGTATGCTTTATTTAGTTCTATCGGTTTTATGGTATCGATAAATGCATAACACGATTCGTCTGACGTTACTGTATAGCGGAAGCAATTTCTCCTAATATAACTTCTTTTGATGGATCGGTCAACTTCAATTTATGAAGACAGGACAGATAATTGCTCTATCAACGCTGCCGGGATGCAAGCAATAAATATGAGCGGGGAGCTTTATTGATTGGTAGATGTTACGTAGAGAACAATTATCGCTGCCCCATAGAATAAAAGAATCCCCACCGCTGCAAAGAGTTTTAAGCTAACGTTTATTTTTATTTTATTACTAAATGCTGAAAGAAGAATTTGTAAATGTTATATTTTCGAATACACTATATTGCCATTGATTATGGGACACTTGCGATTTTAGACATTTTACTAAATATCTAGAAAAATACATGAGGAATCATCTCGAAACTCTTAGTGTATAAATATAATAGTATAAGTCATACATCTCCGTGAAGATTTTTTTTCCCGAAACTCCAAAGGGGACCGTCAACAAATTAAAAAAGAATGAATATCTTTTGAATAACCCTGTCAAAACTAATGTAGCAAAAGAGCCCAAACTCTAGATTATGATTGAATGCCTTATTGTAATACACTGTGTTCATTTTTATGCAAATAGCATGCACACTCGCAGAGTAATTAAGGTTTTTATAAAAATGATCCCAAATTTTTCCAAGTTTTTTCCTTATAATTTTCAGAGTTCTTAATATAAAGTAATATTTTTTTCAGAAAATATGACAAACAACATTGCACACAGTACCCTGTAATCAGAATTAAAAAATAATGAAAATTGTATAAAAAATGAGTTGGTTTGCTAAATAATTTTTTACTGCGCATGCGTCAACGATATCAAAATTTCATTTGCATATTATGTTAGCTAAATGTATAGAGCAACTTTTGTGAAAGTTACAAAATCATAACTTGAAAATTTTGACAATAATCGTCAATTGAATAAGTCGAAAATCCGTTATTCTCAAAATGAAGCAAAAACAAGAGAGGTTGTATCCATATGTTCATTGATTAGTGTCAATATAGAATACACAATATGGGATGCATTTGGATAAAATACCTCATTTTTTTGCTTCATTTTGGAAACAACGGATTTTGTCCTTTTTCTATAGACGATTACTTTCAGAATTTTCAAGCTATGATTTTGAGACTTTTACAAAAGTTGCTCTATACATTTAGCTAACATAATATGCAAATGAAATTTTGATATCTTTGACGCATGCGCAGTAAAAAATTATATAGTAAATCTACTCATTTTTCATACAATTTTTATTATTTTTTAATTCTGATTACAGGGTACTGTGTGCAATGTTGTTTGTCATATTTTCTGAAAAAAATATTATTTTATATTAAGAACTCTGAAAATTATAATGGAAAAACTTGGAAAAATTTGGGACCATTTTTATAAAAACCTTAATTACTCTGCGAGTGTGCATGCTATTTGCATAAAAATGAACACAGTGTATTACAGTAAGGCATTCAGTCATAATCTAGAGTTTGAGCGCTTTTGCTACATTAGTTTTGACAGGGTTATTCAAAAGATATTCATTCTTTTTTAATTTGTTGACGGTCCCCTATGGCGTTTCGGTAAAAAATCTTCACGGAGATGTATGACGTATACTATTATATTTATACACTAAGAGTTTCGAGATGATTCCTCATGTATTTTTCTAGATATTTAGTAAAATGTCTAAAATCGCAAGTGTCCCATAATCAATGGCAATATAGTGTATATATATATATATACAGTAAAACATCTATAATGGACTCTCCCGAATAGTGGACACCTCTATTTAACAGATATTTTTTCAATCCCCATTCCGAAAACCTAAATTTTCGTACGTTTAACGTGTGAATAACGGACAATCCGAAAAGCGGATAGTAATTTTCGCGATAAAGAATGAAAAAATATTTTTTAACGAGAAATAAAAGGGGGGGGGGAGCAAAAAGCCCCTAAATTTATTAGGACAATGTGTCTCAAATTTTGTAAACACAAATAAACGTAGTGGGTAGGCTGCGAAAAATACCTCCTTCCAAGTCCAGTGTTGATTTTTTTTTTTTTTTTTTTTTTTTTTTTGGGGGGGGGGGGTCAAAGAGTGAATATTGCCCCCCCCTCCTTCCTAACAAATCTATAATTATACAGTAAAATCTTAATTAACTGGGATTGGGCTAAGCGGAACGGTAAAAATCGCAGTTTTGCATGCAATTTATTATGATGTTTCTGTATGGAAATTAGTAAAAAGCACCATTGTTCAGAAATCATCGAGGACAAATTTTTCGTTTGAAGAAAATAAAACTCTTGCGATTGAAGGCGATAGTACTTACAAGAGAACCTCTTTTGATGTTGCTCGCATCTAGCATTGAGACTGGATACATTTTAAAGCCCTATATTAGGAAGTTTGAGAATCGAAAAAAATTTTCTGTTAATTTTGCAGCTTAGTTGATTAGTTGTTAGTTGATTTTGCAGCAGCATAACTTTCTGTAAATGCTGTTTTCGAGGTAAATTATCAGACAAATGACAGTTTTTATTTTATTTTATTTTATTTATTTATTTTTTAAGAAAAGCATTTTAAAATATAAATGAGATAATAATAAATATAAAATATTGAAAAAGTTTAAAGAACCCTCAAACACCTAAGAATTTGGCTTTGAAAAATTACGACATTATATACACATTTTTGTCGGGGAAAAAGTTGGCATATTTTTAAAAGTACAGTTTTCCGGTAAACCCAGCGGAATGTTGTAGCCCCAAAATAAGGCAAACGAAAACTTCGTACGCCCTATTTGGCGACTTATTTCACTTTTGGCGTGAAATAAACAGAAATAATCCAATAATAAAAAAATTAAAGTCTAAAAAAATATATAAAATATGATTTTAACGGAGAATTTTTATCGGTTCTCTAACTTTTATGTACAGGGCTGCAAAATGTACTAGGTCTCGATGCTAAGTGCGAGCAACACCAAAAGTGGTTCCGTTGTGAATTGCAGAGAAAAATCATACAAAATTTGAGAAAGTTAATCTGTTCTGAACATATGGACGAAGAGACAGCGCAACAATGGATTAACGAAGATTCAAAATTGGAATATTACGAAGTTTTAAATGACGATGATATTGTGTTGTGTGTCACATGTGGTTTAAAGGAAACAAGGATTTTCGAAAAATGCCATAAAAGAGATGAAGATAATCTTTTAATTCATCTATAATTAAGTCACTGTGACGCATTAGTACACGCTTAAGAGTTACTTCATTATTTGGGGCAAGAAGATGAAAGCATACCTACTAAAAAAAATTATGCTAGGAAATTCGAGCAGTAAAATTAGTCGAAGAGTAAATGAAAAGCGACAATAGATTTTTATCAATTCATTATTCACAAAACAGTGAAACAAACTACATTTCTATTTGGATTAATTGTAATTTTAGATTCTAATTTAGGATTATTTCCAGATTTCTAATAGATTAACGAATATACGAAATTCGAATGGTACCTAGTTTTAAAAGCAGATGATATTGTGTTGCTTGTGATTCAGAGGAAACAAGGAATTTCAAAAAATGCCTTGAAAATGATGAAGATAATTTTGTAACTCGTCCAAAATTAAGTCACAGTGACGCATTTAGTACACACTGAAGAATTATTTGATTATAATGAGCAAGGAGATGAAAGTACGCGTATTAAAAAAATGATTTTGAGAAATTTGAGTACAAAAAATTGTCAAAGAGTAAATGAAAAACAACAATATACAAGGTGGTCATAAAAAAACTTTGCCGATATACGGAGCTCTAGCGGCCAGTCCGCTCAACCGATCGAAATGAAATTTCAGATATAGCTATTCAGGGGTATGAGCTCGAGATTCTGTGAACGGCAACAAAATGGCGCTCACGGTTACGGTTATAGTTACAGAAACTCGAAAATTTCCAATGGCAACACCCATTTTTTTTTATCGCAAAATGCTCAGCGAATGCGAAAATCATAAGGAGCGTTGGAACCGTACGTGTATCGCAAGAAACGGACTTGTTATGCACGCACAAAAAAGCGTTCTGCGAATCCTCCCCCTCATAAAAAAAAAAACTCGATTGGGGTGCAAGGAGGAAATTTGCATATGACACTCAGTACACTAATCTCTGATTACAATACAGATCGGAGAAACTAAATCTTTTATTTTGATTACACATTTTCCACATGGGTGTCATCACAGGCAATTAATGGTGATGGCATCCACGTGGAAAATGTGTAATCAAAATAAAAGTTTTAATTTCTCCGATCTGTATTGTAATCAGAGATTAGTGTACTGACTCTGTGTCATATGCAAATTTCCTCCTTGCGCCCCAATCGAGTTTTTTCTATGGGGGGGAGGATTCGCAGAACAGTTTTTTGTGCGCGCATAACATGTCCGTTTCTTGCGATACACGTACGGTTCCAACGCTCTTTAGGGTTTTCGCATGCGCTGAGCATTTTGCGATGAAAAAAAATGGGTGTTGCCATTGGAAATTTTCGAGTTTCTGTAACTATAACCGTAACCGTGAGCGCCATTTTGTTGCCGTTCACAGAATCTCGAGCTCATACCTCTGAATAGCTATATCTGAAATTTCACCTCGATCGGTTGAGCGGACTGGCCGCTAGAGCTCCATATATCGGCAAAGTTTTTTTTATGACCACCCTGTACTTTCATCAATTTATTATTCACAAAACAGTGAAACAAACTACATTTCTATTTGTATTAATTCTAATTTTAGATTTTAATTTTGGATTAATTGCAGATTTCTCATGGATTTACGAAGATTCAAAATTGTAGTGTTACGAAGTTTTAAGTGACGATGATATTGTGTCGTGTGTCGCTTGTGCTTCAGAGAAAACAAGAAAATTTTAATTAAAATGCCCTGAAAATGATGAAGATATTTTGTAACGCATCCTAAATTATGTCACGGGGACGCATTAGTACACACTGATGAGTTGCTTAATTAGTTGGAGCAAGAAGATAAAAGAACATCTACTAAAAAAATGATGTTGTGAAATTTGAGTAGTAAAATTAGTCGAAGAGTTAATGAAATATGACTATAGATCTTTATCAATTCATTCTTCACAAAACAGTGCAATACTATTTCTATTTTTATTTTTATAAAGCATACTAATTGTAAATCTAAATAATATTGAAATTTATTTTCCATTAATTGAATTATAAATGTTCCGCTGCAAATTCGACAATTTCTATCCCTTTTTCGAAAAATTTTCATCAAAATTTGCATAAATTCGATTATTCATGATATTCGTTTATCCGGGAGCGGCTATAGTTAATCCAGAATCTACTGTAACTGATTATTTAAATTAGAGAGTTTATATTTCAATGACTGTTCTTAATTAATTATATCCCCCATAATTATTTGTATTACATTTCAAAAACTAGTTGGATGTGCCAATCCCAAAACTTTCTCCTATCTCATACGTACATTTTAATATAAAAAAAAATAGTTATTTATTTTAATGCTTTAATAATTTAAATTCAATACCATACCAACTTTGATTTTAATCTTAAATGTCTGCTTCAGTCAATTAATCGGAGTAAAAACGAATTTCCGTTTCTGCACGAGCCGATGGACAATAGAATGATAGGCAGATATATTTTTTTCGAATTCAGGGAGGACCTACTTGCCATACCAAAAAATAAGCATACACAAAAATTTTAGTTCAGTTCTAGGCCTAACTTCATTCACTTTTAGGTGGTGCAATATTGAAAATAGCATAAAAATCGCTATTGCAGCGCCCCCTTCCGGCGGGTTTTTTTCAAATTCAGGGCCAACTAGCCATAGCCATACACTTACACAAAAATTTGGTTCAATTCAATGCATAATTTCGTATATTTTTGGTCGGTACAGTATTGAAAACGGCATAAAAACCGCGATTGTAATGCCCCCTTAGGGCGGAATATTTCAAAATTGAAGGAGGACCTGCTTGCCACAGCCAAAAACATTCACAAAAAATTTGGTTCAATTCTATGCATAACTTGATACAATTTTGATGGTAGAATGGCGATATACGGATAGACATACACATAGAGAGACATTTTGTAAAAACATGGTTTTTGGAATATCTGACCCCTAAAACATGTAAATCCGTCGAAAACCGGAAGTCGAAATTTTTTTTTATTACAGTACTTTCTTCTAATGAAGATTGAAGAAAGTAATAAAAGGTTCAAATCTAAAGCTTGAAAAAGGTATATATTTTCTTATTTCTCTAAAAACGTTGTAGCCAGTAATAAAAATTTCTTTATCAGCAGAATGATACACTCAATAACAGTTGAAAATTTTATTTACAGTTGTTTTGACTGTAAATATCAAATATACCTTGCAGGGTGATAAAATGGAAATAAATGTCAAATGTAGAAAATATCAAAAATCTTGATACTTTGAAAATAAATATAAAATATAAAATATATATTAACGAAGCCTGGCTGTAACCTGTGATAATAAAGTTGTGAATATAGAATAAAAAAGTGATATTAAAGTATGTGTTGGCAAACACAATCTTTACAACATGCAGACAACATAAAAAATAATTGTTAATACAAAAGAAAATTCCTTTAAACGGGCGATATCGTTGAGTTCCTTTGGTCCCGTAAGGATTACAGAAAAACTTTTTTGGTAACGTACTATGGGCATAAGCAATATGTAAAGGTAACCATAACTGTATTTCTTAATCCTTATTACACCCAAATTTCTCACTTGGGCGTCGTTTGCCGCTAAGTGTCATTTTGGGATTCATTTGCTTGTTTAGTTAGTCATTTTGATCGGTATCTAGAATGAGATGAAAGCAAATGTATGTCTTTTCTTAATTTGTGATGTAAACGATATCAAAATCTGTTTTAGTAAACATAAAAATCTGATGTATTCATGCTTTTAAAAATACGGCTGAGGTTTCGTAAATTAATATTCAACTAAAGAAAACAGGAAGCATGACTAAATATACAAAACGGATTTTAAACTAAACCTTTAAACATAATTGATTCTGTTTTCTTTTTTGTAGTCATCTTTATTTAACCCTTTATCTACCGTATTATGAATTCATGAAAATTTTACATTCTAAAGCATTTTACGGAAATTGTTTAGACTAAATTAAAGGATTTACATAATCATTTAAAAAATGTTTGAAGGATTTAGAAGGATTAATTAAATTTGAATTTATACGGATTTTGTGCAATTTTTATAACCCTACTCAAATCTTTTATTTTTAATTCTTTTCTTAGTATTTTGTGGAATTATAAAATGTACAAATATGATGTTTTTACAATATAAAAATAGAAATATTTCCGTATCGAAAAAGCCTCATCCCCCTCCCTCAGCGCTAAGAAAGCTGAAAAGATGTAAAAACAAAAAAAATCATCCTTTTAAAAATATTTTTGTTTTGTGTAACCAAAAATGCTTTTGGAACAAGATAAAGGAATGTATCTGTAACTCATTCCAAACAGTATTACAACTAACTGACGTATTAAAAGAATTTTATAATTAGTTATTTTAATGGGATTTATAAGTACTGTCGGTAGATAAAGGGTTAAATTTCGTCAAAAACAACTTAATAAATACTATATAAAGTTCATAAAAAAAACGATATTTTTAATTTTAAGTATAATTTTAAACATTTCATTCAAATTATCAAAGGAAATATTTCAAATTGAAATGTATTCGTTAATACAGTTATTAATACAGAGGTTAATTTCTAACAAAAAATATTGGATATGTAATATGCTTAAGTATTAACAACTGAAACGTAACCCCGCCCCCCCCCCCTGTCTTTTAGCCCCTTTACCATCATATTTTTATTTCATGCAATTTTTGCAATATTTAAAGAAATTGATTCGTCACGTGATGATTTTGACATCACTTGGGTAAAGTAAAGTCCCTTTTGAAAATCTTGGCGTATGAGCCTTTTTTATTTCACGTTATGAACTGCATTTAATTAGTTATTTCTTACAACATACTTCGGTTTGTATATATTCTGGCCTTAGATCACAGGGCTCGGTTTAGTTAGTTTTTCTTTCGTTTTTTCATCCCAAATATCAAGATGGGTGTGGGTGATTATTTCAAGGAAATACGGAGCGAGCTAAAGGAAAAAAGTCTAAATTATGTTTGCTGTAGAGCTGGTAAAGCATGCATTTTGATGCAAAATTACATATATATATATATATATATATGTGTGTGTGTGTGTGTGTGTGTATTAATTTTACAATTTTAAAATTGCTTATCTGAAGACTTTTACAAGAACTTCGATAAAAAATCATAAATAAATAAAATTTGCTCCGATAACATTTGCATATTTAAAAAGTAAAAATTTACAATTAAAAGTTAAACCGTACTCTATTACATACATTTGAAGAATAATCTTTTACATATACTTGAAGAATTCAGAAATATATTGTAGCGTAAAGGTTGCAATTGGTCATTGAAAATGTTATTCTCGATTTGAAATTAAAAAAGATATAATTAAAAGATTAATAAAATATTCAAGCGACTTTTTTTGTCTTTTCTGACTGAAATCAGTGTAAGTGAATTCAAAGTAAGCAGCAACAAGCTCAGTGTTGCTTGGATACAAGTAAAAACAATTTTAGCACTTCTCGAGTTATCGTAGCTCGCATATAATAAAGTTAGTTAATTAAAATTATCATTAACAAAAGCTACATTATTGTTAACAATGATGCTAATGTCGCATGTAAGGGACATTTAGAATGCGTATAATATTCAAATATTCTTTCAATAATTTTGAATAGGGAAATCTGCAGAATTTGTGCATTTAAGTTCAGTGAAGATTTCTATTTCAATTTATTGATGATAAAAGATTAGAAATGTTCTTCGAGAGGGGGATTAAAAATGTGGAATAAAAATAAGAATTACACTGTTAAAACTACAGGTGACATATTGCACTTTTTAGTGGTGAAAGGCTTGTCTCACTAGTGACACCCCAAGGGGAGGCAGAATGGAGCTCTTAATTAGGGTGAAAAGATGGCATCTATAATCTACAGTGCCAAATAATAAAAAATAATTCCAAAACAACTTTTGGCCCGCGAAGGATTCGAACCACAACGTCTGATTGCAAGCTCAACGCTCTAACCGTTCGGTCATCGATCTCACCTTCAACGCCTCCCTAAAATGTTCAAATGTCCTGAAATTCAAAAGTTGCTTTATATAAAAAGCTTGCCAAAAGTTAGCCATCCGAAGTTCTAAATGAAATTGAGATAACGCATGCGCGGTGATAGTCTTCGTAGGAAGAAATTGCTGTTTTGATCCACCAGTGACGGTGAGTTGCAGGGGAAGGACACAAGTCACAGAGCATGCGCAAATTACTAAGGGGTGAAAATCTTCCAACAGTATGCATTGCGTGGCACCCTAATTAGCTTGAATCACCCAGTGAGGGATCAAACGGTACCCCAAACACATTTTCAAGAACGACGGTGTCAAATGGTAACACCTTTTTCACCCCTGGGAGCTAAATGCAACTGGTTTGTCACCCTTATTTATAACAGTGTAGGCTATGACATACTATTCTGTGTCCTGCATGTAGTCTATCTTTGCTACGACATACGGGAAGAAATGACAAATTTTTTGACACCACATTTATTAAAATATATTCATCTCATCCCTTTTTATGTGAGTAAGGATTTTGCACTGTTCATGGTCAAAAGCATTACTCTCGTTTCCGCAGTCGGATAATAAGAGACATTACTTATACCTTTAAATAAGAAAGTGTGAAGTTTGATTCGATCAACGCAGAATGGAAATATTTCAAAGTAGAGCTATCTACTGTCAAAGGGTTCTTTTGGACTGTATTTACAGTTTCAAAAGATATCGATCTTGTTTTTACATTGTTAGTTTTTTTATCGCTCTATTGATTCTCGATACCGCTTCTCTGCAATTATGAAATGCGAAAGGGGATTTTTCCAAAACTCTATTGTTAGTCTTTTTGTTATATTTTTTAGTGATAAATAGTTGAAAGAGTGGAAAAATAAAGGACACCGGACTTTGGCAAAGGCATGGACACTTTAACTGATCGATTTCATTTAAATTGATGCACTTGTCACTTGTGTTTGCAAATCCCCGCAAGTGAATAAAATAGTGTCTCCAATTCTCGATCTTTTTTTAATGTCATTACAAACCGTTGCATGGATTTTTATAAATTACAGAATCTGTATAATCTATAAAAATCTGATATTTTATCTAATGTTTGATTATAACTTACAAGAAATGTCCCCATAGGGGCATAATCAGTAAAGTCTGAATAAATACAGAATGTTCATGTCATAGATACCGGATGTCCCAAAAATGACTGATGGATTTTAAAATTCAATAACTTGCAAACGGTGACAGCTATTTAAAAAATTTTTGCAGGAGGGTAATGTATAATGTCAGAAGTTTTTTTTTTTACCTTAATTTTTTATTTTAGTTCGAATTTCAAACAATAGGTGACGTTGACGGCGATTGAAGGCCAGGTCGACGCCTCACTCAGCACTGATGGCCTGGCTTTCAATCGTCGTCAGCACCACATATTGTTTGAAATTCGAACTAAAATAAAAAATTACGGTAAAAAAACTCCTGGCATTATATATAACCCTCCTGCAAAAAAATTTTAATAGCTGTCACCGTTTGCAAGTTATTGAATTTTGAAATCCATCAGTCATTTTTGGGACACCCGGTATATATGTTTATAATAATAATAATAATAATAATAATAATAATAATAATAATAATAATAATAATAATAACCGGAGGAACCTTGATATAGTCTCCGTATAAAAATCCTGAAATTTTTGTTTATTTGGCGCTATATTACCGATTGGTGATGAAATAAAATAAAAAAAAAACTTTTACGTCGAATACTCTTTAACCTCATAGCGACGAGAGCCCTTTGCTTAATTTTTAATCTTTTATCACTGGTTTTTCAAAATAGAAAATTTTCTCTACTTGAATCGCAAAATTTTCTGATTAAATAAGATAAACTTTACAATAAAAAAAACTGGTGAGAATAATGAAGGATTCAGTTTTCAGATGCCTTAAAATCATTTGCTTTTGTCGAGGAAAAATCCTTCCAACCAAATTTTGTGTCGCTTTCGTATTTTCGCGTCAAATATTAAAAAAATATTTTATTTTTTTACAGATTTTCTACTGTAATTTCGCTGCTAAATTAAATCGATCCTTTATTACATGCGTAAGTAGTATCACTAGTATTTTTTTTTTTCAACATATTCTAAGTATGCCCAGCAAGGAGACCTTCTTTGTTAGTTTACTCATTAAATTTGTGAATACAAATTTTATGCATTATTGTTATTATTATTATTACTTTCTTTTATCTTTACAATAAAAAAGTATTGGATTCACGAATAAATAATAATCCGGAATTTCGAAATCCGGTTTTTAATAGATTTACACGTTTTAGGGGTCAGAGAATCCGAAATTACAAGTTTTTACAAAATGTCTGTCTGTATGTGAAAAAATTTTTATGGGCTTTCTATCTCAAGAAATAATGCACAGAATTTCACAAAACCTTAGTTTCTGAAAAATGCATCTAAAAATTTATGAAAAACCATGCACTAGTTCTTGAGATATAACTATTGTGTAACTTTTAAATAATGCAGCATAGCAGCGCAACCTGTTGAGTAATATACGTCAAAAACGAATCAGATCTTGTTTACATCAAGGTCTAATAGAATCTACAATTTTGTGAAATTCAGTGCATTAATTCTTGAGATAGAGCGATTATAATAATAATGAATAGTGCACCATGGCAGCACCACCTGTAGAGCGATTTGCACCAAAACATAATCAGCGCCATGGTATATCATACCTTAGTTTCTGACAGACCTTTATATAAACTAGATATGATTCGTTTTTGCGTATATCGTTCAACAGGTGGCGCTGCTATGCTACATCATTTGCAATTTCCACAACAGCCATATCTCAAGAATAAATGCATGGATTTCCATAAAACTTTAGATTTAGTTAGTACTTGATATACCATGGCGCTGATTATGTTTTGGTGCAAATCGCTCTACAGGTGGTGCTGCCATGGTGCACTATTCATTATTATTATAATCGCTCTATCTCAAGAATTAATGCACTGAATTTCACAAAATTATAGATTCTATTAGACCTTGATATAAACAAGATCTGATTCGTTTTTGACGTATATTACTCAACAGGTTGCGCTGCTATGCTGCATTATTTAAAAGTTACACAATAGTTATATCTCAAGAACTAGTGCATGGTTTTTCATAAATTTTTAGATTTAGTTAATACTTGATGTAACATGGTGCTGATTACGTTTTGGTGCAAGTCGCTCAACAGGCGGCGCTGCCATGGTGCATTATTCGTTGGTATCGCAATACTCTATCTCAAGAAATAATGCACGGATTTGTCTAAAACTTCAGATTTAGTTAGTCCTTGATATAGATTAATGTTGTTTAGTTTTTGGTGTAAATCGCCCTTCAGATGACGCTGCTATGCTGCATTTTTCACGATTTCGCAAGAGCTGTATCTTAACTAATGCATGGATTTTCATCAAACTTCAGATTCAGTTTTTACCAGATAAAAAACTGATCCTCATTAGTTTTTGGTGTACATCATCCAATATGTGGCGCTGTTATGAGATGTTTTTTAAAAGATTTTGCCATAGCTCTATCTCAAAGTCTAATGCATAGATTTTCATAAAATTTCAGATTCATTTATAAGTTGATATAAGTTGTTGCTGACTAGATTTTGTTGTAAACCACCTAACCGGTTGCATTGCTATATTGCATTTTTCAGAAAGTATTAACAAGCATAAGATAGAAGAAAGTTTTGGGATTACCACATCTGACTAGTTTATTTAATATTGTTCAAATGTCTTTTCACTATGAAAATTCATCTTATTTGTTAGACAAATTAAACCATATTAACATACTTTAAATTATTTTTAAATCACTATTTATAAAAGATATAAGATTGATTATATAATTTTGAATCTACAATAATAATAAAAAAATATTATATTTCACGCAATCAGCTAAATGTTTCAACACTCGCTCATCCTATTTGCACATATGAAGCTAACATGATGTTTAATATTGCACTAGTTATACACTCGAATTTTTCATCATCCTATTATTTTCTTAACATAAAATGAAGTTATTGCAACAGTTTCATAAGGAACATAGTACCTACAGTGTGAATATGCACTAATTTATCTTTCTGCGAAAAAGAGAGAGAAAATATGACCCCCCCCCCCTAGTATTCACTTCTAGCTACGATCCTGTCGAAAACATAAAATTTTTTGCGATTGCCACTCATACCTCCCTTCCATGGATACTTTTTATAAATCATTATCTCATTTAAGGCCCCACACTAGTCGCTGAAAGAAATCGGGATGGCAATGTTAAGTCTATGGGGGCGTTCTTTTCGAATATCTCTCTCAAATTTTAATATATTTTTTAAAAGAATAGCTGAGGAGGATCTACAACCGGGCTAGTTTTTACTTTTTCAATTTTGGTTTCAGATTTATAAAAAAAATTACTCTAACTTTCGAAACCGTTTAGAACCGGTTCTCAAAGGGAAACTATCATAATACAAAAAATATATGACCAAAATCGAAAAAGTAAAAAATATCCCGGTTATAAATCCTCCTCAGCTATTCTATTCAAAAAATCATGTAAAAATATTAAAATTTGAGTGAGTATTTGAAAAGAACGCTTCCATAGACTTAACATTATCATCCGGTTCTTTTTAAGTAACTAGTGTTGCGTTTTAACAGTGTCAATAAAAAAAAAATTGTATGTTCAAATAATTAATCTCATGATCGACTTTTAACAACCCGGGCACGTTCGATCCCTTTTAAAATCTCTTTGAATTCAATCGTATATAATCAAATCGAAGACAGAAAGAAAATAATAATAATAAAAAAAACTGCCCAAACACGGCCGGACTGTTTAATTCGGTGAATGGGACTCTTCCGTCATTAACACACTCAACAATTCGATAACACACCATTCAAAGACAATGGCCAACGCCCGGGGCTAGTCTCAGCTCCAACTTTCCCATGGCCTTGAGCAGACCAAAAATATATTAAAGAGATGGCGATGCTCGATAAAAAGAGTGACCAGTTATATGAGTGGCGTGCAGTGCAGTGCAGACCACCAGTGATAGATACACGGCAACATCTGATAGAGAGAATGGAGGATTGTTTCGCTTTCCGTCGACAACCGAAACAACCTCGGGCCACAATTAGCGAGTTTAAAACTCGGAGCAAGGTCAAATAGCCCTGTCTATTCATTGAGGAATTTTAAATTCAAATGCGATCGTTCTAAGAGTGCTTATTTTTAGATCGACCGAAAATTCGGTTTCGTTTATGTTTTCCGCTCAAAATTGGAATTTCGCAAATGAACTTTAGAACTAGTTTTTTAGTTCTTAGTCTAGACAGTCTTAGTCTAGTCAGTTTTTAGTTAGTTAGTCTTTAGTTCTTAATCTAGTTAGTTAATTCAAACTCTAGAGTTCATTTACGAAATTACTAGAACTAGATTCTAGAACTAGTGTTAGAATGCTTATTTTTTTAGAGATCGACTGGAAATTCGATTTCTGGAAAAACGTCTGGAAATTCGTCCGAAAATCTCGTTTTGTTTTTGCTTTCCGTTCAAAATCAAAATTTCGCAAATGTGAGAAATCTAAAATATTTATTTTTAGAGATCGGCGGAAAATCCAGTTTCGTTTCCGTCACCCACTTAAAATCAGAATTTCGTAAATGATACGTTTTAAAGTGCTTATTTTTAGATCGACCGAAAATTCGGTTTTGTTTACGTTTTCCGCTCAAAATCAGAATTTCGCAATGGAACTAGCATTCTAGAGTTCATTTGTGAAACTACTAGTACTAGATTCTAGAATTAGTGATTTAAAGTGCTTATAATTAGAGATCAACTGGAAAATAGATTTCTTTTTCGTTTTTTGTTCAAAATCAAAAATGCCGCAATTGCTAGCATTCTAGAATGCTTACTTTATGAGATCGACGGAAAATTCGATTTCTTTTTCGTTTTCCGCACAAAATCAGAATTTCGCAAATCTAGAGTGCTTAGTTTTATAGGTCGACCGAAAATTCGGTTTCGCTTTTCCTTTCCGCCCAAAATCCGAATTTCTCAAATGCGAGAATTCTAGAATGCTTATTTTTAGAGATCGACCGAAAATTTAGTTTCATTTTCGTTTTCCACTCAAAATCAGAATTTCGCAAATGCTATACGTTCCACACTGTTAAAAATTTTTATGTGAAATTACAGAGAATCTACGGGTAATCCATTATCTCACCCATCCATTATCTCACCCAATCCATTATGTCTTACATATAATTAAACATATTAGAAAAACCGAGATTTTGTTAAATAATAGAGAAGTTATTCGGTAAATTTACTCGTTAAAAACACACACGACTCTGTAAATTTATTTTTAATGATAATAATTTAATTTATTTTTAAAAACTAGTGAATCACCCAGACTGCAGATAATGTCAAAGTACCAGAAATTTTCGAGTAATTTTAAAATGCTGTATCATTTAATGTTTTCACCGTGTGTTTCTAGCCGTTCAGGGATTTGAACCAGAGAGCTCTGGACCCTGGAAGAGCATCTCCTTGACTGAGCTATAGAAAATGTTGATTTCTAGAGCAAAATATGTGTTTTATAATTCACAGGGGATAAATCTATTGTACACGTGATGTTCGAAGATTTCGCTTCAAATGTATTCGTTAAAAATTCATAAACGATTTATTTTAATTCGTTTTAGAGCGATACATAATACCTGTTATTTTTTTAAATAAATTTTAAATTTTTAACTAGTTTAAGTTATACGAATTGAATAATCTCCAACTGAGCGAAAAATTGCCCAGGCCGGAAGTCGAACCCAGATACTTGGCTTACAAGGTCAATGCTTTACCTGTTAAGCTACCAGGGCGACAGCCGTCTGGGATTTCTCGCTCAGATAACATTATTAGTCATAGCACTGGTCTGTCATTTAGACAGTTCAACAGAATAAACCGCAGGTAATGGACCGCCATATGACGATGGGTACGTAGATATACTATAGTATATCTACGTATAGTACACTATAATATATTATTGTATACTACTATAGTATACTATAGTCGTACCCGTCGTCATATGGAGGTCTATTACGATGGGTACGTAGATATACTATAGCATATCTACGTATAGTATACTATAATATACTATTGTATACTACTATAGTATACTATAGTCGTACCCATCGTCATATGGAGGTCCATTTCCTGCGGTCTATTCTGTTGAACTGTCTAAATGACAGATCAGTGCTATGACTAATAAGGTTATCTGAGCGAGAAATCCCAGCCGGCTGTCACCCTGGTAGCTTAACAGGTAAAGCATTGGCCTTGTAAGCCAAGTATCTGGGTTCGACTCCCAGCCTGGGCAAGTTTTCGCTCAGTTGGAGATTATTCAATTCGTATGATTACTTTACCAATCAGTTAGATTGTGTTGAAAAAAATAGTATAGTTTAAGTTATAAATAAAATCAATGAATTTTTTTAATGCAAAAATTTGAATCGAATTCTTTTTTCACAATAATAATATATTAGTAAAATTTTCGAAATTGTCACCCACTATTTATTTTTTTTTATGCGCTAATACTTTAAAAAGATTTTTTAAGTAGGAAATAAGAGAAAAATAAACAGAAAAAATGCAATTCAGTATTTAAAAGTGATGTTTTACGTTTTCATTATTTTATTCATTTTGCGTAATATGTTTTTAGAAGATTAATATTTTTTTACAGAGTATTTACCAATGAAATAATAATAACAACAGCTTCGAAATAATACGATGTAATTTTTTTCCACTCATTTGATTTTTTCTTAATTTGTTGCTAGCCATACTGGAATTTGAAACCGAAACCTCAGGACTCTGCATAAGCATCACAATATTACCAAGCTTCTGGCATATCCCCTTGAAAATGATCATGTTTGTGATTGAAATACTTCGGGGTTAATGTAACATATTTCTTTACATGTGCTTTTAATATCAGTGGCGCAGTTAAGGAGCTGGTTTTGGGATTAAAACCCCTCCCAGGGCTAAGAAAGATCGCTATTATTGCCTCTTATATGAATCAAAACCAAACTTAATATTTAAAAGTTTTGGCGCATTTCGGTATCTGCCGCTTTATTGTATCAGATTTCATTTAATAAAGTAATTTAATTAAATGGCGAAAATTCTATTTAAAGTTGTGAAAGTGCATATTTGTGGGTTAGTTAAGTAAAAATTGGTTATTTGAACTAAATCACTTTTCTGAGACGAATTATGCTGAAAAAAAATGATAATTTCCTGTCACACAGATGCTTTTTGAGTTTAAGTATTATACAGTGAAAATTCTAATTAGAACTGATTCTATTAATCGGCGATTGAAATAACCGGCAATCACCTTTATCAGAAACTCCCCCCCCCCCCCCTAGAACGGAATTCTGGCTGTGTCACTGTTTAATATCAATGTTTTTAAGAGCAGTTTAGATGTAATGGAATAAGATTTTAACCCTTTTATTCCCATGATAAAATACGTTCTAGAAAATCCATAGTTCAAAGAATCTGAATTTACACCAGAAAAGTTCAATGATTAATTTATCTTTATTTAATTATGGAATTTTTGCTATTACATAAAACAAGTATTTCTATTTTAATTTTCTGGTATGAATTCGAAATATCCGAATTAAATATAGAAATAAAATAATTAATGTCATGATGCCATTTGGACTCACTGGGAATGAAAGGGTTAAGCACCTATTTAGTAAATTGAAATTTTTTTCAGTTATGAAAAAAAAAAAAAAAAAAAAAAAAAAAAAAAAAAACAGCATCATTTTGATCTATGACTGCAATCAGTACAATTAATCGCTACATCTTTTAAAATTCTTCGATATTGGATTTCCATTCACATACATTTTCCCTGCCATGCTAGGGCGCTGAACGTATCACCTCTCACCCAAAAGCCTCGAAGGGCGTGTAGGGCCCATTCAAGTCACGACACTCTGTCCCGCGGGACGTACCGGCCCGCCCTTTTGGATGACTGCCATATCCGTATGGGAAAAAAAAAAAAAAAAAAAAAAAAAAGACAGAAAACAAGGCAGAGCTACAAAACCATAGGGTGTATGCACTCAATCGGTGTAACTACCTACGTCCAAGATGTCTTTGTGAAAGAGAAAGCCGAAAGGGTCTTTGTCTTTACAATAATATTCACACGGATTTAACTATTGTAATTAAAATTGCACGCGTTTTACAATTTTTATATGAGTTGGTGGCATTACCTTCTCTTATTTAAATTTCTAACAATGCGGTTGTGTGATTCGCGAAATAGCCCAACGACCATTACGGTATCAAATAAAGGAGGAAGAGTTTTTCAGGGTGATAAAATACAAGGTTTCTTTGAGGCGTTTTATATAAATAAAATTGGCGTAGGTGAATATCATTTGGTTGCGCATCCTACTTAAGTTTTTTGATTAATTGAATTGATTAAAAGGAAGAAGAAGGGAACACGTAATATCTGATAAGCATTTGTATAAATGTTTCGTAATATAAACTTCAACCGTGCCTAAAACTAAGGATCCGCCGAATCAGACTTTTAAAACCGAAGCCGAATCTCAGTAATATTGTTATTTTCGTCCAAAAAAGTAAAAGAAAATGAAAATGTAATCCTCCACCCTTTTCTGGTAAGGTACCCTGGGGTAATAACGCCAGGCGGGGTAATAACGCCAAGTGCTTATATTTTGCATAATTATGAAATAATCAGGTAAATGACACCCATGTGCTCTGCGCAGAAGGGTTTTGAGTCATATAAATCGCAAAAAACAGCTTCAAGTTAATTTGTTTCATTTTTAGGTCTTATTGTTTTTACAAACAACTAAAATTAACGCTTGATCTAAAATTTGCGAGATACGTTTTGTATATGTGAAGACTATCTTTTTATCCGAAAATACTTTGTTAATTACATAAATTTGTAGTGCATTTCATGTACTTTTAAAATGTTGTTGAAGATTTCGGAGATCTTCTCGAGATAATTTGTAATTTAAAATGTACTGCGCAATAACTATACCGGGGTAATAACGCCAATCCTTGACATTAATACCCCGGTTGATGGCCTACAGTGGCCGAGCTACATCCTAAATACTGATTCAAATAAACGCAGTTAAAACTGTGCAATGTTTCTCATATTTCTATTTAAACGGTCCTTTTTAAGCAAAAAGAAACTCACTGTCTGATATTCATTTGCCTCATCCCCCCCTCCCACACCACACCTTTATATTTCTTACACTTTCACAAAAATTGAACATTTTCAATATCTTAGAATGCAATTTGTCAATTTCTAAGTTTGTAGAGTTTGTATTTTTAGAATTGGGCTATCTACATGCAATTATTCCATCTTATTTCATAGTTTTGTTTGCATGGCGTTATTACCCATATAGGTGGGTAATAACGCCAAATAGCATGGGTCAAGAAAAAACGCCATTACATTTTATGAATACATATCTGTTAAATTATTTTATTTTATATAGATAGTCAATGAGTTGCTGTATCAGATCCTATATTTGTTTGAAAAATACAATCTAAAACTAAGCCGTGAAAATTGGTAGAACCTTAACGTGGCGTTATTACCCCAGGGTACCTTATTTAAAGAAAAATACACTTCTAATATAGAAAAGGGAAGAAACACATTTGTAAAACCGAAACTGAAACGAATCTCGGTAACATTCCTATTTTTTGACCGAAAATGTAAAAGGGAAAGGAAATGTAACCCCAAATGTTTCCGTTATTTAAAGAAAAAGCCACTTCTACTACAGAAAAATGAAGAAAAGAGTTAAAATTTCGTGTTCTTAACTATTTATCCGTTTTCTTGTAGTCTGAGACAAGCAGGTGCTCATCATAGGGGCTGCGCAAATATAACGTTATCAACTTTTTAGAATTTTTGAACCCCATCCTTTCCACCCGGTAATAATATTGGTATCAAAAAGTAATTTTTTTTTAAAGTGATATACAAAACTGGTTACATTTATTTTTTCCATACTTTATTCATTCAAATAAAGAAAAATCAATAAAATATCGCTTTATATCAAATAATACTTAAACGAAATTGTTACTGTTTAAAATTATTGGTACTATTCTGCTATCCCGTTGACCGAATTCGCCAAATTATACAAATCGTCAAACTAATAGCCAAATTATACATATTGACGTAATTTTTATTTTAAATAATAAAAAAACAAATAATTAGTAGAATATTAATAAAAATACAAATAAAAAGTCGAAATAAAAGTCACTTAATGACGTTTTAAACACGTGTATCGTATTTAATGTCATTGAATTGACATTCACGATCATCGATTATTGGCATTTAATCTTATAATTTGGCGATAGTATTTTGGTCGACGGGATAACAGAGTAGTACCAAATTATTTTATTATAGCTTTTTGTTCTGCATGCATTCAGCAGTAATAAAGTTTTATTACACTAGTACCGAACGGAGGAGAAGTGGAGAGTATCTAGAAATTCTTATCAACAAAGCAAGAGGGCAACATTATTTAACTTTCTCTTTTATTTATTAGTAAACGTAAGCTTCATTTCAAATATGCGTCACATGTGGTTTCCCGAACAGCGATTATATATGTTATATCTCCATACACATATGAAGAAGAACAAGAATGCCAAACGTTGGGGTATTCCAAATTTTAGAATTAAATAATTAGGATGAGCGAAGCGAATCCTCTACTAGGCCACTCAAGTTACATTTTGTCGTACACTTTATAAAAAATCTATTCAGTATTTTAACTTGAAATTAAACATAAGAATTAATTATGATATGTAGATTTGCAGAATGTCATTTTTTTTTACAGAATAACCTTTAAAAAATATTATTTTAATAATTAATTTATTCTACATGTTTTTCTATTATGGACGCATTTTTGCAAATGAAAAATTGAACGCGTATCTTTTTATTTTCAGAATGAAAATAAACCATGGGGTTAGTAATTATAGATAGAATCATGATTAATTAATTAAATAAAATATATTTTCATTATTCGGCCAAAATCGTTTGCAAATAAAAAATTGAACCCGTATCTTTTTATTTTAAGAAGGAAAATAAACTATGGGGTTAGTAATTATAGATAGAATCATGATTAATATATTAAATAAAATATATTTTCATTATTCTGCCAAAATTATTTACGCAGTATATACTTACGGATTTTAAAAGAATTACATTATGATTTATTTATTTAGGTATTTACTTTGGTAAAGTGGCAACAAAAAGAATCGTTAACAAATAAAATTAATTCTTATATTTGGTATTTAAAGTGAATATTTTGTTAAATTTGGTAAGTTTCTTAAGTCTGGTATTCGAAATGAAAGATTAAAGAATAATTTAAGAATATTTTAATTGATTGAAGAATAATTTAATTCAACCAAATAAAATATATTAACTACGTTTATAAATAATTTCTGGAATGTAATGTGTATTAGTAATTTAAAAATGTCGAGAAAAAGAACACATATTGGCCAGGACGAACGCTGTTACTGGCCATTGGAAAATGTAAAAACATCTTTAAAACTTTTAGTTAAAAAAAATATATATATATTTTGTAAAATTCTGCTTTAAAAATATTTTCATTTATACCAACCTTATATCATAAATAAAAAATTCCGAGGAAATTCTTAGTTATTTGGCTGAATTTACATTTCTAAAATTTAAATGTGCCAAAACATGAGATAACGTTTTTGCTTAATAAAGATGCAAAAATAATATAAAAAAAAGTAATGTTCCTTTCAAATATTTATCTTATGAAATAATGCTTCGCGAGTCCAAACAAAGCACGGCTTTTGCTAGTATTATAATAAATTAGTGATTTTTAATAATAACTTTGTATTTTCATAAAAATAGATAACCGACTAAAAAAAAGATATCATATCATTTTGAACCATAGACCATGTTACAAATAAAAAAAGGAAATTTTGATTGGATTAAAAATGATATCGGTATAAAAAAACAACCATCTCCCCTTCTGCCTAGAGATATCTTACGATATCATGTGCTAGATCCTCCCTCCCCCCTAAAATTTTAACGATATAATATGCACAGCCCCATACTTTTTACGATACAAGTGTCTTGTTTCATAATACCGTAGCGAAAAAAGAAAAAAAAATACTTTGTTACAAATGTAATACTAATACAATGATTAAGTTAGATACGTAAATGTGTATATCAACTGAAAAAATTAAATTTCAATAATATTTGCCTGCAGAAAAAGTATCCAGAAATATGTGTTAAAAGAATATAAGTACAAGGTATTAATGATAATTCAAAAATATTTCATTAAAAAAAAAATCTCAAACCTTATTTAATTGTAAAAGTGAAAGATAATAAAAACTAGTAAATTCTAAATATAAAAAAAAAAAAAAAAAAAAAGAAGAAACCAGAAAAATGTGTGCGATGAAATAGTTTCTGAATAACAACATCTGCTAGTTTCATGCATTGCCGAACAAAAATAAATTAAGACATGTGTCCTAAAATTGCCCTTTTAGATTTATTCTCAGGTGACGATATACAGTCGAGTCTCTCTATAACGAAACTCCATACATCGAATTTCTCCATATAACGAATTTTTAGCAGGAACGGTCCTCCTTTTTCATGATTACATTAAAAACAGTCTCTATATAGCGAAATATCTATCTCCATATAACGAATTTTTTCATAAAATGTTCTTTATTTATTCAGTTTTAAAAAAGCTTCAAAATCACTTGGAATCAAATTTCCATCACTTATTTTTGATTTATCGTTTAAGGCTGAATTTTTTACATTGCTTCTCTACCTTGAATCTCCGTGATCTTTAAGTCCAATGAATTCATTCCACCGACCCCCTTCCCACACATCTTTTAGCATTCTTCGAGAAACAGTGTCAATTTAATTGTTACACATATAAAACCTGGATCAATGTGGTAATTGAAGTCAGTGTTGATTTCAGAGGGTAGCTTGGGGGGACATTCACTCCCAGAGCAATGAGATCGCCCCCGAAAATTTGAGAAAATTGTGTTTTCAATGGCAAAAAAATTAACGTACTTTTTCATGTGTGATTTTTATTAAGCTTTTAAATAAATGTCTATTCTCTTTTTTGAAACTGTTCAAATAATTAAGAAATAGGATATTACATTAATATTTGTAGTTAAACACTTCTAATTTTTAATTAAACGTATAAAAAGTAATATTTGTTCAAAATTTGCACATTAAACAGAACTTTTAATGGCTTTCTCTATTCAACGAATTTCTCTATATAATGAATTTTTTACTGGAACAATGGATTTCGTTATATAGAGACTCGACTGTATTACAATCTATGGATGCATCAGCGATGGGAAGTTTCAAATCTAAATTGATGATGGCATTCATTTATTGGATAACTGCAAATCCCGGATACGCAATAATGATTCCTGATTTGGCAGGTTTGTCTAACAAAGCCTATACTCTTTCATTTATTCTTTTCCAAACGTTATTTTTGGTTTTCGTACTAGATAAAACGGAATTTAAGACAAGTCTTTTCATAAAAGAGTGAATGAGAAAAAATTTCATTTTCTAGAAGCATCAGATATCATATTGTTGTATTTCAAGGATAATGTAAAAAATTTTTCACAACCAAACATAACTGGAAGGACATTCTGTGTTGTTTCAACGATGATTTTTGACATCAACTTTGATGGACTTAAATTTGGTTAAATAATAGAAAAAATATTAGTTTCTATAAAATGTAATTATTTAATTGTTTCCTATTACTTTATATTTCTGAAACATTTCCAACTTTTTATGAAAACTCTCAAAAGGTGCCCCCTTACTTGTTTACAGGCCCTACATGGCGCAGGTTTGAACAGAAATCTTTCACCTTTTTAAATCCTCACAACTTTTTAAATTTACCTGAAAAACTTTTAATTTCTGGTTCATATGCTGAAGAAATGCATTATTTTTATTATATAATATTTAAAACGCAAAAAATATAATTCAAATAAGAAATGTATTGATTTTTTTTTAAAAAAAGTGTTTAAACTTGCCCACCCTCTCCCCTACATTTCCCCCTTTTTAGGTGCGTTCGTAATTATATGTAGCACCTATTGTTGTCGTTCAGTCCGTCCGTCCGCATATAACAACACAAAAACTACCCAACTGAATCGTTTGAAATTTAAAATGCATAATTATTACATAATTTTGTCGAGTCATTTCAAATTTTATGAAAATCGGATGCATAGATCAATTACAGGGACAATCAAAAGGATTCCGTTACATTACGGTCAATGGGGAATAAAGTTTCAAGTGCATTTTAATCGTTTGAAATTTAAAACATATAATTATTACATAATTTTGTCGAGTTATTTCAAATTTTATCAAAATCGGATGCATAGTTCAATTATAGGGACAATCAAAAGTATTCCGTTACATTACGGTTAATGGGGAAAAAAGTTTCAAATGCATTTTAATGGTGTTACACTCATTCGAACGTAATAAAATTGATATGCATCTATAAAGTACATATTATAATGTACATTTTGCATAATCTGTGGTGCAAAGAATATTTGTTATTGATTTACAAAGCCACACAAAAGTATGGTATAGGGAGAACATTGTTTGGTGCGCATTTTAATTGTAATAATTTACAGTTTTATGAGATTGATATATGCGAGTGATATTTTTAAAACTTCGTTATCGTACGAACGCACCTCATTTGCTACGCTTCACGTGCAATTTCCAACTTTTTTAAATTTTCATTTTAATTGGTTCAGAATACTTTACAGAATAAAAATCACAAAAAGTATTCTCTTTGCCGTCTTACTCGATAGGGGCTTCGCAAATATAACGTTATTATCTCTTTGGTAATTTTGGACCCCTCTCCCCCACACCACCACCACCATCCTCATCCGGTAATGATATCATTATCAAAGTTTCAAAAAATTTTCATTTCTAGAATTTATTTCTTTTGTTCGAAGTGATATACAAAACTGGTCACATTTATTTTTCGCATATTTTTATGATTCAAATAAAGGGAAGTCAATAAAATATTATTTTACGTATGAAAAACCTTCATATGAAATAACACTTAAAAGGAATAGTTACTATTTAAAAATTTCCATAATAGCTTTTTGTTACATAATGCATTCAACAGCAATAAAGTCCTGTTGTACTTGCCTCGAACGGAGGAGGGGTGGTGGTGGGGGGGGGGGGAGGGAGCAGGTGGAAATTCTTATCAACAAAACCTATGATTTCTCGAACTGTGATTATATATGCATACACATATGAAGAAGAATAGGAATAACAAACATAAATTCTTATCAACAAACCAAGTTACAACATTCCTTCTCTTTGTCTTTCTCTTTTAACAGTAAACACAAGCTTCATTTCAATGCATTTCACATACGGTTTCTCGAACAGTGATTATATAGGCATACACATATGAAGAAAAATAGAAATGTCAAACATTGGGGTATTCCATACATTATAATTAAATAATTTTATAATAATTTAGTGATTTTCCCATAATAACTTTGTATTTTCATAAAAATAGACAACATGCTAAAAAGATAACATACTATTTTGTAGCAAAAATTATGTAACAAATAAAATGAGAAAACTGGATAATTGGATCAAAAATAATATCGATATCAAAAGACAGATTCCCTCTCCGCCATGATATATCTTACATTATAATATGCCAGACTTCCCCCTCTCTCCGCCCTAAAATGATAACGTTATATTCGTACACCCTATTTTTCGGCAGTTTCTTATTGCCATTTATTTTTATTTTTTTGTGTTTTTTACGCTGATTGTCTTTGTATTCAATAGTGAAATACTGTATAATAAAACATAGTAACAGTGTAAGAAATTCCTTTTATAGTTTTTAAAAAAAATCGCAATTTGGGAAATAGCATTGTTGACACACTTTTTACCTAATTAATTAGCTGAAAAAAGTCTCTTTAATCATTTCCTTTGTCAGCAGATGTTTTTTTCGTTTAACAAATCAAGAATATATTAACTATGTAAATACACGCTGTCGTTTTTTGTACAATGTACAAAGTTTGTCCTTATTTACATTCGTTTAGAAGTTCATTAGTCTGTTTATGGAAAAATATATTAAGATTTCATTGGTCTATGATTGAAAAAAATCCAGGAAAAAAAAACATTTCTTTTTTGTAGATAATAAAGTATAATTTGTCATAAGCTTATGCTTATTTATCTTGATAGCTTGTAACCATGTTGAACTATCAGAATTTTTTTTCCTCATTTTAATGGCTTTTTATTCAAACTATTGAGCAAATGCAACGAAAATGAATTAAAAAGAACAATAACATATAAAAAATATTTATTACAGTTTTACGTACTAATTATACACTTATATTTTTAAAACCTTGCACATATTTGCATCTATATTACCTCAAAGGCTGTTTCTAAATAGCAAGAAAATTTTGCGCTATGAAATTAATGCAAAATCTTTCAAATTTATAGATACGTAAGTCAATGTTTTTGAAATTTAAAATTTCTAAATATATAAAAATTAATCCAACTTTGCAATAAGGGCTATTTTTAAATAACGAGAATTTTTTTTATGTGCTACGAGATTAATATACAATTTATCAAATTTGTAAATAAGAAAATACTATTTTAAAAATTTATTTATTCTCTCAAGTAAAATTTCTGAATATTTAAAAATAAGTCAAGCTTTGTAATAACAGATTTTTTATATATAATGAACTTCCGTTAAGACGACCCATTTTAACATGAATATCTCGTTATTACGCACAAAAACACAGTAAGAATTACAGAAAAAAAAATATGCTTGGAAAAAAAAATCACAATTTGGGAGATGGCATTGTTGGCACACTTCTTACCTAATTGATTAACTGAAAAAATCTTTTCAATCAATTCTTTTGTCTGCAATTGCCTTTTCGTAGAACAAATCAAGAATACATTAACTTATGTAAATACACGCGTTCTTCTTCTGTGCAAATGTTTGCCCTTATTTACATTACTTTACCAGTTCATTAGTCTGTTTATAGATGAATATATTAGAAGATTTCATAGGTTTATGGTTAAAAAATATTTCTTTTTATAGATAATGCGTGAAACTTTGCTATAAGCTTAAATGCTTATTCATCTTGCTTGCTCGTGGCTAAGTTGAACTATCAGAATTTTTCTCATCATTTTAATGGCTTTTTTATTTAAACTATCTGAGCAAACGCAACGAAAACGAATTAAAAAGAACAATAACATGAAAAAAAAATATATCTATTACAGTTTCACGCACTAGTTATACCTTATTTTTAAATCATTTTTCTCTCCTTGAAACTTGCTTGCATAAATCAAACACCATCTTAAAATTGAGCCTTTTTTGCCGGGGGGGGGGGGGGGGGAGGAGGTGCAGAATAATATGCAGAAAATTTGATTTCGTAAGAAATTTAACGTTACATCCGCTGAAGGGATTTTATTGTGCTTTCTGTAAGTCTAATGGACGTCTTTACTACTTTTCAAACACAATTATTTTGAAATTTTTAATAAAACCAAACTTCATTTCACCGATTATATAAATAAACTAGTCGTTGGGGGCCACCGTAATACTTACCCATCATGAATATGCACAATATAATATAGGAAAATAAAACATGTGAAAACTATTTATACAATGCTTCGCAATTCCAAAACAAAATTTAAACGTACATTTTAATATTATTAATATACATAGTAATGCTCTATTTATGAATTGCTGATGAACCCATTTCGACAAATTATGTAAAATGCGAAACTACTCAAGTAGTACCGAACTGCGTAAAAGCAACATCCTTATAACTCCAAAAATAATAATCCTATTAACTAACAGTTTGCCGCGTCAGATTAAGCGTCCCATTTCCAATTTAAATATATCTCTGAATTGAAATTTGAATGAAATACAGGGTCACGAAAAATCGAAGAATGTGGAAAACAGGATTACAAATATCTCGGCTACTAATAATCCGATCGACTTTGTTTTTTATGCAAAATTTGTGTCATTTTATTGCCTTTTAAGTCAACTCCATAAAATATAAAATTTCGAAAATTTTTATATACCTTTCATCAGAACGAATTTTTCAAGAGTCCGAAAAAATAGTTCCGGATAACCGAGGTTACTGATATTAAATAGGCTTCGTCCCATTCTTACATACTAAGTACATACAAAATTTCAAGTTTCTATCTCAATTTCTTCGTGAGATAGAGCATTTACAGGCAGACAGACAGACAGATGGACGGCAAATTTTTTTCTAAAAATATGTTTTTCGGAATCTCCGCTATCTGAAACGTGTAAATCCGTCAAAATTATTTTTCCGATTTTCAAAACGATTGCAAGACTTACCCTATACTACGTATGATGGGTAAGTAAAAAAAAACAATAGATTACGAATTAAGTAAATTGAAATTGGGTGGGCTCGAGCCCCACGAGCCTATGTAAGTTGGCGCCACTGGTTTGGCACATATGACTAGTTTTTAATGGAAATTGACAACATTCAGCAGTAAGCAGTTATCTTTTGTGGAACAAATATCTCCCACAGTCAGAATTGAAAACTAAACGCGTTTTCAAAATTTGCCTATTTCTTTATTGAAACCTTAGAAATGCATTCTATGTAATGCACAATAAAATTTCTAGTGGGAAATTTGCTGGTAGACACTTGTTTCCGTGTCCCTAATTATTTTATTCACAAAGAGCTTTTTCGAAATGAGCTATTGAACTAACTTTTCTATTTATGAATACACTGTAAATATTTTGTCATCTTTAACAAAAGATCAATACATCAAATTCAGAGAGAGGAAAAAATAAAAGGTTTTGACCAGCACGCTAGCAGACCATTATTCAGTAATTCTATAGGAATATTTCTCTTTTAAATACTATCAGCTTTTCTAAGTATTTCTATGGAATATTTACTTAACGCATTCGAGACCACGGGTGCCTATATGCACCTTTAAAAAAAAGCAGAATTGTTTTTGTCACCAGTAAAATAGAAAAATAATATTTTATTCTTTAATTAGAGCACTTTAGCAATTATTGAAGGGAAGGGAACTTTTTTTTAACCCTTCAGTACACGCGCGGTGATAAAATCAACCCCAATCAAATTTTTTCTTTGAAGGAAAAAAAATTGTTTTGGCCGTTTCTGACCAACTTTTTACTTTTTTCAAGGTTAAAGTCAAAAAGAGATGAGTGAAGGAATGTCTTTTCTTTGTTCACTAGGAGGAAGAAATATGGTTCTAAGCAGTGGCGCCAACTTTTGAGAAATATTAGGTTGGCACAAAATATTGAGTAGGCTGAAAAATATTGGGTGGGCTGAAATTTTTTTTTTGTAAAATGGGAAGATCAGTTTGTTTTCCTTTGAAGGATGGACAGATGATGAAAGATGAAAATTTTAAGTCAAGCTATTGTGTTTTAATAAAGTTGCAATTTTATTAAATAATATTCTTATGAGTTTTTTTCTTATAAAGACACTAATATTTATTGCAGTATCATTATGTCATGAACATGATTATAAATTGAAATAGCAAAAAGTGAAACATGGAGCAAAACATTTCAGTCGTTTGAGATTTATGGGTGTCAGTCGGAGAATTAAAACACATGTGCTTTGGCAAAAAGAAAAAAAAAAGTTCTAGAAAGAAAAATGAACAATAAAATAATAACGAAATAAATAACGAAATAAAGCAATGAAAATTGGGCATAATACGATTCAAAATTATTGAGTGGGCTCGGGCCGCATGGGCCCATATAAATTGGTGTCACTGGTTTTAAGGATTAAAAAAAAAAAAAAAAAAAAAAAAAAAAAAAAACGACGAATATTTTTAAAATGTATTTATATTTAATAATTTTAAATTTAATTAGTTTTAAGAAAAGAGCAGTTTTTTGGTTAATTTTACACCTATTTTTTTATAAAAAAATTTTAAAAATTAAAATACTTTTTTGTATGTTTAGGTATATTCTAATGATATTTTTAATAATAATTAATAATTTTAAACTTAACCCAGATAGGATGCACCTGACAGGAAATCGGATTTTTTCCCCCACAAAATCTTGCCGTGACAAATTCGCAGCTAATCTCCCACAAAATAAGATCATCATCCACTTGCATGAGTAGTTTGTTGCGAAACTGACGCAAGACTGTCTTTAATTGATGAAAGTGATGAAAGCCAAAAATCTCTTTGATGAGAAAATAAATAATCAGCACATTGCGCAGAAATTGCAAAAATTGAGAGTTATTCAAAGGCATGATACTCACATTATTGTTACTTATGATGGAATCTCATTTTCATTGATTGGTTAAGTTAAGGAAACCAGAAAAGGTTATTTATTATTTTAATTGATAAAATGTAGTTACTTTTTGTAAAATAACATTTTATCTTTAATCTACAGCTTATCTCATATAAAAATTCTTACAAATGAAACAAGTTGGAAATTGCACGTGAAGCGTAGCAAATGAGGTGCGTTCGTACAATAACGAAGTTTTAAAAATATTACTCTGGTATATCAGTCTCATAAAATTGTAAATAGTGAATTACAATTAAAACGCTCATCAAACAATGTTCTCCCTGTACCATTATGTAATGGAATACTTTTGTGTGGCCTTGTAAATCAATAGAAAATTTTCTTTGCACTACAAATTATGTAAAATGTATATTATAATATGTACTTTATAGTTGCATATAAATTTTATTAACTTCGAATGAGTGTAACACCATTAAAATGCATTTGAAACATTTTTCCCCATTGACAGTAATGTAACGGAATACTTTTGATTGTCCCTGTAATTGATCTATGCACCCGATTATCAAAGAATTTGAAATAACTCGACAGAATTATAAAATAATTATGTATTTTAAATTTCAAACGATGAAAATGCATTTGAAACTTTTTTCCCCATTGACCGTATTGCCCCTGTAATTGATCTATGCATTCGATTTTCATAAAATTTGAAATGACTCGACAAAATTATGTAATAATTATGTATTTTAAATTTCAAATGATTCGGTTGAGTAGTTTTTGCGTTGTTATATGCGGTCAGACAGACGGACGGACAGACGGACGGACTGAACGACCACTATAGGTGCTACGTATTTACATAATTACGAACGCACCTAAAAATTACGTTAATGTACCATGTTTACGTAATCTGCTATTTTAAACATATTTTGAAAATTTTAATTTTTAAATAAATTTTTCCCAATATTATTGTATTTTTCTAAAATATCGTTGTAATTTATATTTATTTATTTATTTTTGCCTTTAACCCTATTCGAGTCTGTGATTTTTAACCTTTTCGGGACTGCATACCTTAAAAAAATTTTATTCGGATGGCACTGCTTTTTTTAACGATTTTTTTAAATGATTGTAATTTAACAGTATAAAAGTTACCTTTATTTATTAATTATTATAAAAACGATGCACGAACCTTTTGATTGTGCGTATACATCTATGCGCATGCATCAATAGATTTGAAGGGATTAAATTTTACAGTGGGATAGTTGAAAACAGATAGTGAGTCATGACAAGAATTTGCAATAAATTTGCAGCACTTCTTGGAAAAGTAAAGCAAAAAAATTTGCTAGCTTGCAAAGATGTGTTAAAAAAAACTCTGAAATTCACGAACATTTTTTTCCTGAATTTCACAGAAAAGCTCCCTTTAAACAACAAAAGGGTATTTTCCGTTACAAATCACAAAATTCCATCATATTTCCTGAAAATAACGAAACGGATGGAAATAAAAACAAAAAACGGAGACACTCCGTTGTGTGGGGGGTTCCATGGCAGAGTGGTCAAGTCACCACACCGCTAATCGCCTGAGAGCGCAGATTGTGGGTTCGAGTCCCAATGGCGCCATGGAATAATGAAACATAAAAAATTCCTTTTAAATTACATTTTTTCTGTTTATTTTTCTCTTTTTTTCTTATTAAAAATCTTTTAATTTATTAGCCGAAAAATAAATAAATAAAGAAATAAATAGTGTAGGATTATTTAAAAAAAATGCCTATATATATATATATTGTAAAAAAATTGTTAATAAAAAAAAAAAAAAAAAAAAAAAAAAAAAAAAAAAAAAAAAAAAAAAACAGTGGTTTTAAACAGTGATTTTTTTAAATTTAAACTATTTAAAAAATTAAAAATGATTTTAAAAAATAATAAGTATTATGCATCAATCTAAAATAATCCGTTTACAAACATTCTAAGGAATATATTTGAAAGGAAATCTTTAAAAAGCACAACAGATTTTCCCACTAACTCCTAAAAGACATACTTTGTACCGTTTAGCATCAGCAACTTTGGCTCAGTTAGTAAGAATTTGTTCCGCAGTCTGAAGGTCCCGAGTTCAATCCTGAGAACGGCGTGAACTAAATTATCCAAAGTAACAATTAAGTAAAATAACATAGCAGCTTAAAATCCCTCAGTGATTTCGAATTCTTTGAAGATTAATCGGTAAATCATTTTTAAAAATTATATTAAATTATTACTATTATAAATCAAACTTTGTAACGGAAAGTTACTGATTCTTACACCGGAGTTTTCCCTTCTTGTATTTCCCACAACGGAAAATCTACTAACGGAACGGTAAAAGTTCGGCTACATTGCTGCCGGTAGTTTCACCTGGAATTCACAGATTTATTTTTAACAGTGTACTTTAGTCCCTATAGAACTAAATATTCTACTTGTTTGCTGTTAATTTGCAATAAATTTAATATAGCAAAACTTGTTCAACTTACAAGGAAGGCCTCCATACGGGCATACACTGAAATATCTGAAAAAAATACAGAATGTTCTTCTCATGAGGACTTATACGCATATGAAAAAATTTTCGGCGGAATCTCCATGCAATGTCCGTAAAAAATCATCCATGTCCGTTTATGTCAAAAACATTTTAAGAAAAAAAAAAGTTTCGTGTTGAACCCTTTTTGATAAATTTAATTTGAATAACTTTAGTTTTGTCAGTTTTAGTTTGTTTTAAGTATAATTTTATTATATTGATATTTATATGTATTTACATTCAAATTTAATCATCAAAATTTGAGATTTAAAACGAAATTCATAATTTAAATTAATTAAAATTGTTTCAAGCTCTAAGTCCAATTGAGCAATGTCGATTCGATTTCGTTGCTATGGAAACATTTCACTTTTATTTTTAAATGCGCTTAAATGTATGAAGATAATTTTTCTCAATATAATTTTTTTATATATGAAAAATTATATTTATATCATTATATTTTTTCCAGTGATTAATTAAATAACTACTTTAACAAGCTATATATATATTTAATACAATATGTATATGCATATAATATGTTAAAGTCTGTCATAGTTTATGTTTAAATTCATTAAATACCACTTACACGCATTCTAAATATCCAACAGTTTTGAGTTCCATTAAAATCGTTTGCTTTTGGCGAGGAAAAGTGCTGCTCGCCAAATCGTGTGTCGCCTTTGTCTTTTCACGCCAAATATTCGAAAGTATTTTATTTTTTTATAAACTTTCTACAATAATTCAGCTGCTAATTTTGACTGATCCTTTATTCCATACATGAGTAGTTTAATTAGTATTTTTTTTTTTCATAAAATTCTGAGTATGCCCAGTATGGAGACTTTGTGTTATTTTGCTGCAGTTTTGTCATAAAATTTCTGTCTTGTACTGCTGAACTTGCTGCAACTTTGCAGATTTTACAAGCATCATTGCTGCAAATTTTCTGCAAACTAAAATTGGTATGAGGGAAGATTTACAAAATTTCGTTCCGAAGGCACACAGATACCTTAAATTGCTTCGAAACGCCTGCAGAATACTATGAAAGCATTATGTTCTACTCAAAACCATATTTTAAAAATTAATTAATGTAAATGCACTAGTAGAGGGCCAGAAGTGCATTTATGCAATTATTATTAAAATATTAGAGAATTCCAAAATATATACAAAGGATATAAAATGATATAAGATCTATCTAAATAAATAAAGGTACTTATTTGCCTTTTAAATGTCTTTTAATCCCTTTTAGCAAATATTAATTTCATGTGTTTCTAGTGAGTTTCATATACAGTTTTATGAAAATTAAAAATTAAACTCTTAAAATTTAAAGAAAAAAAAAAACAGAATAAAACAGTTGTTTGTGAGATCAGCAACAGCAGTTTGAGAGGTTAATCACTTTCTGTGTTTTCTATCATCTAATCAAAGTTGACGTAACATCATCAATGAGGGTATACTTTACATACAAGAAACGGACTTTCTATTATTTATTTTTTTATTCTGGGAAAACTTTCTATGACCGATGATGGATTGTTACTTTGTCTAGCTCGTCTTCGCTTTAAATGACTCTTAGCGCATCAATGGGGATAATTTCGCCTGTATATCGTGCACACTGGCACGGAACCTGTTGTATATTACTATTTTTAATGGACACATTTCCAGATCTTTTCATCTAGTACTCCTTTTTTTTTTCTTTTTCATTGTAAAGAATTAAAAAAGAGCGAGTTTCTAGGTATTGTGAAAAAAGAGATCACGTGATTCACCGATTCTAATCATATTGACAAAATCGAAATCAGCTTCGGATTTGGATATTTTACTATCCACATTCGTTTAATTTTGTTTCATTTGTTTTTGACTTATTGTATGATGCAACATATATGTCGGCTATAACGCGCCCTTTCGATACAAGAAAAATCAATAAAAGGCAATTATTACTCGCGTACAAAGGCTTCCGTAAAATAAATATATGAATTAGTCATTGGGTATTGCATTACACAAATATATCATTAAATGTTGTTATCTAGCGTTGAAAAGTAGAGTACGCCGCCCGTGTCTTTGAGTAAATTCAAACCATCCATGCCTTTAACGGGTAATATCTCGGCTAATTACCGACGTTTTTTTTTTCGAAAATCATCAACAATCCTTTTATACTTCTGAGACTGTAGATATCTCTAGCTCTCCTCAACACCTTCGATGAACAACCCCAAATTGAAATTTTCTCAAAAATTATGTGACCCAGGATAATCACTATAGTTTTCCCGCAAGGTTTAAATTAATTTCTGCTCCCCATAATTTTATATATAGTAGATTCGGAAATAGAAAAAGGAGGGAGACATATATTTGTATTACATGTTCGACGATACCTCTGAAAATATTATGCCTTAAATTACAGTAAAATACATATATTTTTGCTTTCGGCGTTACGAAAGCTTTCACACGATATATATATATATATATATATATATATATATATGTGTATATATATATATATAATATATATATGTATATATCTATAAAGATTGTGTTTTTCAAGTAACACAATTAGCTCCTCTAAAAGTTTTCGATATATATTTGTGAATGGTTAATAATCAATAAATATATTGTTCAATATCTTTATCTCTTTCCCGAATTCGAATTTTGCACCTCCATAGTTTGTGAGTAAAATGGCAGTTAAAGACAGACAAACACAGGAACGATCTTATATTGGTTCCATTTTTACTTTTTATGTACAGAATCCTAAAAATTGGTCTAAAATTACTGATGCCGCTTATACGCTTATGTGAGAATAAATAGAAAAAAAAAATAATACAAGGTGTTACAATACATTGTTAGTTGCGGGCACCAAACTCTATTAAGAAAAATTCATGTTTTTAAGAAAAAAAGGCTCTTTTTTTTGCTTTGTAGAAAGCACAAACTAGTGAATTTATTAAAAACTATATAAATTTTGTTCTGCATTTTTTAAGTTAGGACAACGGGAAATAACGATTGAAATATAGAATAAGAGACTATTTTGTAATATTTAGTTTGGCTTTCAAAGTAAATGAACCTGCAAGTTTATTTACAAATCTGCTGAATCATGCTATAAGGCAAAGGATTTCGCAACATTATTATTGGATTCGAAAATGGACAACTCTCCTTAAAATATCCATAATCCAGTTCACTCCTGATCCGTAAATAATCACCTTTCGTGATCCGGACACTAACAGCTGTTTCAGCTAAATAAACCTTAGGATTCGTTCAGTTTTCCATTTGGGAAGATGAGAATGTTTCGCGGATTTGTGATTCATTACCGTTTCTGCAAGCAAAGCTGAGACTTACAAATGTTTTAATCCGTTACACAGCGGCACATTCTGATTCTCAATTTGCATTTCGTAAATTTTACGACTTTCAATTCGGCATCTGAAATGGGATTGCCTGAAATAGAATTTGACGAGCGAAGTGTTATTCCCTGCTCAACTTCAATAATTACGTGCCGGGCTTTGATGAAAAATCTGTAACACAGTGCGTGCCGTAAATAGAACGCTGATAAATTCACATTAATTGGAATTATATCAGATATAAATTATGAGGTGAAACATGTCGAATTTTGATGCAAGAAAATAGTTAAGAAGGAATAGTTTCGTTAATTTATAATAAACTTACAAAAATAGTTACTATAGAAAGTGCAAGTTGTATTGGTTAGTTTAAATCTTAAGCAAATATTATTTTCACTTTTGAAAAAAAGATTTAAAAAAAATAAAAGTTACATTTTTTTTTTTTTTCATTTTTTTACTTTAAATGTTTTAATTGTTCTTAAAAAAATAATATTTTGAAAAATTCTGTATCAAAATTAACATTTAGACATTTCTGTTCATTTAAATGTAAAAAGAAATTAAATTCTGCAAGTAATATTTTGAGTTATAACGATTTAAAAATACCTCACTTTTTTAATAAGTTTTAAATAATTTTTTTTTTAAAAATGAACGACATTTTAATTGTTGTCCGAAAAATGGCATATACGAAACTTCAAAAATAAAAAAAATAAAAAAAATCTTCTGTGTAATATTTAGTTTGGCTTTAAGAGTAAATGAACCTGCAAGTTTATTTACAAATCTGCTAAATCATGCTATAAAGCAAATTTCACAACAATATCATTAGATTTGAAAATGAACAACTCTCTTTAAAATATCCATAATCCAGTTCATCCCTGATCCGTAAATAATCACCTTTCGTGATCCGAAAATTAACAGCTGTTTCAGTTAAATAAACCTTAGGTTTTCCATTTGGGAAGATTCGAACGTTTCACGGATTTGCGATTCATTATCGTTTCTGCAAGCAAAGCCGAGGCTTACACGTGTTTTAATCCGCAACACAGTGGCACATTCTGATTCCCAATTTGCATTTCGTAAATTTTACGACTTTCAATTCGGCATCTGAAATGGGATTGCCTGAAATAGAATTTGACGAGCGAAGTGTTGTTCCCTGCTCAACTTCAATAATTACGTGCTGGACTTTGATGTAAAATCTGTAACATTGTGCTTGCTGTAAATTAGAACATTGAGAAATTCTGGTTAATTGACATTATATCAGCTTCTGAAGGTAAAATTACCATGATATATATATATATATATATATATATATATATATATATATATAAGGCATTTGCTAAATTGCAATAATACATTTTATGCTGGATGTTGAATTGACACATATGTATGAGTAATTGTATAGTTTTATTAATCAAATCTATTAATATAATTTAATAATTAATGTTATTGATTAACTTGAATCTAACTTTTCACAATTTTGACAATATCTAAAATAGTATTTCTAAGTGTATAAAATGCATAGATTAATTATCAATTTCTATTCCTTGTTTTATCTTATACTACTATATTGAACTGAGGTTAGTATTCTCACATTAAATGAAATTAATTTCAATTTTTATTTTTGCTATCTTTTTTCCCTCTTTTTACATTCTAAATGCTAACAAACCATGAATCTTTCAAAAATATATAAAAATATTTGATTACGAATATGAATGGGAATTTTGAGAGAGTTAATCATTCTATAATGCATTAAAAATTCATTAAAACGATAGAATTAAATTACTTTAAATATTGCTCATATTGCAGTAAAACCTGGAGTTTAGTGAATGTATTAACACGGGCTTGTCAGTAAGAGGGTTAACCGTGGCTTGTGTAACGTAACATTATTTTTAATGGACGACACTTTAATTGTTGCCCGACAAAGAAAGCATATCGGGAAATTAAAAAATAAAATAAAATAAAATAAAAGACTGCTGTGTAATATTTAGTTTGGCTTTAAAACAAAATGAATCTGCAAGTTTATTTACAAATATGCTTTATCATGCTATAAGGCAAACGATTTCGCAACATTATCATTGGATTCGAGAATGGACAACTCTCCTTAAAATATCCATAATCCAGTTCACTCCTGATCCGTAAATAATCACCTTTCGTGATCCGGACACTAAAAGCTGTTTCAGTTAAATAAACCTTAGGTTTTCCATTTGGGAAGATTTGAATGTTTCACGGATTTGCGATTCATTACTGTTTCTGCAAGCAAAGCCCAGGTTTACACGTGTTTTAATCCGTTATACCGTGGCACATTCTGATTCTGAATGTGCGTTTCGTAAATTCTACGACTTTCAATTCGGCATCTGAAATGAGATTGCCTGAAATAGAATTTGACGAGCGAAGTGCTGTTCCCCGCTTAACTTCAATAATTACGTGCTGAACTTTGATGTGAAATTTGTAGCATAGTGCATGCCGTAAATTAGACAATTGAGAAATTGTGATTAATTGGAATTATATAAGCTTCTGAAGGCAAAATTATCAAATTTATACATAGTTATACACTATAAATGCACCACTATAAATAATAATATAGCCACAAATAAATATAGCCACTTTAAATAATGATTTTATAACATAGTGTTTGCCGTAAATAGAATAAAATTCACCCAATCTACTCGATTGATTTTGTTGAATTTGAAATCAATATTCACAGGTTTATGCTCAAGATTTATGGTTGACAGTTTTTTTTTTGCGACTAACAACTTTTATCTTAGAGCAGCGGCAATTTTTCAGACATTTTTTGTTTCTTGAAACTAATTATAGTTATTAAAACTACCAACTACATATTATCTAATATTTATACTCTACAACGAAAAAAAATATTTATATATAAATCTCTCGAGTATTTTATGAGATAATGGGATTTTTACTTGAAAAGTACGATATTTCAGGAGATACAAAGACCTTCTATGAAGTAATGTTTTAACCCTTATCAATTAAACCCTTACCTGGTGGCATTTTCCATGTGATTTTCGGACCAACATCCCTTACATGAATTTTATTCGGTTAGCACCACTTTTTGTTATAAGAAATACTTTTACTTCTACTATAAAACTATGTGCTTACCAGAAGATTAAGGTCATGACGAGAGTAGAATTAAAAAATGAAATAAGTATAAAATGTTATCGTAAAATTATTGCAAATGGGCGTGGCGATGAAGTCGATGTATTCCCTTCAATTTTACTATTATTTCTAATGGTCGAAGAAAAAAAAATAGGGCATATTAATGGATTCAGGAAGATTCAAACATCTTTTAAGCCAATAAAACAAAAATCATTTTTTTCAAAAATATTCACTCATGCCTTCCCTTAAAAGTAAATGAACATGCACGTTTATTAACAAATATGCTTTATCATACTATATAAGACAAAAATTTCGCAACATTATTATTAGATTCGAAAATGGACAACTCTCTTTAAAATATCCATAATCCAGTTCACTCCTGATCCGTAAATAATCACCTTTCGTGAGCCGGACATTAACAGCTGTTTCAGTTAAATGAACCTTAGGTTTTCCATTTGGGAAGATTTGAATGTTTCACGGATTTGCGATTCATTACTGAATCTGCAAGCAAAGCCGAGGCTTACACGTGTTTTAATCATTTACACAGTGGCATATTCTGATTCCCAATTTGCATTTCGTAAATTCTCCGACTTTCAGTTCGGCATCTGAAATGGGATTGCCTGAAATAGAATTTGACGAGCGAAGTGTTGTTCTCCGCTCAACTTCAATTATTACGTGCTGGGCTTTGATGTAAAATCTGTAACACAGTGCGTGCCGTAAATAGAACGCTGATAAATTCACATTAATTGGAATCATATCAGATATAGATTACGAGATGAAACCTGTCGAATTTTGATGCAAGAAAATATTTAAGAAGGAATAGTTTCGTTAATTTATAATAAACTTACAAAAATAGTTACAATAGAAAATGAAAGTTGATTGGTTAGTTTAAATCTTAAGCAAATGTTATTTTTACTTTTGAAAACATGATTTTTTTAAAAATAAAAGTTACATAATTTTTTTTTTAAATATTTTTACTTTAAATATTTTAAAATTGTTTAAAAAAATATTTAAAAAAATTCTGTATCAAAATTAACATTTAGATATTTCTGTTCATTTAAATGTAAAAAGAAATTAAATTCTACAAGTAATATTTTGAGTTATAACGATTTAAAAATACCTCACTTTTTTAATAAATTTTAAGCAATTTTTTTTTTAAATGAACGACATTTTAATTGTTGCCCAAAAAAATAGCATATCGGAAACTTCAAAAATAAAATAAATGAAAAAACTTCTGTGTAATATTTAGTTTCGCTTTAAAAGTAAATGAACCTGTAAGTTTATTTCCAAATCTGCTGAATCATGCTATAAGGCAAAGGATTTCGCAACATTATCATTAGATTCGAAAATGGACAACTCTCCTTAAAATATCCATAATCCAGTTCACTCCTGATCCGTAAATAATCACCTTTCGACATTATTAGCAGCTGTTTCATTAACAGATGCTTCCGTTAAATAAACCTTAGGTTTTCCATTTGGGAAGATTTGAATGATTTACGGATTTGCGATTCATTACTGTTCCTGCAAGCAAAGCCGAGGTTTACACGTGTTTTAATCTGTTATACAGTGGCACATTCTGATTCTCAATGTGCGTTTCGTAAATTCTACGACTTTCAATTCGGCATCTGAAATGAGTTTGCCTGAAATAGAATTTGACGAGCGAAGTGCTGTTCCCCGCTCAACATCAATAATTACGTGCTGAACTTTGATGTGAAATTTGTAGCATAGTGCATGCCGTAAATTAGAAAATTGAGATATTGTGATTAATTGGAATTATATAAGCTTCTGAAGGCAAAATTATAAAATTTATACATAGTTATACACTATAAATGTACCACTATAAATAATAATTTAGCCACAAATAAATATAGCCACTTATAATAATGATTTTATAACATAGTGTTTGCCGTAAATAGAATAAAATTCACCCAATCTACTCGATTGATTTTGTTGAATTTGAAATCAAAATTCACAGGTTTATGCTCAAGATTTATGGTTGACAGTTTTT
The DNA here is from genome assembly GCA_964019185.1 of Maratus speculifer. Classification (NCBI taxonomy): domain Eukaryota; kingdom Metazoa; phylum Arthropoda; class Arachnida; order Araneae; family Salticidae; genus Maratus; species Maratus speculifer. The sequence goes on along the minus strand of OZ025302.1, from coordinate 224,289,813 downwards.
TTCTGCGACTAACAACTTTTATCTTAGAACAGCGGCAATTTTTCAGACATCTTTTGTTTCTTGAAACTAATTAAAGTTATTTAAACTACCTACTACATATTATCTAATATTTATACTCTACAACGAAAAAAAAATATTTATATATAAATCTCTCGAGTATTTTATGAGATAATGGGGTTTTTACTTGAAAAGCACGATATTTCAGGAGATACAAAGACACTTCTATGAAGTAATGTTTTAACCCTTATCAATTAAACCCTTAACTGGTAGCATTTCCCATGTGATTTTCGGACCAACATCCCTTACATGAATTTTCTTTGGTTAGCACCACTTTTTGTTATAAGAAATACTTTTACTTGTACTATAAAACTATGTGCTTACCACAATATTATGGTCATGACGAGAGTAGAATTAAAAAATGAAATAAGTATAAAATGTTATCGTAAAATTATTGCAAATGGGCTTGGCGATTGAGTCGATGTATTCCCTTCAATTTTACTATTATTTCTAATGGTCGAAGAAAAAAAAAGGGCATATTAATGGATTCAGGAAGATTTAAAAATATTTTAAGCCAATAAAACAAAAATCATTTTTTTCAAAAATATTCACTCATGCCTCCCCTTAAAAGTAAATGAACCTGCAAGTTTATTAACAAATATGCTTTATGATGCTATAAGACAAAAATTTCGCAACATTATCATTAGATTCGAAAATGGACAACTCTCCTTAAAATATCCATAATCCAGTTCACTCCTGATCCGCAAATAATCACCTTTCGTGAGCCGGACATTAACAGCTGTTTCAGTTAAATAAACCTTAGGTTTTCCATTTGGGAAGATTTGAATGTTTCACGGATTTGCGATTCGTTACTGTTTCTGCAAGCAAAGCCGAGGCTTACACGTGTTTTAATCCGTTACACAGTGGCACATTCTGATTCTCAATTTGCATTTCGTAAATTCTACGACTTTCAATTCGGCATCTGAAATGGGATTGCCTGAAATAGAATTTGACGAGCGAAGGGTTGTTCCCTGCTCAACTTCAATAATTACGTGCTGGACTTTGATGTACAATCTGTAACATAGTGCGAGCCGTAAATAAAACGCTGAGAAATTCTGGTTAATTGGAATAATATAAATGGGAAATATAAAAGCAATAAGTCTTGATTACGTCCATTAATATCTGTATCATAATAATAATACATACACTACAACGGAATTGTAAGAACTTATATTATAAATAATTATTTTGCTTATAAGACATCACTTTAATAATAAAAAGTTTAGTATATATTAAAAATTGGCATGATTCAACTCATTTTCATTGAGTCATCTTTAGAATGTAAACAGAAAAATTACAAACACTATGAACGTGAAAAACTGGAATAAATAATTATTGAAATTATTTATTGAACAACATACATCTGACTTCTGTGCTCCACATGAAGCCAGCTTATAAGTCATCGTCAATATGCAGGGACGAGATAGCACTAGGAAATTTTAAAATACAAAAGATATACAACCAGGAGCTCCACACAAAGAGTGCGTGCAATGGAGCCAGTGAGATTCTAACCCACAACCTCCTACGCTCGAAAGCGACTAGCGGCGTGGTACTTTAATCACTCGGCCACGGAATAATTATTGAATCCAAATATTACGCCCTCTATATTTTCGACACCGTCTATATTCCTAATATGCAGTTATCCTGAAAAATCATCCAACCATTCAATCCATATACTCAGGTTCGTGTCACTACTATGTAGTTATCCTGTAAACCGTCCAACCATTCAATCCATATACTCGGGTCCTACTATGTAGTTATCCTGCAAACTGTCCAATCATTCAATCCATATACTCGGGTCCTACTCAGGGTCGTAGCTAAGGGGATGCTATGGGTGGCTCAGCCCCCCTAAAATATTTTGAGTCCCCCCTGGAAAAGATTACAAGGTCACTAAATGAACTCATGTTCCAAAATTTCAAATTAAATTCTGTTCAAAAATCTAATTTAGTTTCGAGACGCTTTCACAGTTTTGCAGAAATACTAAATTGTTTCTAAAATAAGTGCTTTAACACGCCCTCATCCTATTTTCACATAGGAAGCTAGCATAATGTTTAATTTTGCATTAGTTATACACTTAACATTTTCATCATCATATACTTTTCTTAGCATAGAATGAAGTTATTACAACAGTTTAATAAGAAAAATAATACATACAATGAGAATATACATTAATTTGTCTTTCTGAGTCAGAGAGAGAGAAAGAAAATGAGCCCCCACCCCCTACATTCTCTTGAGCCCCTCCTATTGTTCACTTCAAGCTACGGCTCTGGTCCTACTATGTAGTTATCCTGTAAACTGTCCAACCATTCAATCCATATACTTGGTCCCAAGTATATGGATTGAATGGTTGGAAGGTTTACAGGATAACTACATTGTAGGGACACGAATGATGATGAAAATATAGAGGGCTTTATATTTAGTTTGAATTCAATAATTATTTATTCCAGTTTCTCACGTTTATTGTGTTTGTGATTTTCTATTTATATTCTAAAGATGACTCAATGAAAATGACTTCAAACATTTCAATTTTTAATGTATTTTAAATGTTTAATTATTAAATACATTTTTAAGTCACTCCATTGGCGTGATCAGTAGCGGCAGCCCCACTGAGGGGTCCTGGTTCGAATCCGGGTCAGACATAGATGGTGTGTTGACCCTTTGTAGTGAAATAAATACAGGGTGTATCTAAACTACTGGGCAAAACTTTAAGGGGTGGTAGTACACATCAAGACAAATAATATTAAATGGGAAACTAAGGGTCCCAAACGTCTTCCGAAGGAGATAGGCGCCATCAAAGTTTAGGGTCCAAAATTTGAAATGATTATAAAAAACGGAAAATCGGTCGATTCGTTTGCGGTTTTCACGAAAACTATTCTTTATATCAGTATTGTCTTGAAAATAAATTATAAAGATAAATTTCAAAAAATGTCGATAGAGGGCGCTTTAGACTTTGGCGTAACGAACAACTATTTTTTACCGTTATTTTTTGCATCTCTTTAATTTTTTTAGAAGTTTAGACATAAATTTAAATTTTGAGCTCTAAATCTGTGGTTAAGTAGCGCAAACTGACCTGTGTTCAATAGGAGTGGGTAGGTTCAAATTTCAAATTATTATAAAAAACAGAAAAATTGGTCAATTGATTTGCAGTTTTCACTAAAATTATTCTTTATGTCAGTATTGTCTTGAAAATAAATTATACAGATAAATTTCAAAAAATGTCGATAAACGGCGCTTTAGACTTTGATGTAACGTACAACTATTTTTACCGTTATTTTTTGTATCTCATTAAATTTTTTTAGAAGCTTAGACATAAACTTAAATTTTGAGCTGAAAATCTGAATCGTTGAGCGTGGTTAAGTAGCGCAAACTGAACTGTGTTTAATGGGGGTGGGGAGGTTCAAATTTCAAATGATCATAAAAAACGGGAAAATTGGTCGATTCGTTAGCGGTTTTCTTTAAAACCATTCTTTATATCAGTAGTTCCTTGAAAATAAATTTTAAAGATAAATTTCAAAAAATTCCGCTAGAGGGCGCATTAAACTTTAGAGTAACCAACAACTATTTTTAACCGTTATTTATTTTTTTTTTGGTCTAAATAAATGTTTTAAAAACTTAGACTTTGAGCTCAAAATCAGAATCGTTATGAGTAATTAAGTAGCGAAAGATTGAACTGTGTTCGTAGGGTGGGTAGGGTAACATTTCAGATCCTGAACACAGTTCAGTGCGCTTTTTAACCCCTCCCAACGATTCAGAATTTGAGCTCAAAATGTATGTCTAAGCTTTTGCAAGCATTTAATTAGATACAAAAAATAACAGTTAAAAATTGCTGTTGGTTACTGTAAAGTTTAAGGCGCCCTCCAATGGAATTTTTTGAAATTTAATTTTAAAATTTATTATCAAGGAAATACTGACATAAAGAATAGTTTTAGAGAAAATCACTGACGAATCGACCAATTTTTCCGTTTTGTATAATCATTTGAAATTTGAACCTTCTTACCCCCATTGAACACAGTTCAGTTAGCGCTACTTAACCATTCTGAACGATTCAAATTTTCAGCACAAAATTTAGGTTTATGTCTAAGCTTGGAAAAAATTTAATGAGATGCAAAAAATAATGGTAAAAAATAGTTGTACGTTACTCCATAGTCTAAAGCGCCCTCTACCGACAATATTTGAAATTTTTGTTTATAATTTAATTTCAAGACAATGCTGACATAAAGAATAGTTTTACTGAAAACCGCAAATCAATTGACCAATTATTCTCTTTTTTTATAATCATTTGAAATTTGAACCTACCCACTCCCATTGAACACAGTTCAGTTTTCGCTACTTAACCACAGATTTTGAGCTCAAAATTTAAGTTTATGTGTAAACTTCTAAAAAAAATTAATAAGAGGCAAAAAATAACGGTAAAAAATAGTTGTTCGTTACTCCAAAGTCTAAAGCGCCCTCTATCGGCATTTTTTGAAATTTATCTTTATAATTTCTTTTCAAGACAATACTGACTTAAAGAATAGTTTTCGTGAAAACCACAAACGAATCGACCAATTTTTCCGTTTTTTATTATCGTTTGAAATTTTGGACCCTAAACTTTGATGACGCCTATCTCCTTTAGAAGACGTTTGGGACCCTTAGTTTCCCATGTTATTGGTCTTGATGTGTACTATCACCCCTTAAAATTTTGCCCAGTAGTTTAGATACACCCTGTATAATGGATATGTGAAATAAAAATAGTTCTGAATTGTCTCTGTGTAATGGATCATTCGAGGTGAAAGCCATAGCTGCTATAGGCCTCAAAGCAATGTCAAATAAAAACCACATTTTTAAGTCGTCTGTGCACTTAGATCATTTTTCTTTAAATTATGTCATTTATACCCCTTGGCTTCTGGGATCCTCACATATAAACGAATTTTGCATTTGTAACATACATATATGGTTTACATTTATGGTATTATATATTTATTTTGATATCCAACATTTCATTGCGTGATCAGCTGCAATATTTTACACTGAACACTCAAACTTTCTTAAGACCACAATTAGCCACACATTAGCGTCACGTACGATCAAATCTGTGTCGATTGCGTATGGCACTTTATCGGAAGAGGTGTACGATATTCAATAAAAGAGTTAAGAAAAAAAAAAAAAAAAGAGGGTACCGGCGAACAAAAGCGATCTCTGCTGCTCATTAAGCTATCGAACTTGCATCGAATCGATGCGACACGGCTGATTGTTTTCCTTCTATAGCAGATGGAATAATGCTTTATCGAATTAACTTCCGGACCAATGATTTTTTAATCCCGTAATAGATGGGCAGATAATGAGAGTGGAAAAAGACGTTCATTTAGGTGCATGCTTTAATAAGGTGAAGTCCGTGCTTCTGGTTGAACTAATTGTGATTATGGATGATGAATTACTTTATTCAAGCAATGGATGATCGACGGAATAATATTGCTTGTGATTTCTTTCTTAACCCCTTAACTGGTCGATTTTTTTTTTACCAGAAATGTTCCCTTGTCATACTTTTTATTGCATATAATCAAACATCATACTTGATAAAATACGAAAATGCAAGATTTATTTTTATTATTACCATAATTAATGATATAAAACGATTTTTTATTTCAAAATTTAGAAGCACAAACATCCCAAATGTTTGCTTTTTGCAACCACCTCTGTATGCAATGAAGAATGTTTTACAGATTTTACAAAAATTTAATTCAAACAAACTTACCATAAATTAAAACTTCTCAGTTTCGAATGATGTTTTTTATTCAGAAATCTATTTTTTGTGTGGCACAATTTGAAGCAAAATATTAAAATTTGAGCGAGATATTTGAAAAGAACGCCCTCATAGATTTTACATTATCATCCGGGTCTTTTTCAATCAGTGATGTGGGCTCTTAACAAAGAAAAAAACCCGGATGGAAGATTTCATTCACACAGACAAGCTGTGTCATCTATTGAAAAATAATGATATTACAGTCTTTTAAAAAAGAATGAACAATATTACAGAGGGAAAAGAAAAAATATCGATTCCCGAACGTCGTACGGGCAAACCAGTTTGGTCAACGACCAAATGCCCGAACAGCGTTCGGGCAAATCAGTTAAGGAGCAAATACTTTTATACATATATAGTAACACCTGTTAATCCTTAACTGCTGTGACAAAAATTGTCGCATAATTACTGTGAGCTATCTGTCAGACCGCAAGATGAATAAAATGTTAAATTAACGCTCAGAATACTATTTATGTATTTAACATTATATATAGAGGACTATTATAAATAAAATTCAGCTATTCAAAAGTCTCTAGAGATAGTAATAAGATTCCAAACGAAACAAAATTTGACCAGCATCCATAGTTAAACTAAAAATTGCGAGTTAAACTCTGAAATTTGAATAACTCAGCGGTCTGTGAGACCGCTAACAACAGTTAAGGGTTAAGAAGGGATCACAATGAATTAGAAAGAAATTCCATGTCAGTCAGATATCTGTTCTGATAGGTACGCCATATGTGGTAATAATACGATATTATTTTCAATGCGAGCGTGAAAATTCGTAGTTTAACCCTTTCAGGGACAGGCGTTGAGAAAGGCCTTATTAAATTATCGAGAAATATTTCCCAAAATCTACTTTTTATTTTAAAAAAAACTTCAAAAGTTATGATGGTTTAAACACTATTCTTATCACTTTCCAACATAATTGAAAAAAAAAGTGACTTTGGTTTGTCTATACGTATGTCTGTTTGCGCTCTAACTCTCGTAAATGTACTTGAATAGCTCCTGAAATTTTGTATGTTATCGACCACTACTATAGCATGACCCCTATTGAAAAAAAAATTTGTATAGTTCATTCACAATGCTTGCAAAAATATCTCGTTAAATTTAAGCTTAATAAGAAAAAATCGCTCTAAATGTGTACGTTCGGGTCGGGCCCGCGCCTGGAAATTCTGGCCCGTGCAGATTTTTAAGACAGTATAGGAAATTTTATTTATTAAGAGCAACGAGTTATAGAGCCTATACTAAGACAGTATAGAAAATTTTATTTATTAATAGCTACGTGTTATATTATTAACCATTTTTCTACATTACGGAGCTATGTGTTATAATATTAACCACTGTACTACATTACAGAGTTAAGTGTTATATTATTAACCATTGTACTACATTACGGCCGATTACATTATATACCAACAATTTATTGACCGAACGATATTTACTTTTCATCATTGTTTTGAAAATCACGGTAACTACAATGGCCAAAGTTTTAACGAATTTTGCTACAGAATTTTTAACAATTTATACGACCAATATTTCCTAGGCCAAATCATCTCATAAGATGAAAAAGGTTTTGCTTTCCTGCCGTAAGATAATTGTTCCTTTTATTTTGATGATCACTGATACTGAATATTGTTCTACCCATCCACAATTCTCAAAAGCTACAACAGTTAATACAGATTAATAGTTTAAAACAGGGCTGTCCAACGCAGTGCCCGCGGGCGCCATGGCGCCCTTTGAAGGTTTTCATGGCGCTCTTTTGAAGGTTACCTGATGCTGATATTTTTAAACAAGTTGGAAATTGCACCTGAACGTAGCCAATGAGGTGCGTTCGTACAATAACGAAGTTTTAAAAATATTCAGATCTTGCTGATATAGTAGAGCGTACTTCGGATACAGTATAGTAGTCGAAATCTTTGTGTTTCAGTAAATATGCAGGAAGTAATTTTTATTACACCTCAGCAACATATATCTTATTCATAAAATGTGAAATAGTTGAATATAATTAAAACACGCTCCAAACAATGTTTCCCCGTACAGCATTATGTAGTGGAATACTTTTGTGTGGCCCTGTAATTTAATAAAAATTCTTTGGATCACAGATTGTGCAAAATGCATATTTAAGTATATATTTCATAGATTCATGCATATTCTGTTATGTTCGAATGAGTGTAACATCATTAAAATGCATTTGAAACTTTTTTTCCCATTGACCGTAATGTAATGGAATACTTTTGATTGTCCCTGTAAATGATCTATGCATCTGACTTTCAAAACATTTGAAATGACTCGACAAAATTACGTAATAATTATATGTTTTAAATTTCAAACGATTAAAATGCATTTGAAACTTTTTTCCATTGACCGTAATGTAACGAAATCCTTTTGATTGTCCCTGTAAATGATCTATGCATCTGATTTTCATAATATTTGAAATGACTCGACAAAATTACGTAATAATTATATGTTTTAAATTTCAAACGATTAAAATGCATTTGAAACTTTTTTCCCCATTGACCGTAATTTAACGGAATCCTTTTGATTCTCCCTGTAATTGATCTATCCATCCGATTTTCATAAAATTTGAAATGACTCGACAAAATTATGTTATAATTAGATATTTTAAATTTCAAACGATTAAAATGCATTTGAAACTTTTTCCCCCATTGACCGTAATGTAACGGAATCCTTTTGATTGTCCCTGTAATTGATCTATCCATCCGATTTTCATAAAATTTGAAATGACTCGACAAAATTATGTTATAATTAGATATTTAAAATTTCAAACGATTCGGTTGGGTAGTTTTTGCGTTGTTATATGCGGACAGACAGACAGACGGACAGACGGACAGACAGACGGACGGACAGACGGACTGACTGAGCTACAACAGTAGGTGCTACGTATTTACATAATTACGAACGCACCTAAAAATTAGATTACTAGGGCGAGATTTAATTTCATGGCTCTTTCCAATTTCCTATTAAAAATGTTTAAGGTAGCCCCTCGCAGAAAAATGTATAATTTGAAATTTACTACTATTTACAGTTACTTTTGAAAGTATTTTTTATTTATTTATTTTATTTTACGTTTTAATAGAGCTTTAGATCTATAGGGGCGTTGTGTTTTCCATGCAAAATGCATTTGCTTACGTGTATCACTTCTGACTGATGAGATAATTTTGTTGCATCTTTTGAATCATGTCAATAATGGCGCCCTTCATTGTCTGACAAAAGCTGAGATGCGCCCCTGCTTAGGAAAAGGTTGGACAAGCCTGGTTCGAATGTGTCATACGAATGTGGCATCGAATGTGTCATACACATCAGATTCTTTTTTCACATAAATTTCAATGTACCGGTAAAATAATTTTTTTCTATGAAATTTACAGAACCCGTTTAACTCATTGGGGACGAGCAACCAAAATGCGTTCACTTAAGGATGTATTTGAAAAAAAAAATATTTTTCCACCCTCAACAGCTCGAAATTTTCTGATACATTTTCACACTCATTTTTAAAAGTAGAAACATGAAACTTGTTGAGGTGATTTTTGAAGAGATTTTAAGATGTCATATGATTTCATTTTTCGTTCATAGTTTGATTTATAAACAATTATTTTCTTAGTATGACCCTTAATTTCGTTCGCAGGTCTCCCGCTTTGGAAAACTTCATTCAAAATACCAATTTTGACAACACTTTTTTTTCTAATATTTTCTGCGTTTGTATATATGTATATATATATACGGAGGAGGGTGGTGTTGTCTGGATAAAAACGCAAAAATTAATTATTTAAATAAAAAAAAAATAAATAAATATATATATATATATATATATATATAATTGAGAGTGGGTTATTCATTTTAACATAATTTTTAAACTGTTTAATTGACACCAATATATGGATATTTCGTCACAATAAATGTTACTGATTAAAGTAACAAAATGGTATTTTAAGTTATATGTTAATATGAATGTTATCTCTTAATTCTAATTTTAATTATTTTATTAACTTAATTTTATGTTAATATTGATTATTAATTATTTTCTCCGGTTCAATTATATTTCCATTCAGCTTTATCTTTTTTGTTTGTTATGGATAACTATTATTTTTACTTACTTTCAACTCCTTTTTGTAAAATATCTTTGTTCCTTGTTTAATAATTTGGTTTTTGTGTGCTGGTAGCCCCAAATACGTATTATTTTGCTATTTCATGGCTAATACGTGGATGAAACCGCACACTTCATTTGTAGTTCCAGAGCATTTGGGGCCTGATGATTCTGCTTTTGGAGCTACAAATTCTATTTGCATTTATTTTATTTATTTATTTTTTCAGATTTACTCGTTACACTATTTTTTTTTAATTTTGTTATAACTAGTACACCGAACCCAGTGTTCCCGGGTCACAAAGTAAAGGTGAAAAACTTTTTTAAAATTTAAAATTGAAAAGTCTAATAAATTTTTTCAGCATAATACTCTTTTTAAACTGCCAACTAATTCCAAATAGCAATTTTATATGAAACATATTATTTATGTAATCATATACAGTTTTAAAAATTACTTCTAGCTTTACTTCCGTATTAGCAGGGCCGTAGCTAAAGGGGCGCTATGGGCGGCTCAGCCCTCCCCTAGAATATTTTGAGCCCCCCCTCCCCCCTCTGGAAAAGATTCCAACGTCACTCAATGAATTTCTGTTTCGAAAATTCAAATGAAATATTGTTTAAAAATCTAATTTAGTTTTGAAACCTTTTCACAGTTTTGCAGAGTTACTAAATTGTATCTAAAATAGGTGTTTCAACACTCCCGCATCCTATTTGTACACATGAAGCTAATATGATGGGCTATTTTGCACCAGTTATAAACTCAAAACTTTCATCATCATATACTTTTCTAAACATAAAATGAAGTTATTTTAACAGCTTAATAAGAAACAGAGTACCTACAATGTGAATATGCATTAATTTATCTTTCTGCGTCAGAGAGAGAGAGAGAAAAAAAAAACTATGAGTCCCCCAACATTCTCTTGAGCCCTTATTGTTCACTACGACCCTGCGTATTAGACGCAAGATAGCAGTTATTAGCCAAAGATTTTGCCAAACAATAAAATTGCATTCTCAGTTTTTAAAGGCCCCACCAGTGGCCGAGAGGTTCTGACCTCTCAACTGGTAGACGGCAGGTGCTGAGTTCGAACCCAATCGCGGCTGTCGGCCTAACCGTTCGGAGTTTTCGTGGTTTTCTTCGACCCTTGCGTAAATACGGGTTAGGTTCCCTTAGAAAGGCCCACACGAAGGGCACTTCCCCCCTGGGCCTATACCCCTAGTGTAGATAATCGGCCGACAAAAATAAACCAAACCAAACCTCAGTTTTTAAAAACAACTAAGAAAATATGACACCCAGATATTCTTTGAAATACATTTTTGTAAAGGTTAATTGATGTATCTTTTGTAAAGTAAGTTTACAACGAACTAAAAGTCACTAAATTCATAGATAAAAACGAAATAAAACCAACAACATTCACCGGGTTTTACAGCCGACGATATATTGACATAACAGGTTTTTAATTACTATTTTTTTCAGTTGCTATGAAAAAAATGACATCTAAAATATACAGTGATCCGTTATTTTCCATGGAGAAAAGAGATAGATGGAGGTGCAGTATACGATTAAAACGGTTTGATGGGCGTTATTCTTCCAATTTAAGTCTCTCATGCGGCCCAAACAAAACAATCACATGGAACAGAGACCGAATTTTTTAACATCATTTTTTCTCTAAATGAAAAAGATCTGAATATATTTTAGCATTATAAAATAGCATATCATTGTATTATGAATTAAAATTGCATCGCTAAAAGTTTTTATTTTTTGTGAAAGCACGCCGTTGTGTTTGATGCAATGCAGCGAATTTTAGGGTTACATTTTTGGCGTCATCTCCAGCCACTAAACTGCATCTCTATTCTTTTTTCTTTTTTACTCTATGGCTATTTTTCCTCTCTTTCCTACATAAATGCGATACTCAAGTTGCCACCATTAGAGAAATTGAACCAAAAACTACAAAAAAATTAATATCTCAAAAACAAATTGAGATACAGTTTTCTAACAAACGGCATTTAAAAGTGCATTTTTTTCTCTAAACGATGATATAAAGATTAAAAACTTGCAATGTGTAGAAATTTAAAAATTTACAATAGCGAAAATTGCAAAACCAAAATTTCATCGGAAAGTGTTGCCATTCAAAACATGACGTATGCGTTACGCACAGATACGTTTGGCCTTTATTATATAGATTCAATTCAATTCTAATTCTTCGTTTTGGTTTATTGTTTTATTGATAAAATCCATTGGTGAATCTTGTCTACTTTTAATGGTATTATATATATATATATATATAACACGACAAACACGGCAATCGTGTACTTTCTAAATAAGAGGATTCGCCAGTTTCATACGTTTGATAGCAAAAATGAATTTAAAAGTAAATCAGAAAATAAGCAGTTTGGATTATAATACATTCTTAAGATGCTCAACAAACTTCATTATTTTCACCAGTTATTTTTTATTGTAAACTTTACCTTATTTAATCCGAGCATTTTCGAGATTCAACTACAAAAAATATTCTGAATCGAAACACCGGTGGTAATGGTTTAAAAATCAAGCAAAGGGCTCTCGTCGCGAAGTGGTTAGAGTGGTAATAACAGGATATTAAATATTTTTAAACTAACATAAAGCTGGTTAATGACACCATTTCAATGCTTTATTGTACTTCAATAGAAGAAGACGCATCACTTTAATGAGGCAATTTAAATATTTATCTCGGAAAAGATCTTTGCGTGGATTTGGAGTAACAGGCGCATCGGACAAAAGGAAAATAACCGTGCAGTTTTGAGATACTGAGTTAAAAAAATAACTGCACGTTCTTTTCCCATTTCGGACCCCTATTGTTTTGTAAATGAGCTGTCTCTGGAAATAGCTTAGGTGAACATAGGTGTTTTAAAGCTTATTAATTAGTCAGATCACAAAAGTTCTTTAATGTTAACCCTTTGTATCACCATGTTGCATATCTGCAAAATACCCCCAAAGTCAATGTTACTTACACAGTGCGCTTTAAAAGACGATTTCATTTATTGCTGATATCGCCAAATTCAATAGTTAGATTAAATTGTTCAGAGAATTTTTAACAGACGATGATACTGAGTTTTATGACACATTTTTATTTATTATTTGAGCAGTTTCGTAAATTTTATAAGATTAAAATGGCGGAGACATTGAGAAAAATATTTTTTTTTTTTTTTTTACAGAGATAAGGTCGGATACTATGAGAAGGGTGTAATTTTCTGATTATTGCAGAAGTGAAAAAAATATATTTTAGTCAAAACTATTTTATTTTTATTAATTGAGTCATAAACGGTTTAACATGTGGGTTTGGAATGTATCCATATTTCATAAATATATATAGGACAGTTGCACCATAAAATTTAACTAATAATAACACATTGCTCAGTGGTGCACAAAACAGGAATTTTAATATACATTAGTACATATTAAAATGAAACAAAATTTTCAACGTTTCGCGCCGTCTTCTGCGGGCGTCTTCAGGAAAATATGAAATGGAAGGACTACGTTTGCATCTTGTTCGAGAGATAATATTTCTACTAAATTAAAAATTAAATGAACTAAAATTTTAAAAAATGTTGCCATTAACACGCGAGTAAAAATTAAAATACTGCAAGGAAATAAAAATTTTAAGGATTATTCTGGGTTATTTCCATGCAATAACCCAGTTCAAGGTAAAATAAGAGAATCCATCGAAATCATAGCACGAGAAAATACACCATGTAATGATAATTTATCCTGCAATATACCAAAAATATGGCATAACATCATAAAACCTTAAAATTTTTATTTCCTTGCAGTATTTTAATTTTTACTCGCGTGTTAATGGCAACATTTTTAAAAATTTTAATTCATTTAATTTTTAATTTAGTAGAAATATTATCTCTCGAACAAGATGCAAACATAGTCCTTCCATTGTCATATTTTCCTGAAGACGCCCGCAGAAGACGGCGCGAAACGTTGAAAGTTTTGTTTCATTTTAATATGTACTAATGTATATTAAAATTCCTGTTTTGTGCACCACTGAGCAATGTGTTATTATTAGTGTATCCAATTTTGTTACACGAAACCTGGTTTTAGCATTATGGTTTAACGGCCGCTTTCAATCACTTGATCAGAAAATTCCACTTGTCTTTTCAGATTTATATTAAATTTATATTGAAAAGATTTAAGCTCCCAAAAGGGGCACAGTACCTCGAAATTGGTCAAAATATCGATTTTCTTTTTTAAATGTTAACTGAAAGCTTCTTTAATTGGGAATATTTTGATATCAAGAGAATAAATTTAAAACGAAAAAGCTTTAAGCTGCTTAAAAACGTTTAGCGTGTATTTCTAACTGCTATTTTCATGACTGCCCAAACGTACTTCTGATTTTATTTCACGGTCATTTTCAACCACCTGATCCGAAAATTTCACTTGTATTTCTGAGTGCAGGTTAAATTTACACCGGAAAAAATTTAGGCTCCTTAAAAACTTTTAACACATATTTCTAACTTCTATTTTCATGACTGCCCATACGAACTTTAGATTTTTTTCTCGGACACTTTCAACTACCTGATCAGAAATTTTCGTTTATATTTTTGGGTTTAGACTAAATTTATATCGGAAAAACTTTAAGCTGTTTAAAATCTTTTAACACATATTTCTAACTTCTGTTTTCATGACTGCCCAAATAAACTTTTGATTTTTTTTTAAGGCCATTTTTAACTGGCTCCATCTGAAAATTTCACTTGTATTTTCTGGTTTAGATTAAATTTATATATGAAAAGATTTAAGCTGCTTAAAATCTTTTAATACGTATTTCTAACTTCTGTTTTCATGACTGTCCAAATAAACTTTTTTTTTTTTTTTACGGCTATTTTTAACTACTTTATCTGAAAATTTCACTTGTATTTTCTGGTTTAGATTAAATTTATATTTGAAAAGCTTTAAGCTACTTAAAATCTTTTAACATATATTTGTAACTTCTGTTTCCATGACTGCCCAAATAAACTTCTGATTTTTTTTCCGGTTATTTTAACTGCCCCATCTGAAAATTTCACTTGTATTTTCTGGTTTAGATTAAATTTATATATGAAAAGCTTTAAGCTGCTTAAAATCTTTTAATACGTATTTCTAACTTCTGTTTTCATGATTTTCCAAATGAACGTTTGATTTTTTTTCACGGCCACTTGCAACCACCTGATCCGCAAATTTAACTTGTATTTTCGAGTTTAGGCTAAATTTATACTGGAAAAAATTTAAGCTCCTTAGAAACTTTTAACACATATTTCTATCTTCTATTTTTGTGGATGCCCAAACGAACTTCTTTATTTCACGGTCTTTTTCAACCACCTAGTCCGAAAATTTTACTTTTATTTCCGAGTGCAGGCTAAATTTATACCCGAAAAGATTTAATCTTCTTAAAAATTTTTAACACATATTTCTAACTACTGTTTTCATGACTGCCCAAGAGAAACTTTTGATTTTTTCACGGTTCTTCCAACATCCTGATACCATAATTTCACCGGTAATTAAAGGTAACAATGTTTAATCTGCTTATCGACAATCCCATCTTTTAATACTAACTAATGACATGTATTATCACTTAGCCATACTTCTAACTTTGTTGCTGTTTCTGTCCAATTATGACTTCAATTCTTGGGTCATTTTTTTTAAAGCTAGACTGCATCAATGAGCAGGCGGACATTTCCAGATTTCTAAGTTCTTAATATTTTTTTTTTCCGGCTTATTAGGGCGATGACAAGAATTTCGCGCTACACTTTGTTAATTGGGATTTCCTGGTTTGTGCTAATCCACTGAAAACGTTATTAAAAAGGATTTTTTTTCTTTATTTATTCTAGTCCATAAGCTTAATATGTTCTTATGGTTTACGTCAGTAATCGAAAAACTACATTTTTTCGTATAGTAAACTACAATTGTTTTATTGCAAATATACTTACCGCAATGTACCGAAAGTAAAACCTCATCTGAGTATAACCCCCCTCCCCCCAACCCCCTCATACTCGTGAATTTTTACTTTCTTCTATCTTTACAAGAAGAAAGTATTGGATTCATGAAAATTTTCGACTTCCGGTGTTCGACGGATTTATACGTTTTAGAAGGTCCTGAACATTTTTTGACTATTTTTAGAAAATGTCTGTCTGTGAGTCTGTCTGTATGTGACAAAAAATTTGTGGGCGCTCTATCTCAAGAACTAATGCTCGAAATTTAATAAAATTATATATTCAGTTAGACCTTGATATGAATTAGTGCCTATTGGTTTTTGGTGAAAATTGGCTTGCAGGAGGCGCTGCTATACTACGTTTTTCATGATTTTCAAGATTGCTATATGTCAAGAACTAATGCACAGAATTTCACCAAACTTCAGATTCTGTGACCCCTTCATATACATAGACGCTGATTAAGTTTTGGTGTAAATTGGCCAGCAGGTGGCGCTGCTATGCCACGTTTTTCATGATTTTCATGATAGCTATATCTTAAGAACTAATGCACAGAATTTCACCAAACTTCAGATTCCGCGATACCTTGAGATACATAGCCGCTGATAAGGTTTTGGTGTGAACTGCCCTATAGGTGGCGCTGCTATGCTACATTTTGCACGATTTTTGCGATAACTATATCTCAAGAACTAATGCAGAGAACTTCATGAAATTTTAGATTCTGTTACACAAGAATATATAACATAATTAGACGCTGATTACATTTTGGTATTAACCTTGCAACAGGTGGTGCAGCTCTGCTGCATTTTGCACGATTTTTCCGATAGCTATATCTCAACAACCAACGCAAAGAATTTCATCAAACTTCAGATTTTGTTACAAAATGACATATAACATAATTACACGATGATTACGTTTTGTTATAAATCCTTCAACAGATGGTGCTGCTGTGCTATATTTTACACGGTTTTTTTTAACTAGCTATATCTCAAGAACTAATGCACAGAATTTCATCAAACTTCAGATTCTTTTACACCATAACATAATTAGACGCTTTTTTACGTTTTGGCATAAATTATCCAAGATATGGTGTTGCTATGCTACGTTTTGCAATTTTTTTGTTATAACTATATCTCAAGAACTAATGGACGAAATTCCATCAAATTTCAGATTCTGTTAGGTCTTGACATAAATAGATGCTTATTAGGTTTTAGTATAAATTACCCAACATGAGGCACTACTAAGCTCATTTTCTCAGAATATTAATTAAATTTTGTGTTTTAGGTTTTTCGGATACCAGAATCTCATTAGGCTAGGTCAAATGTTCGAGGAAATTCGATAGTGGGTAACTTTGGGGTCACCACGTTTTTTTTAAATATTAAAATGTACTTATGAGATAGAAGAAAGTTTTGGGATTGACACATCCAACTAGCTACTTTTAGGAAAAAGTGCCATTTATAAGATTCTTCCAGCCGTTTTCAACCTTTATTTTCTGACGCTTTCTATTGTTCTGATTCTCTGGTAATTCCTTAACTTTTTTGTTTCCATCTTCTATAAATGACAAATAATTAACCTTTTACTTCAAATAATAATAATACGTATTCAATAAAATCATATCATATCATATATATTATAAAGCAGAAGTTCTGAAACTTCCAAACGAGTGTTTTCAAAAACTACCCGATGGATTTTTTTGCCGATTGTATCATTCGATAGGAAATATTTTCCCAAGGGTTTATGATTCAAATTTACAGGGATAACTCTGATTTTTCGTAGTAAATTTCGTATTTTTCGGTTATTTTTGACAAAAGGGTTGCCAGAAGCTGTTTTTGGCGAAAATTATAATTGCTAAAAGAATTAAAATGGCTATATCTATTAGAAATATTAGAAATATCTTGCAAATAACAGCAGAAAATAACTACTGATAATATTAATAATAATAAAGAAAGACCGCTCAAATGAGGAGTAATATTATAAAAATATATTTATCTTGAAAACGAAAAAAATATTTGTAATGCTTAAAAAAATAAATTAACGCGAAATATAGCAATTGGTTCAACTTTTGGCGACTTATCCCTGGCGTTAGAATAAAAATATGAATTTCAGAAATTGTTTAAATGAATTTTGAATGATAGTTATTTCCCTTTTTATTATTTTCTTTCCCTTTTTTATCGAATTTCCGTATAATATAACTTACAGCAGAAAAAAGCAGATCTGGCTGTAAAAGACACTGTAAGTTGTGAGTTACTATTCGTTTCTATACCATTTTCATCTTGCTTTTGTCGCCAAAGAATGTGTTTTTAAGCCGAAAATGCACTACTGACTTAATGCCTGACTTAGGTTCTTAATGGTCGCAATAATGTTGTTTTTATTCAAGCGAAGATAATTTTTAGAGTATATTTTAACATTCAATCGTAAATTATATAGATATGAGTATAACTCATTTATTTCTTTTTGCAAATGTTTTTATTGTTAATTTAATTTTTCTTGCGCCATTTCGTCAATTTCACTTACAGGAAAAATTTCAGTTTTAAAATTTAACAAGTTGGAAATTGCACGTGAAGCGTAGCAAATGAGGTGCGTTCGTACGATAATGAAGTTTTAAAAATATTACTCTCATACATCAATTTCATAAAATTGTAAATAGTGAATTACAATTAAAAGCTTAAAACGGTCATCAAACAATGTTCTCCCTATACCATTATGTAATGGAATACTTTTGTGTGGCCTTGTAAATCAATAACAAATGTTCTTTGCACCACAAATTATGTAAAATGTACATTATAATATGTACTTTATAGTTGCATATACATTTTATTAAGTTCGAATGAGTGTAACACCATTAAAATGCATTTGAAACATTTTTCCCTATTGACCGTAATGTAACAGAATAATTTTGATTGTCCCTGTAGTTGAACTATGCATCCGATTTTCATAAAATTTGAAATAACTCGACAAAATTATATAATAATTATGTATTTTCATTTTCCAACGTATAAAATATATTTGAAACTATTTCCCCATTGACCATAATGTAATTGAATGCTCTTGATTGCCCTTGTAATTGATCTATGCACCCGATTATCGAAAAATTTGAAATAACTCGACAAAATTATGTAATAATTATGTATTTTAAATTTTAAACGATTATAATGCATTTGAAACTTTTTCCCCATTGACCGTAATGTAACGGAATACTTTTGATTGCCCCTGTAATTGATCTATGCATCCGATTTTCATAAAATTTGAAATGACTCGACACAATTATATAATAATTATGTATTTTAAATTTCAAACGATTCGGTTGGGTAGTTTTTGCGTTGTTACATGCGGACAGACGGACGGACAGACGGACGGACGGACTGAACGACCACTATAGGTGCAACGTATTTACATAATTACGAACGCACCTAAAAACTGAAGAAGGAAAGATTACCCTATCGATTAAAAATCTACCGCCAAATTCCAAGATTAAAGTCAATAATGGATGATTGTAAATGTCACATTCACTTGACATTAAGCATAATTGTCTGAGCGAAGCGAAGTCTTTATACTCAGAGATACGTAACGATATTAAAATTTAAAAAAATTCTTTCGTCAAGCAAATCTCAAAAACTACTTGTCAGATTTTGATTCTGTTTGTACCAATAGGTACCTATGAAGGTAATCTGGTGAATGCACTACATACGAAAAATTAGTTCCAAATAGTTTAAAAGTTATATTAAAATAAAAAGAATACTGCCCAGTTAAACTGATGGCATTGAGCTCACAGGCTACAAATACTAATTGCACATTAAAGCCTTATATTTTCAAGGGTTAATTCCGTTCGAAAAAAAAAATTAAGAAGGGGAAACAGCTCTCCCCTTTCCTCTTTTTTTTATACTTAATCATTGAACCTCCTATACTATCAAAGACATGCTTTATCATATAAAAAATCTATATCCAAAATTCAGAGCAAATTAGATAATTCTTAATAAAAACCCATTTAGCTTTTATATAATTTAAAAAGCGTTATCCCCCTCTTTTATACTTAACCATTAAACTTCCAAAACTATTCAGAGATTTGAACGAAATCTGAAAATTCTGCTTGAAAAACCCATTTATATAAATTAAGGGGGGGGGGACATTAGAACCCCTGTTCCCCCTATTTATACTTATTCAATGAACACCTAAAAACAGCCACGGACTCGCCTCATCAGAATGATCCTAATCTAAATTTTGAACGAAAACTTAATTCTGCATGAAAATCCCATTTATATCAACTAACGGGGGGGGGGGGCATTAGAACCCCTGTTCCCCCTACTTATACTTATTCAATGAACACCTAATAACAGTCACAAAATCGCCTCATCAGAATGATCCTAATCTAAATTTTGAACGAAAACTTAATTCTGCATGAAAATCCCATTTATATCAACTAACGGGGGGGGGCATTAGAACCCCTGTTCCCCCTATTTATACTTATTCAATGAACACCTAATAACAGTCACGGAATCGCCTCATCAGAATGATCCTAATCAAAATTTTGAACGAAAACTTAATTCTGCATGAAAATCCCATTTATATCAACTAACGGGGGGGGGATTAGAACCCCTGTTCCCCCTATTTATACTTATTCAATGAACACCTAATGACAGTCACGGAATCCTCTCATCAGAATGATCCTAATCTAAATTTTGAACGAAAACTTAATTCTGCATGAAAATCCCATTTATGTCAAGTAACGGGGGGGGGCATTAGAACCCCTGTTCCCCCTATTTATACTTATTCAATGAACACCTAATAAAAGTCACGAAATTGCCTCATCAAAATGATCCTATATCTAAATTTTGAACGAAAACTCTTAATTCTGCATGAAAAACCCATTAAATCAATTAAGGGGAGGGGCATGAGCCCCCCATTCCCCCTGTTATACATATCGAATGAACTCCAAAAACTAATCAGGGAAGCGCCTTATCAGGATATACCTATATACAAAATTTCAAGTGGATCCGATATTTTTATCATGAGTTATCGCGTTACGTACATACGAACATACATACAGAACGGACGGGCACATAAGCTCTCAGGCTATGATAGCCTCTGAGCTAAAAACTGATAAAAAGAATACTGCCCAGTTAAACTGATGGCATTGAGCTCACAGGCTACAAATACTAATTGTACATTAAAGCCTTATATTTTCAAAGGTTAATTCCGTTCGAAAAAAAATTAAGAAGGGGAAACAGCTCTCCCCTTTCCTATTTTTTTATACTTAATCATTGAACCTCCTATACTATCAAAGACATGCTTTATCATATAAAAAATCTATATCCAAAATTCAGAGCAAATTAGATAATTCTTAATAAAAACCCATTTAGCATTTATATAATTTAAAAGGAGTTATCCCCTTCTTTTATACTTAACCATTAAACTTCCAAAACGATTTGAACGAAATCTGAAAATTCTGCTTGAAAAACCTATTTATATAAATTAAGAGGGGGGGGGAGGCATTAGAACCCCTGTTGCCCCTATTTATACTTATTCAATGAACACCTAATAGCAGTCACGGAATCGCCTCATCAGAATGATCCTAATCTAAATTTTGAACGAAAACTTAATTCTGCATGAAAATCCCATTTATATCAACTAACGGGGGGGGGGCATTAGAACCCCTGTTCCCCCTATTTATACTTATTCAATGAACACCTAATAACAGCCACGGAATCGCCTCATCAGAATGATCCTAATCTAAATTTTGAACGAAAACTTAATTCTGCATGAAAATCCCATTTATATCAACTAACGGGGGGGGGGGATTAGAACCCCTGTTCCCCCTATTTATACTTATTCAATGAACACCTAATAACAGTCACGGAATCGCCTCATCAGAATGATCCTAATCTAAATTTTGAAAACTTAATTCTGCATGAAAATCCCATTTATATCAACTAACGGGGGGCATGAGCCCCCCGTTCCCCCTCTTATACATATCGAATGAAGTCCAAAAACTAATCAGGGAAGCGCCTTATCAGGATATACCTATATACAAAATTTCAAGTGGATCCGATATTTTTATCATGAGTTATCGCGTTACGCACATACGCACATACGCACATACATACAGAACGGACGGGCACATAAGCTCTCAGGCTATGATAGCCTGTGAGCTAATAAAAAAGCACAATTTATTTGCATACGTCACAGAAATTTGGTGCGCGTGATTTTCACCAGCTGGATATTTTCGTAGATAACGGAATCAGTACATGGAGTAAATAGTAATCATTAACGCACTCAAAAATATTGAATGCAATAAAACATTTTAAAATTTAATCATGCAGGAAAATAAAACTGCTATTTTTTTATATTAAAAAAATGTCATAAAAACTTTGATTTTGAGATTTTGTGATAATCTCTTAATAACATTTTTTGATCGCTAAAAGAATGTATCATATATTTCGCGTGTGAAAATTAGAAACAATTACGTTTTTAAATAAAAAGTTTCTTTTATGACATCATTTTCCCTTTATATTTATTTTTATTGCATGTTTTCTTTTAACTTATATTTTGTTTGTGTGTGGAAGTCAATTCTGGTCATTAATTTTTCGGCACGGATACCACAAGCGCATCAGATTTGGCGCAATTTTTTTCAAAGCCCATTTGGCGAAAACTCCGTTTTCAAATAACGCTTACATACATATTTTTAAATAATTTTCTATTTTCAAAAAGAACTTACAGTAAATAAAGTAATAATAATAATTAATAACTATAAAAAGAAATATTTTATATAATTAAAAAAAGGAAATGAAAGTAAATAAACATTTTATGAGTAAATAAATAAAGCCGGATTACCATCTGAGGTAAAATAATGCCATTTTGACGCCAATTATGTACCCTGATGCATATGTGACATCTTTTCCCATTTTTCATCCATTTCCTGTTGGCATACAACTTTGAAATTTGGAATATGTATGCATACCTGGGAGCAATACAGGAATTAGACACTGATTTTTTTTTTTTTTTAATTCGATCCAAAAAAGGGGCAACGGGGGCTATTTTTTAAAGATTTATGCTGCATAAAGGAGCCACTTACCTATTTTTATATACAAGAAGAAGTAAGTGGTATGTAAAAACAATTATAGTATACATAAATAAAATACTTGAGATAATATACTAGAGATATAAGCACCGGGTTTGGCGAGATATTTTATGCCAATTAGGCGAAAACATCGTTTTGATTACCAGATACATATAGCATGCTATAATAACACGTTTTTTATTTATTTCAAAATGAAAAAAGGAATAAACGAAATATTTTCTGTTATTAAAAAAAGAAATAACAATCAATAAATGATAATATTTTTAAAACGAACAATTTATTATAACATTTATATGATAACCAGCATGTTAGGCAACTGAACGCCATTTTGGCACTAATTAGGTACCTCGGTGTGTATAGGGCATATATGTGCCATATTTATTTGTAAAACTGAGCATGAACGTTTACCAGGTGTGTTTTCATAGTCGCTTATATCTTTTTGCAACATAGCGCACCTTCCGAAGCCAAAACTGCACAAAAGAAAAAAAAAATCAATATTTGCAGTATTTTTTTTTATGTAATGCACATTTTGTAATCAGTAGGCTCGATAATCAGACCTCGTTTTTTTGCTTTCAAAGATGATATTTCATACGACGTCGTTTTTGGATTCGTCGTTTTTCCATATTTGATAGTATGCGTCTACTCGTTTTGTAACTTTTTTTGTAACTTTCTTCTTTATTAACAGCGACATTTGGATTTCCTACTTAAATAAAAATTCTTCTCAATACAAAGAATTTTGTTAAAATAAATAAGTAAATGAAATGCGGACATCTATTGCTCAAAGCACAAAATTTTTCCTATTGAGTTAATAAAAATCAGTAAAAACTATATTTTTATGATGATAAAAAGGTGACTTATGTAATAACAGAGTCATATAATATGTACGTTATGGATTAAGTATGAATATTTCTCCACCATTTATAAATAATAATAATAATAAAATAAAATGCGGACAAACCAAAGTCTATATTTGACTGAAAACAACAACCATTTTCTAAATGCTTTAAAAAGATGGCCAATGAAAAGTTCAAAAGTATTATGAAATTAGTTAAAAATCATTTATTTTAAACTAAAAGAATAAAAGATTTATATCTTTAATGAAATAAATGGGATTTGAAAAATTATTGGAAATTTATCACCATAGATGTATCAATATTACAATCAGTACTTTGTATGCAAAATGGAACAATTAGCAATACTTTTTTAACCCGAAAAATGGTCGTTGCTTTTTTTAAGGTTAAAAAGGAGGTTACGAAACATTCCTATACAGAGATGCCAAGCCCTGCTTATTGCACAGCAGAATTTTCTTATAGGAAAAGTTATTTTTTAAATCCGCAGAATGTTCCTATTTAATAAAAGATTTTCTGTATTAAAATACCGGTATCCAAAATGCCGGGAACCTGGCAGCTCTTCCTATAACATTTTAATTAATCACGGTACTTTTTTTAATCGGATTCAAATTTAGTGAAGACAACGTTTTTTGGCCAAAAGCAGCTTTTTTCCACATGTGTAACTACGATACAATTCCTTGATGCTGAAATAAAATGTTTTGACTTATGCTATTATTGCTTCCTCTTATTTATTTATTTGAATTTTAAATAAGATGACTCAAAATCGTGTTTTTTAAATGTCCGGAAAAAATGCATTTCGAGAGAGGGCGAAAAGAACAATATTTGGCGATTTATTACCCGCGTTTGGCTAAGTTTCTTACTACCTTGTATTTAATACTCTTCACAATACTTAGCTGTTATATGGACTTAGGCGCTTTTATAAAAAGTTTGACGTAGTTCGGGCTTAAGAAAGTGAGTATTTTATTGAATAATACAAATAAATGAAAAATGATTACTAAGAAATACTAATAAAAGAAAAATGAAGCATTATATTGATCTATGTATATTTAAAAATGCATCTGCTAGCACTATTTAGATAATTTATGTGTATATAATAGGAGATAAATAGCTTTTGATTCTGTATTTCTATGCTTTAAAGCATTAACGTTTGTGTGTTTTTCGTTATCATTGGGAGTACCTAGCCGATTTAAAAAATAATGTGGGCAAAAAATGTTGGTAACTATCTTTGCTGCAAAATATACTATATTTTGCGTAGGAACAATAATCACCATCAATGCACGAGCAAAAAAAGTTCTAAAATTGAGAATTCTTTGATGTCAATATGACTAAAAATTTAAAATCTTTTTTTTTTTTTTTTTTTTTTTTTGGTGGCAACTTATAGGATATAATATTCTCGTTATGAACGATTTCTAAAACATTCGACAATTTAATTTCACAAATTAAACATTTTTTTCCTAGAAAAAGTTTTAAACCCAATTTATTCAGAATATTGCAATTTCTAGGATACTGTTGGGGTCAGAAACTATAACTTTGGCATCACAGTAACTTATAAGATGTAAGTGCTCGTTTAGGACAAATTTTTTAAAAAGGATTCCTTAACTCTTATCGACAACCTCATTGCATCCGTGGAAAACAGATATTCAACATTATAAACTATTCGGACGGATTTCACATCGTATAAAATACACTCCATTCTCTTCAAACATAATAGTTTATGTTATTTATAGTTTCTCAAATCGGTGCGAAGCTTCTGTTTATGCTCATGACATCATTTCAAAGAGTTTTATTTCCAATATAGGAAAATTTGGTGTTTTATTTTCTGTATTACATTTAACATTTTGCATATTTCCAATTTTATATCCATGCATGGTTTGCTTTTCTTTTATAAAAATAGTAAATGCAACTTTATATATAGGATTTTGTAATTAAATGATTCAATATGCTTATTTTCCTCATATTTTATCACAATGAATGACCAATTAAAGGTAACATCTCATTTCTTTACTTATCGCAAGCAAGGCTAACTTATCATAATATAATATGATATGATATTATGATAAGGGGGCCTTGATCGCAAGTTATTAAATGTTTATTCTCAGCAATATCGCTCAGACTAATCCCTCTGAGGGAAGTCCTAATATAAATATTAATTATGTCATCAAGTGATTTTTAATTCGACATTTTAGTTCTACTTTTATATATGCTCTGCTAATTTGTTTTTCGTTATTTAAATGAAAATTTATGCTAATCTGTATAATCTGGCTAATAGTTCGGCGATTTTTATAATTTGGCGAAATTGATCGACGGTATAACCAAGTAGTACTGAAGGAAAAATTTTGCAATTCAAAGTAAATTTATGAAATTAAGCGTTATTACTATAGATAAATTCAGCATTTTGAAATAAAAAATTCCCGCTGAATAAAATTTGCAAGTATTTTTAATTGACCATTTCCTCTTCAATATTTCGCTATTCTCTTTCGCGCAGGCTAACAAAAATGTATTTTAAATATTTTATTAGATAAAACGTAAATAACATTTTTCTATTTTTTAAAAAAATATTTTTAAAATCTGATTCTACCATTATGTGTCTTACAGGACAAAATAGCAGAATTACTTTTAAAAATGGTTTTATCTGTTAATTGTATGTTATTTGTTTATTTGGGTGTTTGAATTTACTTTTGTCATCAAACAATGCGATTTTATACCAAGAAGACATAAGCCGGAGCGATGTTCACAATTACTAAATTCTCTCACTCACTTTTAAATGTGTGTGAGCATTTTTAGGATATATTTTTTTATGTTTAATTGTAAATATATAAATAGCAGTTATAGCAAAAAAAAAAAAAAAAAAAAAAAAAAAAGTGCGTATAATGTTTAAATTTTAGTATAAATGTCTTCCTCATCCAAACTGTAAAATAATTTAATTGCAATTTTTTAAGGTTTTGGCGCAGATGTCATATACGCACCACATTCGCACGATTGCAACAAAATGGCGATTTTATGCCTCACATGGTAAACCGACTATGGTTGTTTATTTATTGATAAACTATTTATTAACTTTCATTTTGTTTTTTAAAATAATATAAATCATTTTGTTCTATAGCTATTAATTAAACTTTTTTATTTATTATTTTTTTTCAAATAATATAAAATAATTTAAAAATATTTATGATATAGGTAATTAAAAACCAAGTTCTCCAAATTGGCGCCAGAAAAAAATTGCGCCAATGTGATGCATACATGACATCTGTGTCAAAGTTTTTTCACTGTACATAAGTAGGGAAAATGCAGTATAAATAACGATTAAAGTTTTTTCCAAATATGGAAATTTTGTCACAGATTTGGTCATATACTCATCGAGGTATTTCACTGGCGCCAAAATGGCGTTATTTGCCTCATATGGTAACCCAGCTATAGTTGTTTATCTGATGATAAGTTGTTTATTTACTTTCATTTTCTTTTTTGAAATGATATTTGTTGTTTTGTTCTACAGTTATTTTTTTATTTATTGTTAATTGCTGTTTAAAATGATAGAAAATAATAAAATACATATAAATTTCTTTGGTATTCTAAAACGAGGATTTTGCCACATTGTAGTTGCAAGAAAATTGCGCTAAACCTATTGAGTATATGATGTCTGTGTAGGAATCTTTTGTGAAATAGGAAAAGTGTAAATTGGCTACTACTTGATTATCACGTCAACTAATTTCGCCAAATCGTTCGACAAATTATACAAATTTACATAGTTTTATCTTAAATAACTAAAGAGAAAATGCTTAAATACGAAAGAGCAAATAATTTTGTTTTCATTTTTCAGGAGGAAATTTTGCAATAATAAAGTAATTGTTGTAGTGAGAATTTTAATGTTTTTTTTTTTTTATCGTTGGCAACTTGCTGTAACGAAAAATGTTAATTTTTTTTCCTGCCATTGTTTTGTAAGAGCTGGTTTTGTCAAAGCCATGTTAAGATGGTATTCAAATTTTTGAACCCTTATAAATTACCACCCCCTTGGGCCGATTTTGCTCATTTGCAATTCCCTCTGAGATATTAACCATCTCAAAGTACTTGGCGAGTTTGAAGATGATTCTTACATAATTGCGCCTTTTATCGCGCAGACAAAATTTAATATATATATAAACTTTTTAGGTTTGAGTAGCTTTGGGTTCCTGGCTTCACATAATGAAAAGTTGTGAAGAAATTTTTCAGAAGTTATACCATGGTAACGACTGTAATAATTAATATTTCTTCAGATAAGGGAAAATTTTAAATCCTGTTGCCATAATGGTCTCATTTCGCTTCCAAATGTGCACTGTTAGTAATAAACTAAAATAGTTACTTCTAAATAGCTGGTTTTTGTGCAACGTTTAAGATAATTTAATATCACAATGGTGTCTAAATCGTTTTCAGCAATGAGCAAAGTGCTTCTGGAGGTCCAAATTATTTAAAATACGAATTTTAATTCACCAGTTCGTTTCATCCACGGTTGATTTTGAAATATTGACCAGCGCAGCGGGCATAGCCTGCTAGTAAAACTAGTCGTTGGGAGGCCACCGTAATACTTACCCATCATAATGTAAAATATGAAAATAAAACGCGTGTCAATGGCAACTCCAAAATATAATTTAAATGCATAAATAAATAATCTTAACATACAATAATGCTCCATTAATGAATTACTGATGAGCCAATTTTGACTAATTATATAAAACGCCAAAATACTCGAGTAGTACCGGATTGCGTAAAAGAAACATCCTTATAACTCAAAAAATAATAATCATATTAACTAAAAATTTATTGTGTTGGATTAAGCGTCTCATTTCCAATAAAAATATACCTGTGAATTGAAATTTGAATGAAATACAGGGTCATGAAAAATCGAAGAATTTGAAAAACAGGATTACACATATCTCGGCAACTAATAATCCGATCAACCTCGTTTTTTATGCAAAACTTGTATTATTTTATTGCCTTTTACGTGCAGTTCTTAAAATAAAAAATTTCGAAAATTTTTATATACCTTTCATCAGAACGAATTTTTCGAGAGTACGAAAAAAATAGCTCCGTATAATCGAGGTTACCGATATTAAATAGGCTTCGTTCCATTCTTACATACTAAGTACATACAAAATTTGAAACCTCTATCTCAATTTGTTCGGGAGATAGAGCGGTTACAGACAGACAGACAGACAGACACACAGACACACAGACAGACGGACGGCATAAAAAATTTTCTAGAAATATGTTTTTCGGAATCTCCAGTATCTGAAACGTGTAAATCCGTCAAAAAAAATTTTCGATTTTCAAAACGATTGCAAGACTTACCCTATACTACGTATGATGGGTAAGTAAAATGGACGATTTTACGGAAATTGTGCTAGAAGGGAGAATAAAAATATAGTAAATATTTAAAAGTAACAAAAAAAAAACAAAAAAAAAAAAACAGTATACTAGGAATGAGTAAGCAATCTGCTTGAATTAGAACGTAACCGTCTAGAAATTGATTTGATAAATTTGTGACACATTTCACTACTGATTTTTAGCAATTCTTTCTTAAGGGGACAAGGGACCTTGAAATCCTTAAAAATAATTTTTTTTATTTTTTGTAAATTTCACCTAAATATTATTCAAGGGTACATTATATGCATTATAACATGCATTTATCACAAAAAAAATTTAAAAAAAAAAATTATTTTTGACAAAAAATGGCATTTTACGCAGCGTCTTCGAAATCTTCGAAATGCGCCCTGCGCATTCCATATCAATGAAAATCCCCAATATTTTTTATGAAAGTTTGTTTTATATATATAAACAAAATTGTGCATCGAATTTTGAATATTTGAATTCAAAAGGTTAAAAAAAAAAATTGAAATTTTGGAAATTTTTTCGATTTTTTTTTCAAAATTTTCAAATTTTTCCAATTTTTTTTTTATTTTTTGTAAATTTCATCTTAAATATTATTCAAGGGTGCATTATATGCATTATGGCATGCATTTATCACAAAAATATTTTTAAAAAAATATTATTTTTGAGAAAAAAATGGAATTTTACGCAGCGTCTTCGAAATCTTCGAAATGCCCCCTGCACTTTCCATATCTATGAAAATCCCCAATATTTTTTTGGAAAGTATGTTTTATATATATAAACAAAATAGAGCATCGATTTTTACATATTTGAATTTTAAGGTGTAAAAAAAAAAAAAAAATTGAAAATTTTGAAAAAAAATTCGAAAAAATTTCAAAATTTCAATTTTTTTTTTTTAACCTTTAAATTCAAAAATAAAAAATTCGATGCACAATTTTGTTTATATATATAAAACAAACCTTCATAAAAAATATTGGGGATTTTCATTGATATGGAATGCGCAAGGCGCATTTCGAAGATTTCGAAGACGCTGCGTAAAATGCCATTTTTTTGTCAAAAATAATTTTTTTTTTGCATTTTTTTTTGTGATAAATGCATGTTATAATGCATATAATGTACCCTTGAATAATATTTAGGTAAAATTTACAAAAAATAAAAAAAAATATTTTTAAGGATTTCAAGGTCCCTTGTCCCCTTAATTAAAAGTGTTCGCTTTACGAGAGTGTCAATTCTGGAGAACTTGTTAAGTTTAAATTTTGAACCTGAAAAACTATTTTAACATTCTTTTGAAAAATCAGGTCAATCTGAACACAACCTGAAAACTATACAAAATAATAATAATAATAATAATAATAATAGATCGACTTGACCCGCTACGAAAAGATATGGCGCCAACCTGGCCAACTATTAAAGCCAACTATTGAACATTTCATGTTAACGTGCGCTGCTTTAGGTAAACGGAAAAAAAAAGTGACCGGGAAAAAAAGTTGTCAGAAAAAAGTGACATAAACTACAAAAGCGGAACAAAGGTGACACGGAAAAAAAGTTACCGGAAAAAAAGTGACAAGGAAAAAAAGTTACCAGAAAAAAAGTGACAAGGAATTCACTTTTGGGGATTTATTATTAATTTTGGGAATTCATTGGTTAAGATGAAAGAGCGATCGGGGAGAGGCTCATAATTTAGGCAAATGGGTTTTTCATGCTGAATTAACTGTTTTGGTTCAATTTTTGGATAAACTTTCATACAAAAAAGACACTTGCCTGATTAGTTTTGAAAAGGAATGATTACCCCCCCTCCCCCCATCCGCTTTAAATTAGATAAATGGGTTTTTATGCAGAATTATGTCAAATTTGCATATAGATTATTTTTGATGAGGCTTATATGGGTGATTCTACGATAAGAGGTTTCAAGTACATAGAGGATACGGCCAAAAAGAAAAGTTTGAATTTTATCAAAAACCTTTAAATTATGATTTTTGTCCCGTTTATTTACCTTTTCATATAAGGGCAAGTCACTTTATACATATTTTATAACTCTTTCTAGTCAGTGACTCTCTCCCCTGGCAGTTACCTTAACAGGGGAAATACGGCAGGGGAGAGACATTTTCATGATAAATTCAAAAATTTTAACTGACTGAATTAGTTTTTGGATTAATTTTATATTTCACTTTAATTATTACTGTATTGTTTAATTAGTGCAGTAAATGC
Organism: Maratus speculifer; assembly: GCA_964019185.1. Taxonomy (NCBI): domain Eukaryota; kingdom Metazoa; phylum Arthropoda; class Arachnida; order Araneae; family Salticidae; genus Maratus; species Maratus speculifer. Next base: position 224,258,437 of record OZ025302.1, on the reverse strand, counting down.
AATTGAATTAAATGAATATGATAAGTTTTATGACTTATCAGGGGAGATATACGATCACCTTGCGAAACCACTACACCGCACGGTCGCGTCGCAACAACTAAAAATGACGACGCTTAAATGGCTTGCGCGTTTAGTATTGTTAACTTCAAGCCAATAGATGTCCTTAAGCGCTACTTCCAATATAAGCATCCTTGAATTTATATTTGTTTCAGCGGAACGAAATTTGACAGGGTAGATACACAAAAAAGGGGGACAAAAGTTAATTTTAAAAATTATTTGAAATTAACAAAATTATTTTATTTTTTATTTTATAATACGTAAATATAATTACTTAAATTCCAATTAAACATACTTTGGTTAAGCATCTGATGGAAAAAATATATGTATTGTTTGAAAGTTAAACTGAAACCAGCAAGGGGACATGCCAGGGTAAAGACTTTTTTAGACTTTGTAAGAAATTTCAGAAACATGTGTTTTAATTAGGCATTCAATCGTGATGTTATTTAATAAAGTATATTAAGATGATTCGATTCATTGCAAAAAAATAGCAACATATAGAATAAAAAATCTGTTTTAAACGGATTGCCGTACAAATTACCTCTTATCGTAGAATCACCCATATATAGTATATAATTTCTGAAGAGTTTTGGGAGTTTAATGGTTAAGAAAAAAGGGGACATGGGAAACTTCTCTTAAATAAATTTAATAGCTTTTTATGCAGAATTATCTGATTTGCTTGGAATCTTGAACATGGGTTTATTAGGATAAGACGTATCTCTGATTAGTTATAGGGTTCTTTTGCTAATTAAAAAGGGGGGGGGGTTATCCCCCTCTTAAATTAGATAAATTGCTTTTTTATGCACACTTATCAGACGTATTTCAAATTTGGGATATAGGTTCTTTCTGATAAAGTGAATCCCTAAATAGTTTTAAGGGTTTAATGGCTAGGTATAGAAGGGGGAACGGAGGATAACCCCCTTAAATTAAATAAATGGCTTTTTACGCAGAATTATCCGATTTGCTTCAAATTTGTTTATGTAGATTCAATATATTAAGGTGTATCCCTGATTAGTCATTGGATTATTTTGCTGATTAAAAAGGAGGAGCGGTCGATTATCCTCTCCCCCCTCCTTAAATAAGAATTTTTTTTTTTTTTTTTTTTTTTTTTTTTTTTTTTGCACAACTATCCGACGTATTTTAAATTTGGATATAGGTTATTTCTGATAAAGTTAATCCCTGAATAGTTTTAAGGATTTAATGGCTAAGTATAGAGGGGTGAACGGGGGATAACCTACAACTAATCAGAGATTCGCCTTATCATAATGAAACTACATCCAAAATTGAAGCAAATCGGATAATTCTGCTTAAAAAGCCATTTATTTAATTTAAGGGGGGTTGTCATCCGTTCCCCTCTCTATACTTAGCCATTAAAAACCCTTAAAACTATTCTGGGATTCACTTTATGAGAAAGAACTTATATTCAAAATATGAAATACATCGTATAAGTGTGGATAAAAAACACATTATCTAATTTAAGGGGGGGGGGGTAATAATCACCCGTCCCCTTTTTAAGTATGCAAATTTGACACACTTTGGATAATTCTGCATAAAAACCCATTTATCTAATTTAGGGCAGATGAGGGAGGGTAATCGTCCCTTTCCAAAACTAATCAGGCAAGCGTCTTTTCAGTATGAACGTATATCCAAAAATTTAACCAAAATAATTAATTCATCCTGAAAAACATATTTTCCTAAATTATGAGCCTGACCCCGATCCCCCTTTCACACTTAACCAATGAATACCCAAAATCAATTCCTTGTCACTTTTTACTTACCCATCATACGTGGTATAGGGTAACTCTTGCAATCGTTTTGAAAATCGAAAATTTTTTTGACGGATTTACACGTTTTAGATAGTGGAGATTCCGAAAAACACATTTTTAGAAAAAAAAATTTGCCGTCCGTCTGTCTGTCTGTCTGTCTGTAAACGCTCTATCTCCCGAACAAATTGAGATAGAGACTTGAAATTTTGTATGTAGTTAGTATGTAAGAATGGGACGAACCCTATTTAATATCAGCAACCTCGATTATCCGTAACTATTTTTTTCGGACTCTCGAAAAATTCGTTCTGATGAAAGGTCTATAAAAATTTTCGAATTTTTTCGTTCTAAGGAATGGACGTAAAAGGTAATAAAATAACACACATTTTACATATAGAACGAAGTCGATCGGATTATTAGTTGCCGAGATATTTGTAATCTTGTTTTTCACATTCTTCGATTTTTCATGACCCTGTATTTCATTCAAATATCAATTCAGAAGTATATTTTAATTGGAAATGCGACGCTTAATCCGACTCAGTTAATTGTTAATTAATAGAATTATTATTTTTGGAGTTATAAGGATGTTTCTTTTACGCAGTTCGGTACTACTTGAGTAGTTTGGCGTTTTATATAACGAGGTGGAACCCGTCGAAATTCGACGAAAGAAAATGTTTAAGAAGAAACTGGTTCATTGATTTATAATAAATCTACAAAATTACTTACAGTAATAAAATGCATCTTATATTGATCAGTCTAATTCTCAAACAAATATTATTTTAAGCTAAGATTAACAAAATACTATAAAACTCAGTTGTCCAAATTTTTAAAACTAAACTTTAAAATCAAACTTAATTAGTAAAATATAATATAGATCAGCTATTTATCAATTGTCTCTTATATTTGGTATAAACGCGAATGAAAAAATAAATTATTCTGAATTGACGCAATCATAGAATTTCACGCGAAATTAAAACCCGCCATCATTTTCATCTTCTCAAAATTTTAAGACGTACTTCTCATATCCGTATTCACCATGTTTGAAAAAACGGTATTTTAATTTGATCATTTTCAAATCACTTTAACTCAAAACTTAAGTTATTTATCAGATGAATAAAAACGAAATAAAATCGAAATCACGGAATTTTATAACAGACGATATTTTTTGCAAATTATACGCATTTTAATTTCTTCTTTTTTTTTTTTTTTTTTTTTTTTTTGTTAAGAGAAAATGGAGTGGTTATGTTGCCACAATTAAAAAATTGGACTAAAAACAATACAAAAATTAATATCTCAAAAACAAATTGAGATAGAGCTTTCAAACAAATTGCATTTAAAAGCACATTTTTTTCTCTATACGACGGTGTAAAAATCGGAAATATGTAATGTTTAGAAGTATAAAATTTACAGTAGCGAAAAATTCAAAACTGAAATTGCATGGGAAAGTGTTGCCATTCGCAAAATGACGTATGCGTTACGCACAGATACGTTTGGCCTTTATTATATAGATTTGTCGAAATCGGTACATCAGCAGTTCTTTAATAGAGCATTACTATGTACATTAACAATATTTAAATTTTGTTTATGAATTGCAATGCATTGTATAAATAGTTTTCACATGTTTTATTTTCATATACATATCCATGATGGGTAAGTATTACGGTGGCCCCCAACGACTAGTTTTCCTTGTCCCTTTTTTTCCCGTGTCCCCTTTTTTCCGCTTTTGTAGTTTATGTCGCTTTTTTCCGATAACTTTTTTTCCGGTCACTTTTTTCCCTAGATTCGCTGTTTTATTAATTTAGGTTTATCATTAAGAAGTTTTTTTTTTTTTTTTTGTATACAGACATAAGTTAAGATTCAGTAACAATGAATCTTTTGCTCTATCCCTTACTTTGCTTGTTTGTTTCAAGAATTTTGATTTTTCCCTAATTTTCTTGAATATTGCCACTGGAAAATCCGAACTTTGGACAATTCCGAATTTTGGGTGTTCGAATAATAGACTTTGTACTGTACTGGAGAATATTAACAATCTGCTACATATTTGTTAGCAGTTAAGCTCTGACCCAGTACTTTTTTCTGATGGATATACATAAAAATAAACAAGTTGGAAATTGCACGCCAAACGTAGCAAATGAGGTACGTTTGTATTAAAACAAAGTTTTAAAAATATTTAGATATTGTTGTAATAGTATACTCTACTTCGGATACAGTATAGTGGCCGAAATACTTTGTGTGTCCCTGTAAATATTGTCTGCTTTCTATTATACAGGAAGTAACTTGTAGTAAACCTGGGCAATGCATATCAATTTCACCAAATGTGAAATAGTTTAATAGTACTAAAACGCGCTCCAGTTAACGTTTCTCTCTAAAACATTGTGTAATGGAATACTTTTGTGTGGCCCTGTTAATTAATAACAAATATATTTTGCACCACAGATTGTGCGGAATGTATTTCTTAATATATACGTCATAGATGCATATCAATTATATTATGTTCAAAAGAGCGTAACATCATAGAAATTCATTTGAAACTTTTTTTTTCCTGTTGACCGTAATGTAACGGAATGATTTTTATTGTCCCTTGTAATCAAACTATTCATCCAATTTTCATAAAATTTGAAATTACTCGGCAAAAATATGCAAAAATTATAAATTTTAAATTTCAAACGATTCGGTTGGGAGATTTCTGCCCTGTTATATGCGGACGGACAGACGAACGGATTGAATGACGACTATAGGTGCTACGTATCTATATTATAAAGGCTAAACGTATCTATGCGTAACGCATACGTCATTTTGCGAATGGCAACACTTTGAAATTTGAAATGAAATTTCAGTTTTGCATTTTTTGCTACTATAAGTTTTTAACCTTCTAAATATCGCACATTTTCAATTTTTACACTGTCGTATAGGGAAAAAATCTACTAATTAAATGCGTTTTATTTGAAAACTGTATCTTAATTTATTTTTGAAATATTAATTTATTTTTTGTTTTTAATACCGTTTTTCTAATTGTGGCAGCAATAGTACTTGTTTTCTATTAAAAGCAAAGGGGAAAAGGGAAAAAATTATTACTGTAAATTTATGTTGCCATTTTCTCATTAAAAGGGAAAAAATTTGAAATTTAAATACGTGTTGTGCCAGGAAGAATCGTCTGTTATAAAACCCGGTGAATTTTGGTTTCATTTACAAAATTTAATTTTTCTTAAAAGGATATAAATTGTTTAGCATCTGTTTCAACTAATAGCATCGAGACTTCAAGTTTTGTATCTAAATGATCAAATTAAAATACCAATTTATGTAAATTTTGATGTTGTGAAAATGATGTCCGGTTTAGTTTTAAAGGGGGAAAAGTTAAGTCGAAGTGGAATAAATTTTGCTTTTTTTTTTCATTTTAAAATACTAGCTTAAGAGCCTTAATTGATGACTCTATCATAATGACAGATTTTTATTATTATTTACTATTTTCATGTACAATTAAAATTTAATAATTTCTATAACTGAGTTTTATAAATATAGTATTTTGTTAATTTTAGGTTATATATCATTTGTTTAAGAGTTAAACTTACCAATATAAGGAGCTTTTTTTAAAATTGTAATTAATTTTGTAAGTTTATTATAAATCAATAAAACAATTGCCTCTTAAACATGATCTTTCGTCGAAATTCGACGGCTTCTACCTTGTTTATATAATTACGAATTCACCTAAAGAAATTTATTAAGTGTCTACAGCAATGTCAATCAGCGGATCACATTTTAACTCCTTTTCTAATTACCAAACCATCTGTTACTTGGAGTGTATCCGTACACCTGCAACTCGCGTGCTCTAAGGGAAAAAAAAAAGAAAGATGTCGACCATGAAGGTGTGACTGTCCGTCAGTCGGTGCTTCATCCTCCAGATGCTGCGTATCATCCTTCATTAACTGTGTTAATGAATACAGACGGCGGATGCGCGGCACGTGGAGAAGAAAAAAAAAATAAATAAATCGCTAATTATACTTAAAAAGAAAACAAGCAAAATAGAATGTAGTAATAAATAAGGGGTTGTGCATATATAAAGTTATCAACATTTTAGAAATTTTTTTATCCCCTCCCCCTCCTTCGATATCTTATGTTATCATCCCTTGTACCTCCCTTTTCTCCCTTCCAACCCGTAATGTTATCACTATCAACGTCTAATTTTTCTTTCATTTATTTCTTTTGTTTGGAGTGATATACAAAAATGGTCAAACTTATTTTTTCACTTTCTTTATTGATTCCAATGAAGAAACATTAATAAAATATAACTTTATGGGTGATTCTCCAATAAGTGGGTAATTTCACTCATTGATTTGGTGAAAAATAAAAATCAAATTTTAAGTAAGATTTTTTAATAATTAGATACAGCATATGCTACTGAATAATAAACAACACAACTGCATAAACTTTAAGCATTATATATTTTTGTAAAAATTATTTTATAAAATATTGGATTGTTTGGAAAGTCCTTTCCGTTTGGGAAATTCAATTCGCACCGGAAAATTCTGTTATTTAATTATTAGATATTGCTTCTGATATCTAATACTTAGATATTAATGAACAAAATTTTCCGGTGCGAATTGATTTTCCCAAACGGAGAGGACTTTCCGAAAGATCCAATAATTTGGTAATCAATGTCACTACTGTCCCCAAGATAGTTGTTTACTTTATAATCCAGGATTTTAGTAAAATTTAGATTAATAGATGGTATCACTGTATCTTTTGTCTTCAAGTCATATATGGCATTAATATCTGCTTCGGAGATTGAATCCTCAAATAAATAATTTGAAAGGGGACAGAAGTGACAGGGACAGTAGTGACAAAATTAAGAAAATTGCTTCCGTGTACATAGTAAGTTAGGCTTAATAAGACTGCAATATGATAGTTTGTACTATGCAAAAGTCTATTATATCATGACAAAATAATAAATAAATAAAAACAACAACTAGGACAGTTTAAGTAGGGGACAGTAGTGGCAAATAATAAACATATTCTTATCTTTCTATCCATTTTGTAGCTTGTAACTATTGTTGAAGTCCTTAGAATTGTGCCATGTGTTTTTCTGGGCAATTAAGATGGCTGGCTCCTTCTACTAAATGCACCTGTTCACCAAATTTTATCTGGCGACCTGGTGGTCATTTTCGATGTTTTATACAAAGGGACAGTAGTGACATTAAAACTAGGGGATAGCGTTTCTCTGACTCAGAACAAATATAAAACTATTTTTAATTTACAATAAAAATACTTTATTATGTACTTTGGAGTATAGATTTTTATTTTTGGTGGTAAAATTATCAAAAATAGTCTGTCATTACACTTAAAATTGTTCCAGAAGATCAGTACATGAGGTGAGGGACAACGGACAGAAGTGACAAATTGAATGTTTAAAATAATATTTCAGTAAAATTTACAGTTATTTTCTCGAAAATCCTTTTTGAAATTTTAGAAATACATTACAAAATACATTTTATGCTAAAGAACAACTATATGAATGACAAAAAACAGCATGTAACCCTGAGGGACAGAAATTACCCACTTATCGGAGAATCACCCTTATACATATATGGAATGGCTTTACATCAAAGCACACTTGAAGAAAACAGATAGTATTTAAAAGTATTTTATAATAACTGTTTGTTACATAATTCATTCAGCATTAGTAATGTTTCTTGTACTTGGCTCGAACAGAGCAGGGGGAGGGGATATAAAGTCTTATCAACTGACAGGTGGACAACATTCTTTTTCTTTCTCTTTTTATTTATTAGTAAACACAAGCGTCATTTCAAATGTACTTCGTATAGAGTTTCACGAACAGAGATTATATATGCATACACACTATGAAGAAGAATGTCAAACGTTGAGAACTTCTATATTTTGGAACTAAATAATTTTATGATAATATAGAAATTTTAATAAAAACTTTGTATTTTAATAAAAATAGGTAAGACTAAATACATACACACACACGCACACACATATATATATGTGACGATTTAAGGAGAACTCGAATTATTTCCACTGGTTAAAAGAAACACACAGTCATGGCAAGCGAGGGAAAAAACAAAATAAATAAATAAATGTAGAAGATCCAATAATTAGTCATGGGCTGCTGTAAATTCATTTATTAAATTCGTAATAATGAGGAAGGAAAAGCTCCATCATTATTTAAGCGAGCTGTCCTCATCGAAGAAGCAACCCAAGAAATCTTCTTTTTCATCTCGAGACTTCCACCTTTTTAAACTAAAAAGAAAGTTCTGGAACATTCTGTAACCTCAAACCATCATTCTTTTTTGTAAACAGAATTCTTGTCCAGCTACGAGATTATTTTCCACAAACGATAAATTTATTTTAAAAAAAATATTATTTAACCAATTTATGACTCAGAATTTTAAATATCTTAGGCAGACGATTTTTATAAATGATTAATTTTAAGAGAAAAAGAAAAGAAATGAATTTATTAATATGCACACATCAAAGGTTGACGTAGGAAAAATAAATAAATAGATAAAATAAAATAATGATATTTTTTGAAAGGTATGGTTTTGGAATAAATTTAATAAGACTTTCTTAAAAAGGGTTGATAAAAACATAGAAGAAATCAGTTTTATTTGGAATATTAAGAAATAAAGTTTTAATTAAGAATATTTTTAATTTAGAGCCATCTTTTTAAATTTACGCATACTGGAATAATGTTTTTTAAGGCAAATTAAGAATTTATATCGTCTGCATAAGGATTAACAGATTAGATTTAGAAACAAGATTTTAATTTAATAATTTGAAGTAAGTACGGAATATTATTATAAGAAAATTAAGATAGTATAAAGGTTAGTTTTGGCGAAAAATTTTTAAATTTGTAATATTATCCCCCCTCCGCAAGACTTTGTATGAAATTGATAGTTAAATAAAACTACAAGTTCAGACAACAGAAATATAATAATTTAGAAAAGTTAAATTTTGGAATAAAACTGTCAAACTCAGGAAGCCAAGAGATGGAAGAAAAGAAAATTAATGCAATATAAAAAATATTAGCGATTAAAATAAAATAGTTAAGAGAAAATAATTCTGAATTAAATTTAGGTAGGAGCATTTCCCTGAAAGAAATACAATAATGTTACAACATCACTTACCATTTGTAAGTGCATAGGAGATAATACATATAATAACAGTAAATAAGTTATGAATATTAATAAGCAAGAGATAAAAATATAATAAAAACAATAAAAATTCGTTCTCATGGAAGTTTAAATAATTACAAAGACTTAATGCATAGTTTATTTTAAATAAGTCCTTTAAATGAAACAAGTCTTTAATAGTATATATAAAAGAGTCTTTTCCAATGTTCTCTGAATACAGTCTCTTTAATTAAAAATCTTCAAACCTAGTTTAATCTTTGGTTTTAATGTTATGTTGAATCCAACATCTTTCAGTAATATATCAATTTTTCAATAATAAATAGCATCACTCTCAATATCAATAATAAATAATATAGAAAAATTTAAATAATAACAATAACAACAATAATAAATAATAGTATAATAAGACTCCATATCCTAATATTTTTCAATAAGAGTATAATTAATACTAAATTTCATTATAGAAATCATAATAATAATAATAATAGTAAAACAAGAGTATAATCAAAAGAAAATATCACTATTTGTTTATTATTGATAGGGAAAATATTGGTTGAGGATAAAAATAATTACATAGCAACTAAATAATTTTCTTATCTTCTAATAGCATAAGAAAGTATTTTTTGCTAGCCGAAAGTATAAATAAAAAAAATCATAATAATTCCAAAATCCAAATAAAACTAAATCTAACTATTTAGAAAATGGACTCTCAACCAGTATTTCCTTACAATAATTCCTCTCTGATACTCTTTTACAAAATTGTCAAATTTGGTTATAAGTTTTCAAATGCCAAATGTAGAATAATGTTTTATCTACACATGGTTTATAAACTTTAATAATAAAATACAATAGGAATAAAAGGTGTCATTCTTAATTGAGAAATAGAAATAAAAATAGTGTGCTTTTCTGAAAAACTCTTAATATCTGTAGTTTTCACAATCACTGAAAATCACATATTATGTTATAGGTTTGAGTAGAATCATTAGATTTTATAACTGTTATAACATAAATATCTGCTGAATAAATAGAATAATACTAATGTCAAATACATGAGTAAATATAGTTAGACTTAAACACCCTTAAAATTAATTTATCAACATCAATTTGAAAGCTTTTACAATCAAAGTGTTCACCTTATGCCTGCATAAGGAGCCTAATTTAACCCCAAAAACAAGTAATATTCTTGTAGGCCTCCAAGAACATACCTGCTAATGTTGAAAATTATGGTGATAAACTATTTAAAGAATAAGAATTAAAACTTAATCTACTGTCTTGACTTTAGTTTGATCTAGTGATTGTGATTGTATCTGAGGTTTTGTTTGTTTTTTGGGTTGCTCATGAAACAGTTTAAAATCTTCTGGTGAAAAATAGGGTCTTAATTTAGAAACATGCACAATAACGGAATTCTGTCCTGTCTCATAATTAAATTTATCTATTTCATAAGTTACATCAGAAAATTTATTTATAATTTTGTATGGTCCAGCGAAAGTAGGTTCTAATTTTCGAGTGTTAGGGTATTTAAATTCTTCATAAATTACAGAGTCTTGTATTTTTAATGGGCATTCGACAAAATTTCGATCATAGAGTCTTTTACTTTTAAGGTGAAATTCCTGAGTTCGCGCTTTCGCAATTTTGAGGGCTTTGTCTACTGATGGGTAATAGTTTTGTTTTAAAGGAGATTCATAAGGCAATTGACCATAAAATAAATAGGCAGGTGGGAACTTGGTGATAGAATGGGGCGTATTGTTGTATTCTTCGATGACTTGGTTTAATAATCTAGTCCAAGGTATTTTAGAAGAAGTGGAATTAACTTTACATTTAAGCCTGGTAACTATAGTCTGATTAACGCGCTCTACCTTTCCATTGGTCTGAGGATGATGTGCGGATGTAAAACGCTGTTGAACATGATGATTTCTAAGGAATTTCTTAAATCTTGGAGATCTGAAAGATTTATGCCTGTCACTAAGTATTTTTTGAGGTGCTTTGATATTGAAAATTTGTTTTAAACAGTTAGTGTATGTTTCAGTGGTAACATTTTTGGAGGGAAAAGCCCAAACAAATCTAGTTGCATGATCTATTATTATGTGTAAGAATTTTTTTGTTGAGTTGTAATAGTTAAATCCACCAACAGTATCAATAGAAAGACATTCAAAAGGTTGATCTGTTGCTGGCATAGCTTGTAATATGCCGAATCTTTTCTGTTTTGGTTTTTTATTTTTCTGACAGGTATCGCAATGTTTAACAAATTCTGTAATGTCTATTGTCATATTAGGCCAATAATAGTTGGGAGATATTAAATTAAGCATTTTTTGAATCCCTAAATGTCCAAAATTATCATGAGCAATATGGAGTAATTTTTTTCTTAATGACATTGGTACAACAATTTTTTTGAATCCCTTTTTCTGAACTATAATAATTCCATTCTCTTTTTTATATTTTTTGTCACAAACATTGTCTTTGTCTTGCATCTCTATAATTTCTTTCCTATCTAGCAATAAACTTATATGTTGATTAAAATGACAAACAGGATTTCGTGACAACATGTCTGCTTCGACATTTGTTGAACCCTTTTCATATTTTATCTCATAATCAAACATACTAAGTTTGAGCGACCATCTAAAAAGCCTACCTCTTAAGTTTTTAACACTCTTTAACCATACGAGAGATGCGTGGTCCGTATGAATTGTAAACTTGACACCATGAAAGTAATGATAGAATTTGTCAAGAGTATCTATAATAGCTAAACATTCTAATTCCGTTATGAAATAATTTTGCTCATAACTCTTCAAAATTCTAGAATGATAAGCAATAGGATGTAAGAAATTTTCTTTATCAGGTTGTTTTAGAACGGCACCTACTGCTATCTGAGAGGCATCTACAAACATATGTAAAGGTAATTTAGGATCATAAATTTTGAGGATGGGTTTTGCAATTAAAGAATTTTTTAATTTTTCAAAAGACTCCTGGCACTCTGAGTTCCATTCCCATATTGTGTCTTTTTTAAGTAATCGGTTCAGAGGATATCTAATTTCAGCATATTTATTTATGAATTTATGGTAAACATTAATGGAACATAGAAATCGTTGTAACTCTTTCACATTTGAAGGAGGTTTTAAATTTTTGATGGTTTCAATATTGGCATTTGCTGGTGTTATAGTTCCATTAGTGATTTCATAACCTAAGAAATTGATTTTATTTTGGCCTAATTTACATTTAGAAAGTTTAAGTTTAATGTTTTCTTGTTTGCAAATGTCAAAAATTTGAGCTAAATGGTTTAAATGTTCTTCTAATGAGGAAGAGAAAATTATAATATCATCAAAATAGTGGCACGCAAAGTCGATTTTATATTTATTAAGGATTCTTCGAATGGTTCTATTGAATATGGGAGGGCCCGTTTTTATGCCAAAAGGGAGCACGAGCCACTCAAAAAGTCCAAAATTGGTTGCAAATGCTATTTTTTCTGTATCGGATGGATGTATTGGTATGTGCCAGTAGCCAGAGGCTAAATCCAAAGTTGAAAAATACTGAGCACTACTCAATTTATCTAAAATTCCATCGATACGGGGCAAGGGTTCTGCATCATTTTTAATTATTGCGTTTAATTTTCTATAGTCTATACATAATCGCGTTTTTTTACCATCCTCTCTTTTCATAACTAGTGTAACAGGGGCAGAATAGGGGCTATTACTTTCCTTTATCAGTCCGGCTGCTAACAATGATTGAATTTGGTTTTTTATTTCTATTTCTTCTAGAGGAGATGTTCGGTAGGGCCTCAAAGATATAGGTAGGTCTGAGTTTAGTATAACGCGTTGTGGTTCAATATTAATCCTACCCACATCATATTTATGCTTTGCAAAAATATCACTATAAATATGAACTAATTCCCTTAAATTTACATCTTGAATTAAATTTATTTCCCCAGTTAAATCTGAATCCGAATTATCGCGAAAATTTTGAAGAGTCATGGAACCTCTAGTCATGGAACCTCTATAATCAGGATGCACATTAATTACGTGATCATATTCAACACAGTCTTCATTTTTCATAATATTTCCACAAGTAGATTGTAACTCTATATCATGATTACTTACATTCAGTGTTTCATTATCATAATTATCTATTGCTACAGTATTACCAGTATTTAGTTTCATATTTTTTTATATTCTGAGGTTACAAATTCATTAGATTGATCCCTGTTTTGTTGTACTTGGTCCATATTTACTGTATTGAAATGAAGGGATCTCTCATTATGTATGGATATACTGTTAGTTATAATTTTCCTTCCCTGCCTTACAATACAATTTTTACATTCTATGGTTAATTTAAATTTAGAACATTCTTTTAACCCCAAAATAGCATAATCCAAATTTGTATTGCATACTAAAAAGTTAACATATTTTTTAATTTTACCCACTTTTAGAAGAACACTACATTTTTTATTTATATGTAAAAATCCTTTTGCCTGACCAATGGTAACTGAGGGTATAGTCTCAATTTTAGCATTAAGTTTTTCAACAAATTTAAGTGGCAATATTGCAATAGTTGAGCCAGTATCTACAACACATGGCAAATTATAATTATTTGTACATCCATACACAATTAATTGCCAAACATTATGAGAATTATTTTGTGAGATATTTGGAAGAGTATCAGAGGATGGTACCTCATTCCTAAAAATACATTCTCTTTCCCAATGAAAAGCATTACTCACACCCCTATTTGTGCATATCCTACAAGGTCTTGAAGGGTATGAATTCTCAATATAATTATTTTGACAAATTCTAGGTCTTTGAAACTGAGATTGCCTTTGGGGAATCCAATTCCTAGGTGTATTATTGGGCCTAACTGGCTGAATCCAGGGCCTAGTTGGTTGAAAAGGTTGAAAATTTTGTCTAGCTGTTGGTTGATTTATTACTTGGTTTGAAACTAGTGGGGTGGAAACTTCCACGAATTGTTTGACCACTCGGTACCATTCTATGGTACTACTAGGAGGATTTATAATAATATTGTTTTTGAATTCTGGTTTTAAACCATCAGTTAAACCTTGTAATAGTATATTTTCACTAAGATGTAATTTCCTACCAATTTCCACTTTTTTACGAAAATAAGTTTCTAAATTGTCTAAATTATCTAATTTCAGATTTGAAAAATCAGAAAAACTCGGGAAGTCTAATTCAATGAGTCTTTCTATCAAAATTTTCTTAATTTGTTCATAATCCGTACAATTTAAGCAGTCATTGATATAAATTTTTTGCGCTTCACCTTTCAAATATTGCGCAATAAAATTAAATTTCCATTCTAGATTTTTCTGTTCCCTATCACATGTTTTATCAAAATAAGTTAACCAAGACAAAATGTTCTTTCTTTCTTTCTAACCGATGACCAGGCCCCTACCTGCCGAGTTTTCTCAGCTTAACGAGTTAGATACCTGGTATCGGGGCGGGCGACCGCCTAATTGCCACGTAGTGGCAATAAACTTTGCTTCGCATGCCATCATTTCTGCAGTATTTGCTTGTCGTTGAGCATACTTTGTTTCGCTTGTTAATTAATGGTACATCCTGATGTTTGAACTGCAAATGGCTTCGCAAGATGGTCTCGTAATTTAGAGCCTTGATCAGATGACGAGACCTTCACCTGGCAAGGCACCTCTAGAGGTATAATTCACAGGTAACTTGGAGGACTTTGCACCCACGACGGATTTTACATGCACCAGGCCCCATTAGCGTACATGATGGAATTTTCAGCCAGCAAAGTGGGGACGATCTACGCAGACAAGTGCCGAGGTCGGCTGATTGTGGCTAACGGTTGCTGGACTGAGTACGTAGTTTATTGCCTTTGTGAATGTACTGAGTTTGGCGCCGCACATCACTCCCACTCGCCGTGCCAGGTAAAATGGGGCTGGAGCTAAAATTATTTTTTTGAGCCGAAACGGTGGCATGTTCTTAGCAGACAACAGGGGGGACAATTTTGAGGGAAATTTAGAAAAGTAAATAACCAAAACTAAAAAGGCCGAAATGCTAAGTAGTGCCAGAGAAGGGAGAATTTTAGGACCGAAAAGCAAGGCAGTCGAATCGCTGCTGATGGTGACGAGAACCCTCCTTTCTACCGTACCCAAAAAAAAAAAAAAAAAAAAAAAAAAAAGATGCTCCATGGGCTGTTCCATTGGAGCGGGTCCGGTAGCTCGTGCGGACAGAGTCCAAATGCACCTAATAAAGAGGCGTACTGTCACTAGAAAAAAACAAAAAAAAACAAGGGAAAAAGCGAAAAAGGAAAACCCCGAACACGTTCCAGACCGCACAGAGTCCCTTGAGTCTCTGCGTCGATGAGGTCAACGTGTGCGGTTCGGGGTAAGTGGACTAGTAGGTTGCTTCCCATTGCTCTTCGGACCGTTCAGAGTCCCATGAGTCCCTGCGTGAATGAGGTCAACTTTAAAGCCTGAGAGGCGTTAGCCAACTAGGGTGGGGTTCCAGAACGATGTCGGACCGGTCAGAGTCCCTTGAGTCTCTGCGTCTAGAGGTCAACCTGTACGGTTCTGGTGCAGTGGACTTGATTGGTGCTCCCGAATCTCTTCGGACCGCACAGGGTTCCTTGAGTCCCTGCGTCGATTAGGTCAACTTGAAATTTTCTGGAGCCAAGTCCTAGGGGAGGGAATCCTGGAAGGTAAATGGGTTAGTAACATTGCTATTGTTTAAAATTAACCAGATAGTTCACTTAACCCAAGCACTTCCCTTAAATTCCCCTTTGATTTTTTTTCCTTTTTTTTTTTTTTTTTTTTTGTAATTTATATCTTATGTTATTAGATCTGGACGGACAAGCAGTTAGGCGGGGGCGGATGAAGCTTTTTGATTTGTCGTAATGTGCAGCTTGCAGATCCGAGATGTCTTTCGACGTGCTTGCAATAGTATTATTGCGGGGCACCTGTTTCGGGCCGTGGATACTGCTGT
Source organism: Maratus speculifer (assembly GCA_964019185.1). Lineage (NCBI taxonomy): Eukaryota > Metazoa > Arthropoda > Arachnida > Araneae > Salticidae > Maratus > Maratus speculifer. The sequence continues at coordinate 224,242,522 of OZ025302.1, read as the reverse complement.
TACTGCACGACTACCGCTTACTGCTGTGATCATAAGACATATCATTATTTTATTATTTTTTATTGTTGACCGTAGGGTTTTAGACCTAAGCCATTTTACCTTTAATAACATATAGGACGGACATGCAGTGCCGGAGGCGGGTGAAGCTTTTTACTATGTCATGGTATGCGACTTGCAGATCCGTGATGTCTTGCGACGTGCATGCAGGAAGGTACTGCGGGGCACCTGTTTCGGGCCTTGGATACTGCTGATATCGCACGACTACCGCACACTGCTGGGACATAAGACAAAATACACTATTTTATAGTTTTTTTTTTTGGCGATAGGAATCCTAGGCCGTTTTATAAGTTTTTTAATTTTTTTTTTTTTTTTTTTTTTTTTTTTTTTTTTACATATAATAACATATAACACAAAAATTCACCCGGGTACATGAAGGATTAGTGGCTGCAGTAAAGGATTGCGAGTTTTTTTTTGTGTATATGTGGTCATTTGTCTAAGTATTCTGTTGTATGAGTGACGTGATGTTGTCGCAGTTGTCTTGGAGCCACCTGATTATGATTTTTGCCTTTCTCTGTACGTGTCTGTTTTTTGCTAATTGTTTATGCCATAATTTTTCGTTTTCTGTTGTTATGTTTGCTAGATGATCTGCTTGTGTGAGTGGGCATTGTAGCAGGTAGTGTTTAGGCGTACCCTCCGAACCGCAATCACAGTCCGGTGTGTGCGCCTTCTTGAATCTGTGGAGGTATTCTGGGAATGCTCCATGAGCTGTGTAAAGTTGTGAGAGTAGGTAGTCGCTAACTAATCTATTTTCGTCTACTTTTGGAAAGTACTGGTAAGTTTCCCTGCCTGTGTCCCCATAGTCCCATTCGAACTGCCACTGTTCAGTTGTTAAGTCTTTTAGTGTTCCTTTTAGTTTTGAATTAGGTTTTTCCAGGTAGTATGCACGTTCATTGTTCTGGTTTAGTGCTGCGTGTTTGGCTAGCACATCGGCTTCTTCGTTTCCTTGGATGCCGACATGCGCCTTGACCCAGCTGATTTTAAAATTGTTTCTTGAATCTTTGATTAGGTTGTGTATTTTGTTGACTGTGTTATTGGTGTTGAATGGTTTGCTTAATGAATCTATTGCTGATTGGCAGTCCGACCTAATGCTGTATGGCTCACACAATGAATTGCCCCATTCCGCTGCTTTATGTATAGCCAGTAGTTCGGCTTGGATGACGCTGTTACAACTTCTTAGAGGCACTGACCAAGTCTTTATTTTTTTATTATTTTTGAAAGCTACAAAAGCCGATCCTGTAGCACCTGATTCCAATTTTGAGCCGTCTGTATAAATGCATGTGTCCTTTGGGTTGTGGCCTATACGTGGTTCAATTGTTTCTGCCGGGTGGTTTTGCCATATGTTTACTTTCTGAGTGTATTCTCTGTGAAAGATGATTTTGTTGTGTATTGTTGCATTCTTCCTTAATCTTGAGACTGTGCCGTATGCCGCTTCATAGTTTACTTTAAGGTGAATTGGAATCAGGCCAGCAAGTACCAATAGGGCCGAGGTTGGGGCCGTTCTATAGGCCCTGACTATGGCCAGTGCGAAGTGTCTTTGGCAGCTCAAGAGGATTTCTTTACACCTCTTCGTAAGGCTGTGCCCCCAAATCGGGGCCGCGTAGGTTAGCGTCTTCTCAACTACTGTGTTGTACCAAATTTTCATTATGTTAGGTGTAAGACCCCATCCTTTAGCTGTCATGTATGCTAGGTTTTTGAAGTTGTTTCTAACCTTGTCGGCTTGTGTTTGACAGTGTGGTTCCCAGTTTAGGTTTTTATGGAGTATGACCCCTAGGTATTTAATTTGTTCTTTGACATGTAGTTCCTGACCATTTAACTCTATTCCCTCTATGATGTTTGGATCTGCTGTTGGAAGGTTCCAAGAATGGCCCCTGTTTAGGTATAGTAATTCAGTTTTTTCTTTGTTTAGTGTTAGGTAGTTTTCCTCTATCCAGTCGTTGAATTCTTTTAATATTCTGTTTGCTAGTCTTTTTAATTTGTCTTTTGACCTACCCCTGAGAATTATTATGAAATCATCTGCAAAGGCTTGTATTCTTACATTTTTCCCCCAGCGTTTTTTGAGAGCTGTTTCCGCGATTAGTAGCCACAGAAGCGGGCCAAGACAACTGCCTTGGGGGCAACCGCCATAAGTTTGTCTTGTTACCTTGATGCCGTTTTCTTCTAATGAAACAAATCTTTGTTGGAGGAAACTCACTACCCAGTTCACTAAGTAATCCGGGCAGGGAGACTGTTTTAAATTATTTATTAGAATTGGCCATCTTATGTTGTCAAAGGCCCCTTTGATGTCCATGGCTATTAGGAGTGTTTGATAATTGTTATTGCCGTCTTCTTTAACTGTTTTTAATAGGTTTTCTAGTGCATGTTCTGTTGAGGTCCCCTGTTTGAACCCGTATTGTTTGTTACTCCAATATTTTTCTTTGTATAGGTGGTAGTTAATTCTCCCATGGATTATTCGCTCTAGCATTTTCCCTAACGCTGGTAGTAGGCAGATTGGTCGATAATTTTTTGGGTTTGTTGGGTCTTTGCCTGGTTTCTCGAAGAGTACGACTACGCCTAACTTAAATGATTTGGGAAAGTATTCTAGTTTTTGACATGTGTTAAACAGAGTTAGTAGGAGTTGCGGAGCTGCTGTGTGTATTCTTTTAATTAGGTTATAGTCTATGTAGTCGTACCCTGGTGCCTTGTTTTGTTTGATGTTTCTTATTATTCTATTGAGTTCCGCTTTAGTTATTACTGGTGCTTTTGCGTATTCCAATGGATTTTTGTCAACCTTGATAGTATGTGGTGTTGAACTGTCTGTTAGGTACAGGTTGTCTAGGAAATGTGTTAATGTTTGTTTTATGGTTGTTGTGCCATCTTGTTTTAGTATGTCAATGAGTTTCACTGATCCCGTGGTTTTGTTGCTTGCGTGTTTGTAGTGCGTTCCGTAGGTGTCCGTTGTTTTACTGCAATAATCCTTCCATGTTTTTGATTTGGTTTTATTTATCAGTTTTTTGAGTTTGGCCCTTTCTTTTTTGAAAACTGTGTGTTGTTGTAGTTTTAGGTTTTCGTCAGTTTGCTTTTGATACCTCCTCCTAAGAGCCCTAACCTTGTTCCTGGCTGTTTTGATTTCGTCCGTCCACCACGGTGGAGCAGTGATCACTGGTGTTTTTTTCTTTTTGTAGCACGTGAAAGCTATAGTTGTGATTTCATTTTGCAGTCTCAGTGTAATGTTGTCCAGTTGGTCTTCTGTTGTCACTTTGTTGAGTTCTTTTATGTATTTGTTTCTTATTTTTCTAATGAGTTTATCAAATTTGGCATGTTTTCCTACCTTGGTTTGGAGACCATGTCTCTGGTAGTCTATGTTTTTGTGATTTTTGATTGTGTAAGTAATGTAGCAGTGATCACTAAGTGAGGCTTCGTCGCTGACTTGCCAATCACTGATTTCGTTGCCCAGGGCGACCGTGGCTATGGTTAAGTCCGGCCAGCCCCTTAATTCCCTCAGCCTCCCGTCCGGATCTCTCCGTGAGACTCTAAATGAGGGTTTGGCGTCTGGTGGGTTGTGGACGAACAAGGAGTGTAGCAGGAGGAAGTCTGTGAGTTCCCTGCCCCTTTGGTCAGTGTCGTCGTATCCCCAGGCTGTGGAGTGTGCGTTGAAGTCCCCCGTTAGCAGCACTTCGCCCACCGCTTTTTTCAGAGCTTCTTCGATCTCTGTTAGTACGTTCGGGAAGTGCGCTGACGGGGGAGCGTATACGTTGATTATTGTAAATTGGTTGTCTTTGTTTTCTAGTGTTATGGCAGTGGTGAATTCTTTCGCGAGTATTGTCATAGGTTTAGTTCCTAGTTTGGTGATTATCGCTGATTTGTTGGATGGTGTTTTCGTTATGTTCCACTTCTTTTGGTTAAACCCTGTGATGTTCCCAGTTTTTTTGTGTTGGTGGAAGTCTTGCAGTAGTATCACCTGGAGGCCCCGTGCTTCGGCGAGACCCGCCAGGCAATCCGTTGCCCTACTTCCGCCATGTAGATTTATTTGAATGCATTTAAGAGAGCCGTCTTGAGTAACTTTTGGGTTAGGTGTTCTGTTAGTTTGTGGGCCTACCATGTTCGTGTCTGTAGATGTGTGTGAGGGTGTGGGTGTTTGTGTGTGGAGGGTGACGTTTATGGAGTTGGTGTTGGTGGCCGCGCTCCTTGAGCGTGTCAATCTCTGACTATCTATGGCCATTCTGGTGTTGACGTGCAGCGTTGTAACTTATTTTCTTTTCTATGTCTGCACGTGACCTCGTCACTAACCTATCTTGATTACCAAAGGTATTGATCGTCACCCTCCCTGTGAGTACCTCAACGCCTTTGGACAGTGCCTTGCCCTGCTCTGTCTGAATTTGCCTGACCCGGAGGAGAGTCCGCCAGACCCAGCATGCACCCGAGTTCAGCGTATGGTTCGTATCCTTGTTGACTGGTATGTATCCTTTCATGTTGAGGTTGTAGTTGTGGCACGCGATGCAGCAGACTCTGTCCGTACTGCACTCTGTGTGCACATGCTGCCCCGCGCACTTGGAGCACCTCTGAGGCCTGTTGCAGTCCTTTGCCACGTGATCAAATTCAAGACATTTGTGGCAACGGATAATGCTGATGAATGGCCTAATTGGGCATTCCCTGAGCCCCAGGCAGATCGTTCTTGCCTTAAGCAGGCGATCTGCCAGTGGTTCAGGGAGCAGGACCTGTTGGTGCTTTCCCCCGCGGGCCTGCATGTGCCTGGGCAGAGTGACCGCATCGTCTGCTCGTCGCGGGTCAAATCCAATCCTATTCTCAATCTTCTGCTTGATTTGGGCTTCTGTCACATGGTCTGGGATGTTAAAAATAATTACTTTCTTCTTCCTTATGCTTGCTGTCTTCACTGTTATATCTTCGTTCTCTTCAATTTTCTCCGTCAGTGTTTCTTTGATCTTCGAAGCTTCTTCAGCGCTTTCGCAAATTATCTTTATGCCCTTGTTTATTCTTTTTAGATTCTTCACTCCTTGGTGGTGCTCCATCGTTGCAGCTCTCACAGTGTTCTCGATTTCCTCTGCATTCCTATCTGAGTTTGACTGGATGATGAGGGTAGAGGTTGACGCTTTCAGCACTTCCGAATACCCTTTTTGGGTCTTTGTCTGTGTTGGAGCGACAGCTTCCTCCCTCTGAGCCACTTCTGTCTCACCTGTGCTGATGACCACTGTGCTTGGTATCGCCTGGATTTGACACTCGTAGATTGCTGCCTTGGCTTCTGCTGCATTCCTTTTTATTTCCAGCTCTATTAGGTTCGTCATGATTATGTCTGTAGCTTTATCTATTTCTTCACTTGTGGTCTTCAATACACCTTTGCATTTGTGTTGCAACGCTTGAATGTAGCTGAGAGCCCTGAGAGTTCTTTCTGATTCTTTGCTTCGTTTTATACCGATATCTGGTTCCTCACAGATGTTGAGTAACTCTTTCCTCATCTCCTTCAATAGTTGCGTTTGTTCTGGTCTTTGTGCCTTTTCATTACCTTCGCTCGTCTCTTTTTCTTCATCTTCTAATTCCATTGTGCCGTCTGACTCACTATCTTCATCTTTATTCTTCATCTTGAATTTATCTTCAATTTTCCGCATAGTTTCCTTTGTTTGTAATTTCTTCGACTTTACTTCTTTGCTGTCTTTTTCTTTCCGGCTTTGTGATGGCCCGGATGCATCTTTCACCAACGAACTACCCCTCCGAAGGCTGGCACTGAGTGTGTTCTGCTTGGTTGCATTCCTTGTGGGCAAGGGTGGGGAGGCACTATTGACGCCATTCTTGGCATTGCCTGATCCGCGTGTCATGTTTGTTATGTGTTGATAATGTTGAGGTGTGTAATACTAGCCACTAATTTTTTATCAAATTAAGTTAGATCCTCTTCTGGAAAGCTGACGACCATGGGATGTGGGACCCCCTGGCCAGCCAGCGAGACCGCACCAACCCAAAGCATGATAGGTGGACAACAACCCCCTAAAAAGAATACTCAACTGAAAACAAAACAAAAAAAAAACTAATTAAACAGAAACCGCGTGTGTATAGTGTACCTAAGACCCGAAGCTGGGAGAGTGTACTGGGCACCGGTCCCGCACCGCGGCAGGGTTTTCCAAGAGAGTTCCCCCTCATGCGTGGGATCCCCATAGAAAAACGCCGATGCCCTAAAGTTTCGTATGCGGTGTACAGTGTACACTAAAATAGAAAATTTAAAAGGTGTGACATCAATGAGCAAAGTTATAAAAACATAAAATATTAAAACATGTTAAACAACAGAAACTTGAGCAAAGCAATCAAACTTGGAGGCTGACCTACTGAAAGGACCTAATACCAACCCCCTCCCTCCCGGGGAAAAACAGGATTAGGGGGGTGTAAGACTAATACGAACCCTAGCAACAGCTGCCTAAACTGCAACATAAAAACTAAAATACAAAAAAAAAAAAAAAAAAAAAAAAAAGAGGGAAAATGGTGAGCGCATTACATAATCCAAGAACCATACTACCCCTTGGCCTCCCCAGAGGCCAAGAGTTAAATTAAAAACCAAGAGGGGTAGTTATGGCAAAATACAATGAAAGTAACTTAATGACTTAACATTAAAACAGATACTTAAAGGCCCAAAAAAAAAAAAAAAAAAAAAAAAAAAAAAAAGACGGAGGTGGGATACAAAATAAGGCCGTAACCCCCCCCCCCAAAAAAAAGAACAAGATACTGGAACTACTAATGGTAAAAGCTAAGGCGATAAAAGCTGCGAGCAATTAGCGGAAAATGACAATAAAATTGCGTTTAAACTGTAGAGCAACTGAAGAGAACCCAAAGCATCCTAGTAAAATTACCACAATAATAAGTTGACTGAATACTAAAGCATCTAGGGTAATACCCAAAATATACAAAGAATTGTCCAATAAAGAAAGCCATATGTAGAGGATAATACAACAAATAGATGTTAAAATAATAATTACACTGAAACCCCAAGATTAGCAAAACAGAGTCAAGTTGAAAAGATAAATTGGTTAGGCCGGGCAGTACTAAATCTATACAAATAATTAATGAACTGTTAGAACCTAGCAACAGCCGAGAAATTTTAAAAAAAGGCTTCAACCCCCCCCCCCCCCTCGAGGAAAAACACTATAGCTGCAATTTATGCATAATTAATAACAAAATAACAACTACTATAAAAAAAAGGGGGAATACAAATGAAGCTAGCACTAATGTGGAAATAGTCGAAGGACTGGAATTTAATTCAGTCAATGGAGCTTATGGATACTAGACAAAATTATTGCTTTGAGAGATTGTTTAAAAAATTAGACAAGTCGGGGGGGGGGCGAGAAGTTAATTAAAAGGCAGTTAGACACGGCAGTTAATTATTGCTAAAAAAAAGAGCATGTTGAACTATTGCAGATGAATGTTGTTAATGAATTAAATGGGTCAAACGGTACGAACTTAGGATCTTCCATATTTTTTTTTTTATTCTTACTCATTAGAATAAATGAAGCACTTCTATTTTCTTTATTAAATCCTGATCGTAAAATCATTCGAAATAAATTTCAAAGTTAATGATTTCTATCAATTACATATTTTTTCAAATTACTATATTTAGCTGCTAACTTTAACCAGAAATTTTATCTAATAAAACAGAAATTGTAAATATCATAGATATTCCTTAAATTGGGATCAACTTTTAATTCTATTATTTTATAGATCATAAACAGATTCAAAAATTTTAATGATAGGTAATTTCTTACTTAAAATCACAAAAATTACTAAAAAAAATTAATTATATTTATCAGTCAAAACTCTAGCAACAGCCTTGCACAGTTCCATCTTTCTTACTGAATTTAAATAAATTATAAGAATCCGGGAACCAAAGCTCACTGTAACCAGAAATTCTAACAAATAAAAGGAATAAACATAATGTTAACTTAATTTTCAGCTCAAATGTTTAGTTGTAGGAACATTATCATGAAAATACTGTATTCTGAGAATAGTTCTTGATAACAAACAATATCAATAAAATAGAAAATGTACCTTTTTAAAAAATAACTTGAGCTTCTAAGTTCGTTTATACTTCATTATTATTACGAACTTATCTTTAAACGTGCATAACAATATAATAATAATCTTAATAAGTAACAGTAAATATCTTAAGAACATCATACTCCTCAATTAAATCTTTAAGAATAAAAATATTTCAATCTTCAACACATAATAATGCTAATAAAAATACTCAAAAATAGGTAAGTAAGTAAGAATCACAGATAAATAATCAAATAAATAAACCTGACAAACGGAGAATAATTAATTTAAATAAATACATAAAAAGTATACAAATAATAATAATAATCAAAACACTACGAAAAAAAAATCTCACCGAAATCCTATTGTGCTCGACTATCTCGAAAAATATTTCTCTATTCATCAATTAACAAGAAATGGTCTTGTAATTATTATTTTTTTTTCTTGTCATTACTACCAGTAATATTTAAAGTCAATGATCGCATATTTGGGCCGCAACAAGATGAATGGCGCTTCTATTCCATATTAAATCCAATTCGAAATCACCAGGTCTCAAAAATTTATCATTATGACCAAAAATATCAAGCTTCAGGAATTCACGAGAAGTCAATTATCGGCGATTCACAAACCTATCATCAGAGCCCATTCCATTAGCAAGCTGAAAATGCCATAGACTGTCCTTCAATCGAATTTCGGCGATAGCATGCTTTTCTTCGTTCCATCGCAATTTTCTTTAAATATCATTCATTAAAAAGGCAGCACAGATAAAAAATCCTGTCGACTTTTCGATTAGTTGTGACGATTTAAGGAGAACTCGAATTATCTCCACTGGTTAAAAGAAACACACAGTCATGGCAAGCGAGGGAAAAAACAAAATAAATAAATAAATGTAGAAGATCCAATAATTAGTCATAGGCTGCTGTAAATTCATTTATTAAATTCGTAATAATGAGGAAGGAAAAGCTCCATCATTATTTAAGCGAGCTGTCCTCATCGAAGAAGCAACCCAAGAAATCTTCTTTTTCATCTCGAGACTTCCACCTTTTTAAACTAAAAAGAAAGTTCTGGAACATTCTGTAACCTCAAACCATCATTCTTTTTTGTAAACAGAATTCTTGTCCAGCTACGAGATTATTTTCCACAAACGATAAATTTATTTAAAAAAAAATATATTATTTAACCAATTTATAATTGACTCAGAATTTTAAATATCTTAGGCAGACGATTTTTATAAATGATTAATTTTAAGAGAAAAAGAAAAGAAATGAATTTATTAATATGCACACATCAAAGGTTGACGTAGGAAAAATAAATAAATAGATAAAATAAAATAATGATATTTTTTGAAAGGTATGGTTTTGGAATAAATTTAATAAGACTTTCTTAAAAAGGGTTGATAAAAACATAGAAGAAATCAGTTTTATTTGGAATATTAAGAAATAAAGTTTTAATTAAGAATATTTTTAATTTAGAGCCATCTTTTTAAATTTACGCATACTGGAATAATGTTTTTTAAGGCAAATTAAGAATTTATATCGTCTGCATAAGGATTAACAGATTAGATTTAGAAACAAGATTTTAATTTAATAATTTGAAGTAAGTACGGAATATTATTATAAGAAAATTAAGATAGTATAAAGGTTAGTTTTGGCGAAAAAATTTTAAATTTGTAATATATATATAACGTGCTATTTTAGTGTAAAGATCATGTTACAAATAAAAAGAGAAATTTTTGGTTGGAACAAAAATGATATCGATATTAAAAGACAACCCCTCCCTCCCCCTAGAGATATCCTACGATATCATGAGCCAGAACCCCCCCTCCCCCTTAAAATGATAATGATATATTTGCATAGCCCCTAATAATTACGTATAAAAGAAAACAATGTCATCGAGAAAACAGACAGGTGGATATATTTTAGTGTGTCTGTAAGGAGGTTGATTTCGGAAAACACCAATAGTTGTAGTATTTTTTGATGCACAGGATTTTTTCATAAGAAGATTCATTTAATATCGACTGTTCCAGTATTTTAAATCTAAAACAATAAAATAAAATAAATAAATAAAGAAAATAAATAATTTTATTTATTTATTTTATTGTAAAATAATAAATAAATAAATAAATAAATAAATAAATAAATAAATAAATAAACCATTATTTATACATTTCTAAGTTAAAAAGGCATTAAATTAAACTAATAATTAAAAATAGAAGCTAATATTAAATATTAAATTATAAATGAATTTTAAACAAATTTAAATATTTTTTTAACCGATTCAATAAATCTCAAATTTTCTGACTTGCGTTACAACCTATTACCAAAATTACTTTTAGCTTTTTGAAAAGGATTTGTGCCTCGCAGCTTTACAACATGACCAGAAATCCTTTAACTTGCTTGGAGAAATCATTAAACACTAACACCTTTCATTCATTTTTTAATATCAACATACAAATTATTTTAAATCCAATGCAAATATAATAATTGAACCAATAATTATTTTTTTAATTGAAATTTAATTTAATTTAATTATTATTTAAAGGAGTAGCTAACACTAAAAATTATTCTTAATCAATTATAAATAAATTAAAAAAAAATTAAATCATTTTTTATACAAACTAGCAAATTTACAAGTTTTGTGACTTACGTTGCAACTGATTATCGGAATTCTTTTTCAGCTTTTTGACAAGTAAGAAAATGTATGCGTTAAGCATAGATTATGAAACATTTTTCAAACACTTCCTGAAATCTTTAACAGAACTTTGTTATTTGGGAAAATAATCCATAACTGCCCATAGACAAATATGTATTCCAATACTTTTGAACAGCCCTGTACTTGATCCGTCGGTTGATATATATATATATATATATATATATACACTATAATATAGGGAAATTTAAGCATGAAAATGCCTAACTGGTTGAAATTCCTCTTTCAGCACTTTATTCTAATAGATGGAAAATACTTGAATACTTTTTGTCAGCCCTGTAATATACCTAGTACCTTTATTACACGCCAGTATTTCCTTAAAATTTAGTACAAACAAAAACACTCTTTAAACTACTTAAATCACATTTCCAAAAATTATCATTTATGGGTGACTATGTCGCTAAATCTTTGTGTGACCCTGTATATCATTTTATTTATATTCTACAAACATTTCTTAGTAAATTGAAAGCAGTTCAACGTACAAATGCATAACTTATTTAAAAACCATCTTTAAGTTAATTACCCTCACATTCAGTAACCTTTATGAGCTCTTTTGTGTTACCCAGTATAAACTATAATATTTATACACACCATATAATTTGCAGATTTTTAGCAAAATTTAAAAACGCATATTATTATTGAAAATGTATTTCATCCATCCATTAGCTATCATCGATAATATACAGTACTTCGGATAAGAATATAAGATTTGAAATATTTTGTGTGTCCCTGTAAATGTTATGCACTTATTATTATGGGTTAAATACTAAGTCTCAGCGGCGTATATCAATTTTATGATACTTGAAATCGTTTAACATATGTCGCGATCAATTCCCCCCTTTATTATTGTGTATTGGAATTTTTTGGAGTGACCCTGTAAATAAATTGTAAGTATTATTTTCACTGCATATTTTACAGAATGCATATTTTAGTGCACTTTGCGAATCCATGTAAGTTTGAATATGCTTGGTAGAGTGTAACACCTTTAAAATTCATTTGAAACGATTTTTTGCCATAGGCCGTAATGTATCAGAAAACTTTTGAATATCCCTGTAAATAAACGAATCATAGTAGAAATTTCATTTTCAATAAGGTTCATGCTAGGGTAAATATCAATAACATCTAAGAAATTTGTAGCAATTCCAGTATATTTACGGGAGTTATAGCGTGGACAGACTGCCATCCGGCCTGACGGCCAGACAAACCGATTGCATAAACACTTTTCAGCTTCGTAGGAAAGTGTTAAAAATGAATTTATGCACTGGAAACTGTATAACACAATCAGAAATCCTTTAATTCTTGTCTTCCTTAGCAAAATCGTTAAAAAGTAACAATAGGTTCCATTTGATATCGACGGCTTCAGTATTTTAAATCTAAGGCAAAAAAATAAAAATAAAATGAAAAAAAATGTAATTTAACTATTAATCAAACATTTTTTAGTTAAAAATACATTAAATTAAACTATTAATTAAAAATTGAAGCTATCATTAAATATTAAGTTATTAATAAATTATAAACAAATTTAAATATTTTTAACCAAGCGAATAAATTTAAAATTTTCAAACTTGCTTTACAACTTATTACTAAAATTCTTTTCAGCTTTTGGAAAGGATTTACCCTAGCAATTGTGCAACACGACCAGAAATCCGTTAATTCTAGGCTCCCTTGGCAAAATCGTTAAAGACTAACAACAGATTTCATTTAATATCGACGGCTCCAGTATTTTAAATCTAAGACAGAAAATGAATAAATAAATAATAATTTAAACAGTAATTGTACATTTTTAAATTAAAAATACATTAAATCAAATTATTAATAAAAAATAGAAGCTAATATAAAGTATTAAATTATTAATAAATTTTCAACAAATTAAAATATTTTTTAACAAAGTCAATCTCAAATTTTCAGACTTGCGTTACAACCTATTACCGAACTTCTTTTCAACTTTTTGAAAAGGATTTAAGCCTGTCAGCTGTAAAACGCGACCAGAAATCCTTTAAATTCCTCTAGAGAAATCATTAAACACTAAGAGCTTTCAATCATTTTAATTTTGACAGTGTCATTATTTTAAATCCAATGCAATTATAATAATTCAACCATTAATTATTTTTTTATTGAAATTTCATTAAATTAAATTATTTAAAGCAGTAATATTAAAAATTAAACTCGTAAATGATTATAAATAAATTAAAAATTTTTTAAATCATTCTTTATACTAGCCAAAAAATTCACAAGTTTTGTGACTTTCTTTACAACCGATTATCGGAATTCTGTTTCATATTTTTGAAAATGGATTTATGCTCTAGCAATTGTAAGCATAACCAGAAATCCTTTAATTCTAGGCTCCTTTGACAAAATCGTTAAAGACTAAGAACAGGTTAAAAAAAAATATTGACGGTTCCACTATTTTAAATCCAAAGAAAAAATAATAAACAAGTTGGATATAGATTCTGCCATTGCAGAATTGAGTTTCGCCTCCGATTAGAAAAAAAAAAAAAAAAAAAAAAAAAAAAAAAAATCGATAGAGGTATTTTAGAAGGGCGACCCCGTTTAGAATGCAATGAACAAACTTCATTTTTCTTGTGTTTATCAATACAATAGCAAACAGAACGGCGTGGAATACCCATTTGAATGGCAATTTCTCTCTGAGACATTGGAATTGCGGAGTAATAAAGAGATACAATTTGACTTCATTGACTAGATTCATTAAAAACGGATTTTTTCTTTAGTTTAAACGCTTTTTTATAGACTCTGAGTAAAAGGAAATGCAATTTAACAATAAAACGAGTGGAATCCCGTCGAATTCGACGAGTGAAATGTTTAAAAGACCCGATCGATTTGGTTTAAAAAAAGCAAAAGTAATTACATTATTGAATCAATATATAATAAATATATTTACAAACTAAATGTCAAATTTGCCAGTTACAATTTGCAAGCAAATATTCGAACATCTTCAGTTAAAATTGTAATCTGAGTGCCGGCGAAATCAAGAAATTTTATTTTTTATTTTTATTGTGACATTATTTTCACTAACTGAAGTCATCTGAAAGTAAAATCTCAATCTCAGTGTCCATAATGAAAAGAAATATTGAAATATAATATCGGGTACTACTAGGTTATCCCGTCTACCAAAAAATTATCGCCAAATTATAAGATTAAATGCCAATATTGGATGATCGTGAATGTCACATTCAATGATATTTAATACGATTCATGTGTTTAAAATGCCATTAAGTGATTTTTATTTCGACTTTTTATTAATATTTTTATTAATATTCTACTAATTATTTGTTTTTTCGTTATTTAAAATAAAAATTATGTCAATATGTATAATTTGGCTATTAGTTTGGCAATTTGTATAATTTGGCGAAATTGGTCGACGGGATAACAGACTAGTACCTAATATCCTTATGATTAAAAATGCGATGTTTTAAATAGTGACGTCATTTTCTCTTCAAATGTTTTTTAAAAGTTACTGTTATTAGTAATATGAAAAAGGCATCCGTAATAATATTGTAATTCCCATTTATCTGATTCTGAATGACATCATTTTCCTCATTTGAAACTTTTCTTACTTTGCTTTAGACATTAATTTTTATCATAAATTATTTTCTGTTATTTTATTTACATTATTAATATTATTTCTCAGTAAATATATATATATTTTTTTTTACCTCAATTAGTGCAAAATTATATTTCATTTGGAATCATTTTGGAAAATAAATTTTTATTATCGAGAGAAATGCTAAACTGGGTTGCCTCCATTTTGAACAAATATCGTAAAAAGCATTTAAAATTAAAAATAAAATATAAAAATGGAAATAATTTAAAAAATAATTAAAATGGGCACAGCTACAAATAAATAGCTTTCATTTAAAAAAATAATGATCAAAATCGGTTGAGTAGAAAATTCAGGACTGATGACACGACATTTTTTAACTTGTGTGAAAGAAATAGCATCGGAGGCTAATAAATAAATAATTTAATCATTAATAATACATTTTAAAATTAAAAATACATTAAATTAAAATATTAAATAAAACTAAAAGCTAATATTAAATATTAAATTATTCATAAATTTTAAACAAATTTATATATTTTTCAATCAAGCACACAAATTTACAAGTTTTCAGACTTGCATTACAACCTATTACCAAAATTCTTTTCAGCTTTTTAAAAAGAATTTATACGTGGCAGCTGTACAAAGAATCCAGAAATCCTTTAACTCTTTTAGAGAAATTATTAAAGACTAACAGCTTTCATTCATTTTTAATGTCGACGGTCTCATTATTTTAAATTGTACCACTTTTAATCAGATCTGAACATCTGAATGAATGATGTCCTCCTCTGATTTTTTTTTCCCGATAAAAAGGAAACATCTGTTTCATTTTCGGAAAAATCAAGGTCCTGTCGTGTTGAGTGATGTTTTGTCCGGGACATTCATTTTGATAAGTTAGGGAGGGGATAAATCGTTTTCATCATGATTTGTAAGATCAAGAAAGATTAAAATTCGATTTTACAATTGATTGTCTTGATATTTATGGATACTGATATTTTATTCTATGAACAATGCTGTAATCGGATGATGTAAAAAATGAAAAGGGATGAAAAATGATTGATTTTATACAAGGACAAAAAACCATGCGTACAGCACAGATTATGTAACATTTCCCAACACATTCAGAATACTGTAAATAAATAAATAATTTAGCCATTATAATTATTCATTTTCAAGTTGAAAATCATTAAATTAAATTATTAATTAAAAATAGCAGATAATATTAAACAGTAAATTATTAATAAATTTTAAACAAATTTAAATATTTTTTAGCCAAGCCATTAAATTCCAAATTTTCAGACTTGCGTTATAACCTATTATCGAAATTCTTTTCAGATTTTTTAAAAATATTTATGCTTGGCAGCTGTACCAGAAATCCTTTAACTTCACTTAGAGAAATCATTAAAGACTAACAGCTTTCATTCATTTTTAATATCGACAGATCCAGTATTTTAAATCTAATAAATGAGTAAATACTAACTTAGCCATTAATTAATCACCTTTAAGTTAAAAATACATTAACTTAAACTATCAATTAAAAATAGAATGTAATATTAAATATTAAATTATTAATACATTTTAAACAAATTTAAATATTTTTTTTTTAACCAAGCCAATTAATTTCAAATTTTTAGACTTGCATTACAACCTATTACTAAAATTATTTTCATCTTTCTGAAAAGGACTTATGCTTGGCAGCTGTACAACGCGATCAAAAATCCTTTAACTTCCCTTAAAGAAATCATTAAAGACTAACAGCTTTCATTCATTTTTAATATCGACGGTCTCATTATTTTAAATTGTACGAGTTTAATAAGATGATGAACATATGAATGAATGACGTCCTCCTCTGATTTTTTTTTTTCCGATAAAAAGGAAACATCTGTTTCATTTTCGGAAAATTCAAGATCCTGTCGTGTTGAGTGATGTCGTTTTGTCCGGGACATTCATTTTGATAAAATGTCGGGAGAGAAGAGGAGGGAGTGAATGAATCATTTTCATCATGATCTATAAGATCGAGAAAGATTAAAATTCGATTTTACAATTGATAGTCTTGATATTTATGGATACTGACATTTTATTCTATGAACAATGATGTAATCGGATGATGTAAAAAATGAAAAGGGATGAAAAATTATGATTAATTTTATTCGATTAATTCTATTTAAAAAATACTTTAAATAATTTTTTATACAAGCCAACAAATTCACAAGTTTATTATCGAATTTTTCCCCCAGCTTTTTGATAATGGATTTATGCCCTGACAACTGTACAACACGACCAGAAATCCTTTAATTCTAGGCTCCCTTGGAAAAATCGTTAAAGACTAACAACTTAATTCCATTAAATATCCATTGGCTCCATTTAATATCGACTGCTCCAGTATTTTAAATCGAAACCAAATAAAAATAAATAAATAAATAAATAATTATACATTTTAAAGTTTAAAATTCGTAATATTAAATTATCAATTAAAAAGAGTAGCTAATATTAAATATTAAATTATTAATAAATTAAAAAAATAAGTACTTTTTAACCAAGCCAATAAATATCAAATTTTCAGACTTGCGTTACAAACTATTACCGAAATTCTTTTCAATTCTTTGAAAAGGATTTATGTCTGTCAGCTGTACAACGCGACAAGAATCCTTTAGCTTCCCTTAGAGAAATCATTAAAGACTAACAGCTTTCATTCATTTTTAATATCGACGATTTCATTATTTTAAATTGTACGACTTTAATGAGATCATGAACATCTGAATGAATGATGTCCTCCTCTGATTTTTTTCCCGATAAAAAGGAAACATCTGTTTCATTTTCGGAAAAATCAAGGCCCTGTCGTGTTGAGTGATGGCGTTTTGTCCGGGACATTCAGTTTGATAAAATGTCGCAGAAGAAGAGGCGGGAGGGAATGAATCATTTTCATCATAATTTCTAAGATCGAGAAAGATTAAAATTCGATTTTACAATTTATAAGTCTTAATATTTCTCGATACTGATATTTTATTCCACGAACAATGATGTAATCTAATGATATCAAAATTGAAAAATGATGATTTATTTAATAAAAGGATAAAAACTAAGCATAGTTTAATAAACACTTTCCAACACATTGTACACATAACAATACTTCACAGTATATAACTATACTTCACTATAACAATACTTCACAGTATATAACTATACTTCACTATAACAATACTTCACAGTTTACCAAGGTGAAATATAATGTCTAAACAAACAACTTGGGAAACATATAACGCATTTGAAAACTCCAAATCTACTATTAATATCAGTAATTAAAAAAAAATAGTCGATTTTTTTTCTTTTATACAGTTGTGTATATTGATCTATATATTTTTATGGTATACTAGATAGCACACTAAAAATTAGTCCAGGTTCAGTTAAATAAGAGCACAGTTTTAAAATTTCCATTCTTCAATTTCTGTGATAAATGGAAATGTAATTGTGCACTTTTGTGCAGACTTGTCTATAATTTGTAGACTGTATGCACATCAAGTAATTTTAAAAGAAAGTTCAAATTAAAAACGGGAATCACAAATGAAAACACATTTCCGGTAATTATATTTTATAGGCTTCAGTAGTTTAATTATTGTTCACTTTTTTTCTGTAGTCAAATCCAGTCAGTAGTTGCATGTTCTGGTAAAAGAATGATAAATTGACATATTTTTTTACAATAAGGGCACATGCGTGGGGTATGTTCCTAGGGACCATGTTTTCATGGGGTCTCCACATTACTTTTGTTTAGTCTCTAAAGGTTTTATTTAATGCAAATTTCCTTTTTTGATACACAGAAAAAATGAGTCTTTATTTCATTCATGTAAATTAAACTGCTCGTCATTCGCGACAAAGAGGTATATTGCAAAGTTCAAAATTGTGAAAAGAATGGATATTAAATTATATTCATATTTCAATTAATCCTTTTTGTTTAGATCAGCGGTTCCCAACCTGAGGTATTTGGCAACTCTGCTCCGGGTACATGAAAATAATATCGTAATGGCTGAAAAAACAAAAAATGATTAGTAAAGTCGCAGAAATGTTAAAGATGACAAAATAATTTGTATCGATATATTATATTGTTGTGTTAAGAAGATTATCAATGAAAAAAAGATGTATAAATTATTTACTCAAAAGTGTCCGGAACACAAAAATTCTAAATTTTTCTAAAATAATTTTATTGCACTAAAAATGTCTCTGTTTTTAGGTGCATTCGTAATTAGGTAATTACGTAGCACCTTAGTCCTCGTTCAGTCCGTCCGTCTACCCGCATATAATACAGCAGACACTACTCAACCGAATTTATTCAAATTTAAAACATATAATTGTTACATAATTTTGTCGAGTCATTTCAAATTTTATGAAAATCAGATGTACAGTTTAATTACAGAGTTAATCAAAAGTATTCCGTTACATTATGGCCAGTGGGGAAAAATAGTCTCAAGTGCATTTTAATGATGTTACACTCTTCCAAAAATAATAAAATTTATATGATCTATGAAGGATATACTAAAATATACATTCAATGTGCGGTACAAAGTGTGTACAATGTGTGGTACAAAGAATATTTGTTATTAATTTACAGGACCACACAAAAGTATTCCATTGCATAATGGTATAGGGGAAAACATTGTTTGGGGCGCGTTTTAGTTATGTCAAACTATTGCACATTTTACAAAATTGATATCGTTGTTGAGGTTTACTACCAGTTACTTTCTGTATAATAGAAAGCAGATAGTAATTACAAGGACGTACATAAGATTTCGGCTACTATACCGTATCCGAAATACTGCATACTGTTACACCAAGATCTGAATATTTTTAAAACTTTGTTATAGTACGAACTCCCTTCATTTGGTACGCTTGGCGTGTAATTTCCGGCTTGTTCTGTTTAAAATGGCGTCTAAACTATGTTTTTATCTTATTTGGAACAGAAAATGTGTATATATGTATATACATATATATATGTGTGTGTGTGTGTAAAATCTAGCTTTCTAGCAATGGTTGTCATGATAACCACTTCTTGTGAAGATGCATTTTTCTTCATGAATGGTTTTTTCACTATTTCTCAAATTTAAATTGTTATAACTCAAGTACCGTTAAAAATAAATGGTTCAAACTTAAAACACGTCTTTTTCAATTGTTTTACTTCAATTTGATTTAAGAAAATACGAAAAAAAAAAATATTTACTTTTCAAAAAATGATTTTTTTAATTGCATCATTTTTTTAAGATTTTTGCTTTAAACATTTCTAATTTCTATTTAAATTAATATTTTTCAAAATACGGAATAAAAATAAAAATTTATACATTTCTATTTAATTAATTGAACATAAGTTTAAATTCTACCAGTAATATTTCGAGTTATAACAATTTCAAAATACCCCATTTTTTCTATTATTTTTTAAATTTTCAATGTTTTAAAAAAAAAAATTCTGAGAGGTTTTAGCATATGATATTGTTTAAAAATAATATGGTTAACCATCACAAAATATTTCATTATTTTAACACAATAAATACACATTATTTTTAAATGTGTCCCGGATCCTTTGAAGTTGAAGGGGGTATGGAGGGCGTGTTTATAAGAAATGGAGGTACCGGAAGTGAAATAAAAAAGATTGGGAGGTGCTGGCTTAAACAATTGCTCACTCTAAGCACCCTACAATGCAAAAGATTTTAAATTTCCACAATTGTTTACGCATTTGTATATGCATACGAAATGTATTTCTTTATGGTTTAAATTTTAAAATTGTACGCAATGCTATTTATTTCAAAAGCAATTTTTTTAAATAAGGCACATATTCATACAAGAACGACCTGTATGAAGCCCCCTGTAAAAAAATGATGTAATGTTACTCCATAAAGTTGGAGTCAACATGCTGCTTTCAATTTTATATAGTAATTTAACTTATATAAGTTGTAATTTAAACTGATATAAATGGTTTAACAAAACTCATAAATGCAACATGACACCAGTTATATCGGTTAAATTACTGAATAAAAGGGGGGGGGGGGAGCAAAGTTGCCAACCATTTTATAGAGTAGCATCACATTTTTTTTTTTTTTTTTTTTTTTTTTTTACAATGCATATCGAGTCGATCTAGCGCTGGTCTTAACAAGTATGCGATATAAATATATCGTTAGAAATTGTTTATGATATTTCATCGTTTCAAAGAATTGCATTGTTATTTGGTAATACAAGTTTTATTACAGTTGATTGTCCCTCAAAGTATAAACAAATATATTGAGAGATGAAAAAATATCTAACCTTACAAAAATCTAACCTTGCTAACAAATGTATTCACGAATAAATAAACACATACTTATATTCACTTTAATATACGCCATAAGTATAAGATAAAACGTAAAGGCCTACCACGCCTTCGGCTATTTGCATGCCAGATTTTGATGTAAAAAATAGATTCGATATCATTTACCATATTTCGGAAAACTTCGATGAAAAACAAAATTCCTTCTACATCTCGTTCTTTCTATCGATTTGAGGAGATATACCCTCCAAATAACAGACAAGATATGGAAATGCTTGCACTTTTGCAGGGTTTAGAAAAAAAAAGCCTTTGAAAAGACATAAAAAAGAAAACGTCAAGGAACCATGGTGAATATAAAACATATTAGCTATTTACACTTGTATATCTAAGATGAAACGATATGGTTCGTTATTCACTGGTTAGAAATAATGATATTTCATATGTATATTTAAAGTACAATGCAGTTATTTTCACCATTGGGTTAATTATCGAATAAATTTTAATGCTTATTTTTAGATGCGTTCATAATTCTATGTATACTTAGTACTTATAGTCTTTGTCTGATCCGACTCATTGTCTGTCCGTCTATCTCCATAGAGCAACGCAAAAACTATCCAGTCGAATTGTTTGAAATTTAATATATAGAATCATTGCAGAATTTTTGTCCAGTGATTTCAAATTTTATGAAAACCGATTCATAATTTTAAAAGATATTAATAAAAAGTTTTCTTCATTCTATTAAAACCTAGCATACGAAATCAATTAAACGATATCCCACGATAGTTAAAGATTCGATGTTGCCATTGTGATTACATCATATTTAAGTCTACTAATAATTAGCATAAAACGAAACAGCTACTGTCTACTAAAGGGCAGTCGAAAGCAGAAGAAAACTCCATATGCAAATTTTTGATCAAGATCATCATTTATCATGTTTTTTAATGATTTTTACATTTATAGTCACTTTCAGTAAAAGTACGGAAAGCGCCCGACTATACAGCCTAATGAGGCAGAAAGACATCCGGGATAACAAAAAAGTTGGATAGGCCAGGGCCAGAGTTCTAAAAATATTTACTCACCTCCTATCCTCCCCTACCCCATAGATGCCAACCTCTCTTAATTATTCCGAAGTCTGATCTAAGATTTGGATGGTCAAATCGGAAAAAATATGTAGGAAAAAGTGTCTTCTTTCGATAAGGCATATATCAGATTCAATTTGAAAATTTTTGATCAAATAAAATTTCCATTTGAAAACGTGTTCATCTTAAATCAGACTGCGGAACAATTATGATGAGATGTTTGCGTCTGTGCTAGTCATGGTATTTTATCAACAACTAGTCCGATTTGAAATACTACCTCTGACAATAAAGTTAGGTGAATAGTCCTGTAGCATTAATGTACATGATATATTAACGAAAGTTACCATAACATCCTTCAAAATGGTCATCTCCTATAACTATGGACCTCTGTGATCTGCTACACATGTCCTGGGAAATTCGCAAGAAGTCTTCTTTTGGGATGAAGTTCAAAAGCTTAATCACGTTTCGTTGGATGTCAACAATAAAGTCAAATCTCTTTCAAAGAGAGTTTGAGTCGTGAAAATAGGAAGAAGTCTGGAGGATTGAGATCTGGCGAGAATGGTAAGTGTTCAGTTTGCACCATCCCTCATGAATTTCTTTCGGTGTCTTGCAAAACTTAAAACCAAACTTTAAACTGATCTTATTCGTACATTCTCCTGTTCTCAGTTAAGAACCAACACACTGAACAAGCACTTGGTAAAGCACGTCTTACACAGAACATAAACGACGCTGAACTGAACAACGGTGGTGCCTCATATGCAAATGCAGTGTTTTATTTCCCCAGTGTTGCCAGATCGGTCGTTCTAAATTCATTCACCGAACTTTATTGTCAGAGGTAGTATATTGAGTTAGATGTTAGAATACATCATTTTAAGCATGTATTTTTTTTCTTTACATAAAATTAAAATAATTATGAGCTAAAATTTACTTTTTTCACATATAAAATAAACAGAAATTGATATACTTCTCTTAAATCTTGTCCATTTTCTAATACAAAATTTTAAAGCATACAAAAAAAATAAAATAAAATAACCTACTTTTGGACTTTTCCGGTTCTTTTAATTTGACAAAATTTAACGAAGTTGATTTTTGTAATATCGACCTGAAGCTTCTCAAATGATAAATAAAACTTTGCTATGAGAAATTAACTCAATATTATCGTCTGTTTCGAATTCCAACGGTGAATTTGCATTAACTGGTGTGTTGGGAAATAGGAACACCAAATTAAATCGTTTTTTTAAACTTATTGTATAAGTATTATTGACTTTTGGATGTGTTGCAGATCTGCAACAACGGTTATACAAAGGGCTAAAAGCACTTGTTATTCATTTTAAGATAAATTTTATATGTAGGTATACATATTTTTACAATAAGCAAAACGTTAACATAAAACATAAGACCTATTTGTAAAAATTAGAGTAAATCTTTATAAGTAAAATTTTATTGCTTATTAATAAATGATTGCACAAATATGGTTTGGGCATCAATTCCTCCTTGCTTATCTCCGTCCCGAGTCAGCACTTTCTCACGGACGGAACCTGCCTGTCTGGTCCACTTGCAGCGTTTCTCATTTTTTTACTAGGCGGAGGGCCAGATAGTAAAGGGCCGGATAGCCGGGAGTTTACTGTACATTAAATACAATAAAACAGCCAGACACGAAATCTGCAAGAGAAAATTTTAACAACCGTAAAGTATCGATAGTGAGCCATCTCCGAATATACCCCCCTCCCATATATAGGTGCACATTAAAAAATTTTTAAGGAGCCAGTAGCTCCTAAACCCAAATACGCCAGTCGCAACCAGAGCTTAATTTCTAAGTTTAAGAAACAATGCGAATTTCGTCAAAAGATGGCAGAAGAAAAACCAATTTTGTCAAAGGATGGTAAAAAAATCCACGACTTTCGTCAATGAATCGCTGAAAAACGCGATTTTCGTCAAATGAACGCGGCTAAAACGTGATTTTGTTTAGAGGTCTCTAAAAAATCGATTTATTATAAGAACATTCCTAACAAACATGGAAATCTCGTCAGAAGATTGCGGAAAAACGTGATTTTCGTCAAATGATCGCGAGAAAAACCTACAAAATCCATCAAAGGATGGCGACTAAACTCCCAAATTGATCGCTAAGTCAAAAAATTTAGTCGCCACGTGGCGAATGACAACCGTGAATCTGCAACTATACACATATGTTATTTTTTTATTTTTATTTATTTATTTTATTTTATTTTATTTTATTTTATTTTATTTTATTTATTTATTTTTTTTATTTATTATTTTTTTTTTTAAATGCCATTTATAAACCCTCCTTTTTACGTTTCATTTTCTGGCGCTTTCAATCTTTTCGTTTTATTTTTTTTCCCGTATTTCTTAAATGAATATATCTCATATAATCTCTTTACATATGACTGTATCAGAATGACATATGTTCTCTATATTATACTATTAATGCTTTTTTTTCTGCACTAAGATTTAATAGCTACAGTCGAATTTCTTTAACGCGAACCTTCAGGGGAAACTTTTGTTTTTTCATGTTAAAAGTAGATCGTGTTATTCGAACTTAAATACATTACGTACAGTTGTACGGGCAATCAGAAACAGTTCGCGTTAAAAGTAATTCGGATTAAACGTGTTCGTCTTAACGAGGTTCGACTGCACTTATATTGCGTTTTATAATTTTTGTTCACCTTCTTTCATATCTAATTTAATTATTTTGTGTTAATTTGTTTCATTAATTAATTATTTTTATTAATAGAAACTACTTAGCTTAAATGGGAAGGAATTTTAAAACCAAAAAATGTTAATTTGATCTGATTTTATTTTGCAAATTTTATAAATCATGCGAAATGTAATCACTTCCAAATATAGTCCTTCCACACACACACACATACCCACACACCCAATTTTTTTCACAAAAGTTCCAAGCTCCTACTTAAAATCATTAGAATTACCTGTCTGCTAAACCATATAGGGAAGCTTACTTTTAATATTTTACTGTATATAGGTTTTTGCCTTTTCAGGTGTGCGGGATAAATTTATCGTTATAACCTGTTTATGATATTTCCATTTGGACTGTGTATTTTTTTCATTTAAAAGCTTTGCGTTATAGACAGGTATAATACAAATTTTACTATAATCAAATATAGTAAAAGATCACTCAAAGATTAAGCAAAGTATGCTGAGAGGAGAACAAATATCTTACTTTGCTAACACAAATATTCTCGAATAAATAAACACAGATTTACATTCATTTTAATGTATGCCATAAGTATAAGATAAAAACGAAAAGGCACACCACGCCTTCGGTTATTTGCATGCCAGATTTAAACGTGGGAAAAAAATAGACCCGATATCATTTACCATATCTGGGAAAACTTCGATGAAAAAAATATCTCCTTCTACATCTCTTTATTTATATCGATTTGAGGAGACAAGCCCTCTAAATAAGAGACAAGATATGGAAATGTTAGCACTTTTGTAGAGTTAAAAAAAAAGGCCTTTGAAAAGCGATAGAATACGAAATTGTAAAGAAACTACGGTGAAATAAAACCCATTAACTACTTACACCTGAATTTCTAAGATGAAAAAATATAGTTCGTTTTTCACTGGCTAGAAATAATGATATTATAACTGCATATATAAACTACAAAGCAATTATTTTCACTAACCGGTTTGGATTGAATTTATTGAACAAATTTTAATAATTATCTTTTAGGTTTATTTGTAATTATACAAATACGTTAGCACCTATAGTCGTCTGGTCCGTCCGGTTGGCATTTTCAGAAAGAATCACGTTTTGAGCACCAGACTTGGCGAGTTGGCGAAAGCAAGAACGTTCAGCTAGCTGCATCGCCAAACGCCAATCGTCGTTTTGTTTTGATGTTTTAAAATATGTTTTAATCGTAAACAACGGTGGATAACATTTCCTCATATTATAGTCTTTGCTTGATAATATTTAAGGAAAACCAAATGAACAATAAGCGCGATCTCTTTGCAGAAGGAAGGATTGCTATCCGTTAGGCGTTTGACGTCACAAACAAGAAAGGGAGCGTAGTATCGACTTCATCTTCGCGCCAATCGTAGTTCTGGCGATAAGGTGCTCAAAACGTGATTCTTTCTGAAAATGCCTCCGGCTGTCCGAAATTCATGAAGTTGAAATCTGATTTGTGTCGAGTCATTTCAAATTTTATGAAAATGGAATAAAAAGTTAAGATATTAATAAAAGATTTCTTCATTCTATTAAACCCAATCATACGTAATGAGATCAATGATATTCCATGATAAGTAATGATTCCAGATTGCCACACTGATTATGTCACATTTAGCGTAAAACGAAACTATTGTTTACTATATTGTATAGAAGAAAGAAGAATACTTTATATACAAATGACTGTTCACAATTATCTTTCATCATTGATTTTTAAAAAAATTTTACGTGTATGGTCATTTTCAATAAAAGTATATTAAATACAACATAACTGATGGACACGAAATCAGCTAGAGAAAATTGCAATTATATAGGTTTTCATCTTAGCAAACATGCGATATAAATTTATCGCAATAAACTGTTTATGAAATTTCCACTTCGACTGTGTATTTTTTTCATTTTAAAGCTTTGCTTTATAGGCAGGTATAATACAAATTTTACTATATTTGATTTTCACTCAAAGATTAATCAAAGTATGCTGAGAGGGAAACAAATATCTAACTTTGCTAACAAAAATATTCTCGATTAAATAAACACAAACTTATGTTCACTTTAATATATGCCATAACTATAAGATAAAAACGAAAAAGCGCACCACGCCTTCAGCTATTTGCATGCCAGATTTAAACGTGGAAAAAAAAAATAGACCCGATATCATTTACCATACCTTTGAAAACTTCGATGAAAAAAAAAATTCCTTCTACATCTCGTTATTTTTATCGATTAAAGGACACATTCTTTCCAAATAAGAGACACGATATGGAAATGTTTTCACTGTTGCAGAGTTTAGAAAGAAAAAATCTTTGAAAAGAGAAAAAAATAAGAAAATGTCAAGAAATTACGGTGAAATAAAACCTATTAGGTATTTATACCTGGATTTATAAGATGAAAAAACATGGTTGGTTTTTCACCGCTTACAAATAATGATACTCTATCTGTATATTTAAAATACAATGCAGTAATTTTCATCACACTGTTGAAAAAAAAAATCCATTAAATTTACGGCAAATTCTGCTGGCAGAAATGTTGCCGGCAGTTTTTGCCGTAAAAATTGCAGTAAAATTTAATGTAATAAAAAAGTGTGCGTCTAATTTTACTGCAATTTTTACGGCAAAAACTTCTGACATCATTGCTGCCAGCAGTTTTTGAAGCAAATTTAACGAATTTTTTCTTATTTACAGTGCATCTGGTTTGTATTTTTTTATTGAACCGATTTTAATAATTATTTTTTAGTTCATTTGTAATTGTACAAAAAAGTAGCACCTATAGTCATCGTCTGGTCCGTCCGGCTGTCCGCATGTAACAACGCAAAAACTACCCAACTTAATGATTCGAAATTTAATGTATATAATCAATGTAAAATTTTTGTCGAGTCATTTCCAATTTTACGGAAATTGAATCAAAATCTAAGACATTAACGAAAGTTTTTTTCGTTCCATTAAATCCTGTCATATGTAATGAATTCAGTGCTATTCCATGATAGGTAATGATTACAGATTGCCGTAGTGATTACGTCATATTTTAGTGTATTAATAAGTTAGCATACAACGTAACATTTTACACTACATTGAAGAAGGAAGAAGTAGAATACTTCATATGCAACTGACTGCTCAGAATCATCTTTCATCATTGATTTTTTTAATAAAATGTACATGTCCCGTCGCTTTCAATAAAAGCATATTATATACAGTAAAACCGACAGACACGAAAATGGCAATTATGTAGGTTTTCATCGTATCATGTATTCGATATAAATTTATCGTTATAAACTGTTTATGGTATTTCCACTTAGCCTATCCATTTTTTAATTTTAAAGAATTGTGTTATAGACAGATACTACAAGTTTAACTATGGTTGATATTCTTCCAAAGATAAACAAATATACTGAGAGAGGAGAAAAGTTTAACCTTGCTAACAAAAATATTATCGAACAAATAAACAGACGTTTATATTCACTTTAACGTATGCTATAACTATAAGATAAAAATGTAAATGTGAACCACGCCTTTGGCAATTTCATGCCAGATTTCGAAGTGGAAAAAAATAGAGCCGATATCATTTACTTTATCTAAGAAAACTTCGATGTAAAAGAAATCTTTTTCTACATCTCGTTATTTCTATCGATTTGAGGAGACATACCCTTCAAACAAGAGACACGATATGGAAATCTTTGCACTTTTGCAGAGTTTAGGAGAAAAAAAAAAGTTTTTAAATCTCTAAGCGTAATATTCCGCCTCTTTGGCATGTAATATTCCGTTCACAGCTCCAGGTTTCACTGCAATATAAGCAATATTTAAATACAAGTCTATTTTTATTCTGTTTATGTAACTAAGTAGAATAAAAAGTTGTACTGAAAGATTTTGATGCAATTTTGTAGGTTAACTGAAGCATTGCCACGGTTTAAGGAAGCGCAGTGTAGTCTATTGGCGGATGTTTAAACAGTTTTTTAAATTATTATACACGAACTTTATGGAATACTTGATAAACATGTTATTTAAATCATTATTACGTTAATTAGAATTCACGAATTATTAGGATGAGCGAAGCGAATCCTCTACTAGGCCACTCAAGTTACACTTTGTCGTACACTTTATAAAAAAAAAAAAAAACTATTCATTATTTTGATTTGAAATTAAACATAAGAATAAATTATGATTTGTAGATTTGCACAATGTTATTTTTTTACAGAATAACCCTTAAAAATTATTATTTTAATAATTAATTTATTCTACATGTTTTTCTATTATAGACGCATTTTTGCAAATAAAAAATTGAACGCGTATCTTTTTATTTTCAGAAGGAAAATAAACCATGGGGTTAGTAATTATAGGTAGAATCATGATTAATTAATTAAATTAAATATATTTTCATTATTCCGCCAAAATTATTTGCAAATAAAAAATTGAACCCGTATCTTTTTATTTTAAGAAGGAAAATAAACCATGGGGTAAGTAATTATAGATAGAATCATGATTAATATATTAAATAAAATATATTTTCATTATTCTGCCAAAATTATTCACGCAGTTTATACTTACGGATTTTAAAAGAATTACATTATGATTTATTTACTAAGGTATTTACTTTGGTAAACTGGCAGCAAAAGAATCGTAAACAAGTAAAATTAATTCTTATATTTGGTATTTAAAGTGAATATTTTGTTAAGTTTCTTAAGTTTGGTATCCGAATCGAAAGATTGAAGAAATATTGAGATTGAAGAATAATTTAAGAATATTTTAATTGATTGAAGAATAATTTAATTGAATGAAATTTTTACTGTTTATCAGGTTAAAGGTGGCCAACTTGGATACAGTGGGCAAGTTATTAATTTCCCACAAGACATTATGGAATTTTGTACGTTATTACCCCATTCCATTATTTCAACCAGCCTTATATCATAAATAAAAAAATCCGAAGAAATTCTTAGTTATTTGGCTGAATTTACATTTCTAAAATTTAAATGTGCCAAAACATGAGCTAACGTTTTTGCTTAATAAAGATGCAAAAATAATATGAAAAATTTTGTTACATTCAATTATTTATCTTATGAAATAATGCTTCGCGAATCCAAACAAAGCACGGCTTTTGCTAGTTTAATTTTAAAATCAGGATCTCTTTTTAGGAAACAATGACATTAAATATTCTTAAAAAAATCAAGTTTAATGTTATATACAAGGCGTTTATAAAGTCCCGGACCTATTTTGATGTTTAATAACACATAAAATAATGAAGATATAAACAAAATTATGGCATTTACTGATGGAATAACTCATATATTTTCAAACTTTTTTATTAAGAACATTTTTATTAAGAAAAAATTAAGACTGCATGCATACAATGTTCAAATTGCTTAATTAAGGAATGCTTGCCGCTTCTTGGCGTGAAATTGACTATCGACTTGATATTCTCCGTGCGACGAAGGGGGCACATGTGGAAGTTCATTGACAAGGGTCATGAAACTTTTTGAGTCTGTCTAACCACTTATGTTATTAATTTTAATCTATCTTTATTATTTTATGAGTTATTAAATATTAAAATGGGCTCGGG
Source organism: Maratus speculifer (assembly GCA_964019185.1). Classification (NCBI taxonomy): domain Eukaryota; kingdom Metazoa; phylum Arthropoda; class Arachnida; order Araneae; family Salticidae; genus Maratus; species Maratus speculifer. Next base: position 224,212,571 of record OZ025302.1, on the reverse strand, counting down.
ACTTTATAAATACCCTGTATAAATTTTTCAATGAGTATCGGATAAAAACTTAAATATGGAATTTTAGAATCATTTTTTTTGTTGACACATACATCAAAGCAAAATAAAATTTGAGATCATTTACCTTTTTTCTTTACAGAAGAAGAAGTTAAAAAAATTGACGGTGCATTTTATTATTTTTATTGATTTGAAACGACAGATGGTCTTAATGACCGGAAAGCTAGAAATATTTGCGATAGCACATTTACACAAATAAAATAAGAAAACGCAATAAAAAAGCGTTATCTTTTTGAACAATAAAAATCAATTTATAATTAATCAAGGTTTTTTGACAGAAAAAGAAATTCTGCTCATTTTTTGTTACTATTTTTTTCACGTTTGATCCAAAATTAATGTAAATTTGATTAGCGTAATAATAATAATAAAAAAAAAGTGAACATTTAATTTATGTATTTTAGGTTTTAAAAATGTCTTCCTAGTGTTACATTTTTGCTAAATAAAATTTTCTGATTTGAAAGCATTATTCATAAATGTAACAATTCAAAAATTCAACGGAAAAAAGAGAAATAAAGTTTTTATTTTTACATACACACACACACACACATATATATATATATATATATAATATATAAAATTCTCGTGTCACAATGTTAGTTGCCATACTTCTCCGAAAAGGCTTAACCGATTTTGGTGAAATTTTAAATATATACTCAGTAGGTCTGAGAATAGGTTGCTATCTGTTTTTTATACCCCTAAGTGATAAGGGTAGCCCAACCCGAAAAACTTTTCCGAAACGGCTTGACCGATTTTGATGAAATTTTATATGTATACTCAGTAGGTCTGAGAATGTAGATACTCAGTAGGTTGTTATCTATTTTTTATACCCTTAAGTGATAAGGGTGGCCCACCCCTTTTTTATGGTAGCGCCTTTAATTTACATGCTATGACGTCATAAAAATTATTGTCCATGTCCATTCATTGTTGAAGTGCTTTGCAAATTATTATATTCCTGGTTTAATATTTTTTACCTTTTATGCGAATGAATCTCTTGCATTTGTTTTCTTTATGAAGTCGGATAATAAGTTGTCAACTTAATTTCAATTGAAGTTATCATAGAATTTTAGTTTATTAGAATGTAAATTAGAAACAACATTTGATGTTTAAATAAAATATTTGGCACAGATTTCATATACGCACCGCGTTTTGCGCGATGTTTTTTATAACAATTTGGCGATAATTTAAATTTTGAATATCAGTTACACAAACACTTTTAAATTATTTTCTATTATTTGAAAAAGGAAATAATAAATCATGATTTTTAAATGGTTTATAAAAATATGATTTTTTAATAAGCGTTATATATGTCACATGTTAAAAAAATATACGATGTTTATATAAATATTTTTATTTATATACATTTTAGATATATTTCTATGTATATATAATTATATATAGCGATATACATATACAAATACATAATACATATACCTATAATTAAATACACCTATACACCTATAACATATATTTATATATATATATTTTTTAATTTTATATATTTCCTATATGTAGGGGAGAAGGGGGAACATTTGAACTGGGGGCACCTTTGAACACTCTAAATATTTTTCCTTCAAATAAATTATTTAAAAAAATGTATATGGCAATACATTACTGCTGCTTCAAGGGAATGATTATACAAAGCTATGCCATTTTGTATGAACAGTACTGTCTAAACAAGATATGTTATTTTTCTCCCTCCTGAATCTAAATTTAAGAAAATAAAGCTGTAAGATTTTTGTTTACAAACTTCTATTCCTAAAATTTTAATTTATCCTTCATTAATTAAAATCCTTCAGCCGAATTCAGTAAATAGTTATAATGTTGAATTCCATGTGATGGGGCACCATTGAACAGCGAAAAAACAACGAATAAACTGGCGATAAATAATAATTAAAATAATTTAAAGAGAACACTTAAAACTATGAAGTAAATAGTAGTACCTAAATATTATTATTTCTGAACTTCTTTTATGTGAAAACAGGTTAATTAAGAATGTCAAGGAACATGGACTTACTATACTGCTAACAATTCCCCTTACTGCACACATAGGTTCCAACCTCTATATGTATCAGTGATGGGTATCGCAAACAGCGCGATGTCGATGCTATAAAATCTACCCAAAAATATAGACATCGTCGTTTTATAATTAAACGTGTGAAAATAACTTAAATATCTTACCAAAAAAAAAAAAAAAAAAAAAAAAACCGAAGCTTCAAACATTTCAAATAAAAACTGAGCACATATTTTATTCCAGAAAATTCTACTACTCTTTTTATCATTGCTCGTGATCGCTTGCACGAAAAAACAAAACCATGACCATGGAGTCACTATGAGAGTATGGACATCAAAGTAATTACAAAATATAATTCAAATTCGCGACAATGGAAAATTTCAAATCTAAATTCATTTATTGGATAATTGGAAATCCTGGATACAAAATAATGATTCATAATTTAACAGGTTTCCAAACATTATTTCTAGTTTCCGTAACGGATAAAATGGAACTTAATATCAGGTCTCAAAAAAATGAAAAGCGAATGAAAAATTTTAATTTTCCAGAAGCATCAGATGTCACATTGGTGCATTTCAAGGATATTGTAAGAAAGTTTCTACAACCAAACACAACTGGAGGGACATTTTGTGTTTTATCAACAATGAGTTTTGACATCAACTTTGATGGATTTTAGTTTGGTTAAATAACAAAAAAATTAGTAATTTAGACAAAATGTAGTTATTTAATTTTATTCATTTTACTTTATATTTCTGTAACATATGCAACTTTTTATAAAAACTCTCAATATTTTAATATTTTATTCATTTGTTCAAAGTTGCCCCTTGCTTGTTCAAAGGTACCCCTACATGACGCAGGTTTGAACAAAAATCTTTCAACTTTTTAAATCTTCACAACTTATTTAATTTCTTTGGAAAATGTTTAATTTATGGTTCATATGATGAGGAAATGCGTTATTTTTATTATGAAATATTTAAAACTAAATAAATATAATTCAAGTAAGATTTATATTGATTTTCTGAAAAAATGTTCAAAGGTGCCCCCCTCTCCCCTACATATATATAAATTAGTTTGTCCTGACTGACTGATAATTAACGCACAGCCCAAACTACTGAACCTAGAAGCATGAAAATTGGGGAAAACATACTTCTTATGATGTAAGCGTGCACTAAGAAGGGATTTTTGAAAATTGCCCAACTAAAGTGATTAAATGGAGGGGGGTGGGGGTCAAAAATTATCGAACTTCTTGCTATATCCAGCTACCGTTATAGGTAGGAGCATGAAATTCCGGAATATAAATTTGCTCAAAAAATAATTAAACACGCATTTCAGCAGATTTACAAAGTTCCCCCCTAAGCGGGGGCTGGGTTTAAAGAGGTTGAATTTTTTAAACACTTCGCACATCTCAGCAGCTGTTTAAACAAGGAAAGTAAAATTGCAGAAAATATATCTATTAAAAAATAATTAAACATGTGCATCAGCGATTTTAAAATCTCCATCCCTGAGGGAAAGATAAAGTGGGGGTCGAAAATTTTCAAACTTTTTTTGATCCGTCATATGATATATCATCTTAAAGCACTTGGAAAGTCATTCAGATTGTGGACCTATCTTCTTTCCTACACAGCCACCCCCCCTCCCCGGCCAGTAGGGGACGATTTTCGAACTGTTTTGAAACCGCAGTCTAAACATGTTGTCATTCTAAATCGGATTTTTTTACGGAATCCTCCGATAAATATTATTTATTTTATAGGAAAATGTTAGAGGGAGAGGTTGAAGTGTGTGTTTTCCGTGGGAGGACACAATAGTTGGACCCTGGGGTGCTCCTTTTCAGCTTTTGCTGACACATGAGACATATCATTGGAAAGCTCTGTGACCCCCTATTTGATGTTATGCATATCCCGAGCTCAAACCCCACACTTTGCCCTCGCGAGCGGGGCATTTTTCTAAATTTAGACAACACCCTTCATGTGATGTATGCATGGCAAGCCCTATGCCGACTTATTCATAATATGCACATCCCTTGCCTCTCTTTCCATTTTCCCCCTCCGAGGAGGTACGTTTGACGTATTCACCTAAGAGGGTTTAATGAGATGGTCATACTTTTAGGGCGTTTCACCACCTTTCTGTAAAAGTTATAGTTATAAGCGCGAAATTCATGACAGCAAATCTACTAAAAAATAGTTAAACATAGTGGATTTTAGAGGTATTTTGTCTATTATGTTGTCAACATCGATTTTGAACTAGATAATTTGAGATTATACGAATAAGACAAAATTATGGTTAGTTAATTAGATATCAAGATTTTTTTAAAAATCTTTACTAGATACATTTCATTTGATTCAAGATTCTTTTAATGAAACTGACCAGCTTAGCGAGCGAAGGCTGCTAGTATATATATGTATACAGAAACAGGAATTCACAAACTAATCCACGAACAGCAAATTTTAACTAACAATTTTTACATCATCGGAGTCATTCAGTTACAGATCCGGCTGTAGCTCCCCCCCTCCCCCCCTGTAGTTGGACAGGAAATAAACTGTATTTTTGTAACAGTGCATTTTTATCTTTAGCCGTGAAATAGTGATTTATACTTACTTTTTTTAAAAAGAAAAGGGAAAAAAGATCTTCAGAATCCACCATTAAGTTTGTGCAGTGTGGCGTGCATTTTGGAGCATTTTACCGTCATAATTACAGCCTTTTACACCTTTTCGTATTGTTCGCATGGTTCTCCATCTTTTTTTTTCAACAAAACTACTACTATGTCTTTCTATTTCAAAAGAATTATTTCTTTGGGTACTATTCAGGCTTTGTATAGTAAAAAAAAGTCAGGATTAACGTGACCCCGAAACAGGCTAGGATTAATTTTTTTTTTTTTTTTTTTTTTTTTTTTTTTTTAATCAGACTGTGGAAAATATTATTTATTGCCAAATTGTCAAAAAGAAGACAAAACTTGTTATTTTAGGAAAAAAAAGTAGTCTAAGATTTGTAAAGTATTTTACGTTTTTATAAAAATCAGTTATAGACCTGGTGGCAACAGCATAGGCGACCACCTCATCAAGTTCACGGCTAAAATTCTAGAATTAATAAAACTCGATTTGCATGTTAAAACGCAATCGGTCTGCCAAGTCCTATAATGGTAGAAAACACATGAAATCCAATTTTATCAGTTGATTTGTAGGTTCACCAATGTGCTTTCCTTCTCCCAGCCCTCCATATTTTCATACTTTTGGGTGCAGGAAAACACAGCGTAAAATCTACGAGTCAACCGCTAAAATCGGGTTTTCAGTTGTTTTCTACAAAGATATGACTTGGTAGACCAACAGTGTTTTAATATGGAAATCGAGTTTTAACTGATTCTAAAACTTCAGCCGTCTATGCTACCATTTCCCGGTCTGTTAGAAAGGGAATGGAATTGGACTTGATGGACTATAAGGAGAAATATAAGCCTTTGAATAGTCCAAGGGACGACAGCACAAAACCTTACGTCATCGAGCACAATAAAGAATCCTTTATTTTATGGAGGAGTTAGTCATAAAAGAATCTAATGATTCATGTCTGCCGGAATATAATGGTGCATAAGCCAAAAATGAATACTACTAGTGGCTCACTAGTAGGCTTTCCTGCACCCAGTTTTCCGTGTTTTCATTGTAGGATACGTGGGTTGTTATTATATTTTGTTTATAGGACAAACACAATGCTAAACTTACAAGTCAACCACTAGTGGTATTAATTTTTAGCTTATGTCCCACTTCACTTCCGGCAGACATGGATCATTGGATTCCTTTATTACTACTCTTCCATAAAATAAAGAAAATTTTCTTGTGCTCGATGACATAGGGTTTTGTGCGGACGGCTCTTGGACTAGTAAGACAAAGATCCTTAAGGTATCCTTAGTGAATCCTTGTTTTTGTTTGCGTTTCTCAGAATGACTGGAAATCTTAATTCATATCTTTCTGCCGTAATTGCGCAATGATATTTTTAAAACGTTGAGTGTCATGCCAGTCACCGGTGACTAACACAGCTTTCCGTTTAGGCCGCGTCAGTCACCGATCACTGACAGTCTAAAATATGACATAAAATTAAAAAATATCCATATATTTTTTTGAATAATTACTGAAAATTTATTTAAAATTTACTTAACTTTTCTTCATTACAGGATTATATTTTCTTGTATACTTTCACTCATAATAATATAATGTTTTAAGTTTTACATCACATTTTACACTGTCAATCATTGGTGTCTAATGCGACTGTGTCATCGACGACTGTATAGGGATGCACAAAGAAATTCGGATATTTTTCCGATAAATGATGGTAATTACAAAATTGGGTTTTCAAAGGCATTATAAGTTTTCTAGATTGTTTTCTTAGACATTATCTTTCATTTTAATAAGTTGTTAAATTTTGTTACAGTACGCAGGATCCGACTTATGCAAAGGCGTGCGGGGCAATCGCCCCAGAACTCCCTCCTTAGCACCCCCCCCCCCCCACCATGAGCGCAATTAGGATTTTCACGATTTAGGATTAAAAAGTGCCAAATGATTAAAATTAGCCAAAAATGATCAAAATTCACATATTTTCAAACAATTGGGAAGGTAAGAGTGGTCCTTCTTCCTCTCTTTGCTTCCAGTACCCCATTTATCTATGCTAAAATCAAACTACGTTAGAAAATTAAAAATTAAAGTTTTATTATAACAACTTAGTTTCCTATAGTTTTGAAAAGAAATTCTTTATTAATGTTTTCCTCGTAGAATAGCAAGTTAAGACCATTAATTATGGCCAATTTGCGACATTTTCTTTTAGCCATCTTATAACATATGTAAATAAGCAAACAAAAAGATTGCAAAGAGATACTTCTGTCAACCAAACTATCGTTTTTTTCTACAACTATCCTGCTAGAGCTTTTTCTTAATGTCGTAACTATCTTTTTGTGATACCCTGTATACATATGTGAACTGCACCGAATACAAAATTTATACACACATACAATGTGTATGAAGTTTTATACTAGCCACTTCCACATTATTCACACACACACACGCCATAAAAAAAAGGCCAAGTCGATTTATAGACAGAAGGGGGCTTCCCAGAATTATGTTTGCACAGGAACCTCCCCCCCCCCCCCATAGCCTTAGTCAAACCCTGAAACTTCGTATTCTGAATAAGTCGAAAAGTTTTCATAATCTAGGATGATTTTTCATTTCTTGTTGCTCTTAAAAAGTTATGAAGATAAGAGCACATAAATAACAAAAGAAAATTCCCCCCATGGCCGGTTATAAATATGTCAGGACTTCCTCTACTAAAACTATCAAAAAATTAAAAGTTACACTGAACTTAATGCGTTAATATGAAAAGAGATTTACTGAATAACAATAACAAAAGAAAGTTGAAATCTTTAATCTTTTTTTTCCTCTTCTTAACTAACAAAGTATCAAATCTTTCATACGCTTCAAGGAATTGAATTTCTTTTTTTTTTTTTTAAGTTCTAGAAATTGTAGTACGTCTACCGCAGTGCATCACAGACAAGATAAATGTACTAAAGTTTTCACTTTTAAAGAAGATATATTACACTGTTCACCTTCCTTATTTTTTCTTTTCGTTTTTTTTTTTTTTTTTTTTTTTTTTTTTTTTTTTTTTTCATGCCGCAGATGAAACTTCCACATTCATCTCTGCCACATCTAAAAATATGCCACAAAAGGGAAAATGAAAGTAGAAACTTTTACGTTATTGTATCGGTAAAAATCGTAAAAATTTAGAATTTTAAATTTCTTATTTCCCCCCCCCCCCCCCACTGCTTTAGATTAATTCTTTAGTGGTGACCGATGGTGAATTCTCGTAGTAGGAAAGAAGTAGAAACGTAAATTTATTTCATTTTGGCTAAAAGTAACGATACACTCAGCTAAAAATGATATTCTGCTTTTCTTTGTTGTCTGTATTTTTAATATAAAAGTTTTTGAGATCTTCAGCAAAAATTTTTTATTCAAAGTGATAACGCTTTAAAGAATATTTGTTTAAGAGTTAGATTAATCAATATTTCAACTATTTTTTAATCAATCTTATAGCGTTTTTTATTGTAACTATTTTATAGGTTTATTATAAATTAATGAAACAAATTCCTCTTAAATATTTTCTTTCGTCAAAATTCGAGAAATTCCACATAGTAATAATTTTTTTTTTCCTTCTTTAGAGTTCGGGGGCGGGGGTAGAGGACAAAATTCTAAAAAAGGAAAATTCCTGTTTCCTGCTTGTATATTATTTGTTCGTTTTTTTTTCTTTTTTGGAAAGACTCTATAATTAGATGCGACTCTTTTTATTACTCTTAAGATGTTTCGAAGATAACAACACAAAAATAACAAAAATCTGCAAGTGTTGGCTATAAATAAATCCGAGATCCTCCTCTATTATGCAATAACTTGTTTAAAATTAAATACAATACTGAATTTGATATATTAATATAAAAAATATCTGCTGAATTAGAATAGCAAAAAAAAGCCCAAACCTTTAATTTTTTCCCTTCTGTTTAACTAACAAACCATTAAATCTTTCATCACTTTTCCAGAAATTGAATTTCTTTTTTCCAGGTTCAGAAATTGTAGTACTTCTACCTTAATGTATCATAGACAAGATAAATGCACTAAAATGTTCACTTTTAAAGAAGATATATTACACAGTTCACCTTACTTTATTTTTTTTTCTTTTCGTTTTTTTCATGCCACAGATGAATCTTTCACATTCATCTCTGCCACATCTAAAAGTATGCCACAAAAGGGAAAATGAAAGTAGGAACTTTTATGTTATTGTATCGGTAAAAACTCGTGAAAATTTAGAATTTTAAAATTTCTTTCATTTTTTTTCCACTGCTCGAGATTAATTCGTTAGAGGTGACCGATGGTGAATTCTCGTAGTAGGAAAGAAGTAGAAAAATAAATTTATTTCATTTTGGCTAAAACTAACGATACACTCAGCTTAAAATGACATTCTGCTTTTCTTTCTTGTCTATATTTTTAATATGAAAGTTTCTGAGATCTCCAATAAAACTTTTTATGCAAAGTGATAAAGCCCGAAGAAGATTTTAATAAAATATATTGGATGGAAATTCTTATTTTAATTTGCGTGAAAGAAACTTTTCTTTATTGATATATGCAATTGAATTCTGCTTACTTAAAAATATCTTTATAGTAACCATATATACGTAGACTGTTCAATAATTAATAATTAATAAAAAATTAATAAGATTAATTTTACTACCGCAAAACCACTCATCGGAATGTTAATTTCTGTGGCATAAAAAAAGTTTACTGTCTATATTAATTAAAGATACCGATTGATGGCGTGTACAGGAGGACAGGCTCATATTCCAGAGTATCATGTGATTAAACTGAAGCTTGTTTGCGGGTGCCTACGAGAGCGGCCAGTTGTAGAAATAAAAGCATCCATTGAATAACGTTATTCGATTAAATTTTGTGTTCGTCTGCAAAAATCAGCATCGGACACCTTTGTGTAATGTCCTATTTTTCGCTGGATTTTCTATATTGGATAACAACTAGGAAATTTAAATACAAAAAGAAGGAACATATAATTGATATTAAATATATTTTAAAAAAACATCAGCCTTGGCAAGATTACACCAAGAAGAAAATATTATTATAGACTTCAACAAGAGTAAAATAATTTTCCTTCCAAGCAATATTATCCATCCATTATAAGAGAAAATATAGAGATTATAACACGTAAAAATTCTATATGTATCAATACAAAATCATCCAGCCAACAAAAACTGTGGTTCGATCAATGGTTTTAAAAAATAGAAATTTAAAATCCACGTAAAATAAAAAATAACATGCGTCAAACGAAAAACGGAATAATGACGTTTCAGTTTAATTCAAAGTACAAAATCAAAATTACCCTTTCCATCATTTTTTCAAACTGTCACAATTTCTCAACACCTTTCTCTTCACATACAAGCATGGCATCATTTGCGGACGGCCCCTAACAAAAATTACTTTAAAATGAACAAAAGTAAGCGAAGGGGCATGCCGTTTGTTGACGTGTGCCCGAAGGTCAGGAGAGGTGCTGGAATTTCCTTTGGACTGCACCAGGGAGTAGGAAGTCAGACTTCTACCTCAGAGGATGTTCGGCAAGGCCCCAATAGATGGCAGCACAGAACATCGACACCTCCTCAATTTCGATATGTCTCTGAAGGGGAGAGAAGATTTCTCCAGAGATCATTACCATGGTAACTTCTATGACCGACCATAGGACTTTCAGAGTCCCTTTATTTAATGAGCGCGTACACTACGTACATTGCATATACTCGGTGGGTCTTTGGTGATTCTGAGCATCGAACCCGGGAACTTTCGGTCTAGAGTTCGGTGCCATGACCACTAGGTTACCACGGCCCTAGGAGGCATGTTGAAAACTTAAAAAAATACTATTTTCTTTATTTTTATTAATTTATTTATTTATTGTCTGTGACTGTAATTCCCTCTATTCTTGCACAAAGCTTCAATTTATATTTTAGTGCAATATATGAAATTTTTTACACTTTTGAGGAAAGTTGATTCGGTAAGTCCTAGCCTGGTCAGTTACTAAAGATATAAATGCACAGGATCATCTGTGACGTCAATTTTCATTATTGTATCTGAATTCAAAAATGTTATCAAATATTTTTTCTCGCAATAAACTTTTTTCATACAGATGCAGATTAATAAAGGTAAATTGTATGCATTTTATTTTTTAACATAAAATAAATGTCTTTTTTATACAACAAATGACAAATACAAAACATGTTTGCCTTGCTGTCATCTCAGACTTATTGGATTTAAATTCAATAAGTACAACTCGAAGATAACTCCGAAAGCGTAAATAAGATGTAAAAAAATTATCTTACTCTGATTAAATATTTTTGTTAAAGATAAAATGCTAAGAATTTTTTTCCCATGGAAAATATTATTAATGCTAAGTTTCTTTCTTTCTTTTTTCTTTTCTTTCTTTTTAGGTGCGTTCGTAATTATGAAAATACGTAGCCCCTATTGTTGTCGTTCAGTCCGTCCGTCTGTCTGTCCGTCTGCCTGTCTGTCCGTCTGTCTGTCCGACCGCATATAACAACGCAAAAACTACCCAACTGAATCGTTTGAAATTTAAAATACATAATTATTACATAATTTTGTCCAGTCATTTCAAATTTTATGAAAATCGGATGCATAGATCAATTATAGGGACAATCAAAAGTGTTCCGTTACATTACGGCTAATGGGGGAAAATGTTTCAAAACCATTTTAATGGTGTTACACTCATTCGAACGTAATAAAACTGATATGCATATAAAAAGTACATATTATAATATACATTTTGCATAATCTGTTGTGCAAAGAATATTTGTTATTGATTTACAAGGCCACACAAAAGTATTCCATTGCATAATGGTATAGGGAGAACATTGTTTGGTGCGCATTTTATTTGTAATTATTTAAAATTTTATGAGATTGATATATGAGAGTGATATTTTTAAAACTTCGTTATCGTTACGAACGCACCTTATTTGCTACGCTTCACGTGCAATTTCCAACTTGTTTTTTTTTACTTAACTGAAAGCGTAGCACAGTGGTACTTCTAAATACTTTAGAAGATTTAAACATAACCCGTCCAATGAATTTCTTTATTATGTACATAAATTATATGATAAGACATATCTTTAGAATTTTATTATTATTATTATTATCATCATCATTATTATAATTAATGTCATCATCATTATTATAGCTATTAATCTGTTCAAATGATTAACTATTATAAGAGTTTCTTACTCTTATTATCTGGCCGTTAAAAAATGAAATAAATAATAAAATAATAATAAAATGTCATGTGCGAGTATTACTTCGCTCTGAGAGGGTTTCGTATATTAACTGTATGAACTATAAACTGTATTATTAAAAAATATCGTTTTGAAAAGAATGATAAGACTTTGTAGGAAACTATACAACGCACGATTGGGTATAGCTGTTTGTAAATAATCTAAAGTTTTATAGAATCTAAAGATTTGTGGAATTCCCTGCATTAGGTTTTGAGATAATGCATCTACAAATTTTTTGTCGCATAGAGAGTGACAGTCAGACAATTTGGCAATTTCCAAAAACATGTTTTTTGGTTTCTATGACCCCTAAAACGCGTAAATCCGTCCAAAACAGAAATTTGAAAATTTTCACGAATCCAATACTTTCTTCTTGTAAAGACAGAAAAAGTAAAAATAAAAAAAAAATAAAAAATAAAAAAAATAAAAAAATAACAATATAAAAGTACGGACCACCCTTATCTAACCAAAACAGTTAATAGTAGACATATAGGTATTAATGAGTAAGAACATATGAATGCCTTTCTTTCACATTATACTTTCTAGAAAAGTTATTAGATTTTTTTTTCGTTTCTTTTTCTTGTAAATTAAATTATTTCCACATAGATTTGTAACGTTACATGCATGCTGAGTGTCATTTGTAACGTTTGGTTGGTCGTGGTGGGAGTTAAATGCAGACATACTCAGTACTTAAGATAAAACAACAAAGTTTATTAAAATGATGAGGGCTGAAGGGAAATGGAGCAAGTCTTAATTTTACACAACTGAGAATACTATGAAAAGGCTAAACACATACTCACAAGCTTCGGCCTAGCTCAATCGTGGCACCTTCCAATACTTCTCGCTATCTCTTGGCTGAGCTACTAGATAAAGCTTAATTAGACAGACCGTGGCTGTATGTATTTCTTTATTCACAAATAATCAAAATGAAACTACTATAAAGTTTCTTACCCCGGCCAACTCTCAAGTCAACTATCAAAACTCCTTTACACTTCGCTGGAGGCTCGCTGCTACTTTTCAATTTGCTAGCACTTCGCTGAACAATAATCCACTTCGGTATCTAATACCAGAGATCCTCGCTCGCTGGCTGGCTACCGCCACAGATGCTCTCTCGCTGGCTAATGCCAGAGACACTCTCTCGCTGGCTAGTGCCAGAGACACACACCACATACTCACACCCAAGCTTTTATATGCTGCAAACTGAGATACTTCACATTAACATATTACTAATAACCGCGAGCTAACTGCAGAACCCGAAAGAGCACACACACTCTAGAAAGTTAAAGTAAAAGAGAGGATAGATGTCGCTTTTACGCTTACACTTGTTAAATTATTGACGTCACGATCTCAGAAATACTAGAGTGCCTTTATGCAAAGGTCACTCCCTCACAGATTGATAAAGCAAAATGCTATTATTATATACAGGGTGGTCATAAAAAAACTTTGCCGATATATGGAGCTCTAGCGGCCAGTCTGCTCAACCGATCGAGGTGAAATTTCAGATATAGCTATTCAGAGGTATGAGCTCGAGATTCTGTGAATGGCAACAAAATGGCGCTCACGGTTACGGTTATAGTTACAGAAACTTGAAAAATTCCAATGGCAACAGCTATTTTTTTTTCATCGCAAAATGCTCAGCGCATGCGAAAACCCTAAAGAGCTTTGGAACCGTAAGTGTATCGCAAGAAACGGACATGTTATGCACGCACAAAAACTCTTCTGAGAATCCTCCCCCCCCCCCCCCCTCCCATAGAAGAAACTCGATTGGGGCGCTAGGAGGAAATTTGCATATGACACAGAGTCAGTACACTAATCTCTGACTCCCCAATCGAGTTTTTTTTTATGGGGGGAAGGATTCGCAGAACGTTTTTTTGTGCGTGCATACCATGTCCGTTTCTTGCGATAGACACACGGTTTCAACTCTCTTTAGGGTTTTCGCATGCGCTGAGCATTTTGCGATGAAAAAAAATAGGTGTTGCTATTGGAGATTTTTGAATTTCTGTAACTATAACCGTAACCGTGAGCGCCATTTTGTTGTCGTTCACAGAATCTCGAGCTCATACTGTGAGGGAGTGACCTTTGCATAAAGGCACTCTAGTATTTCTGAGATCGTGACGTCAATAATTTAACAAGTGTAAACGTAAAAGCGACATCTATCCTCTCTTTTACTTTAACTTTCTAGAGTGTGTGTGCTCTTTCGGGTTCTGCAGTTAGCTCGCGGTTATTAGTAATATGTTAATGTGAAGTATCTCAGTTTGCAGCATATAAAAGCTTGGGTTTGAGTGAATGGGGAGTGTCTCTGGCACTAGCCAGCGAGAGAGTGTCTCTGGCATTAGCCAGTGAGAGAGCATCTGTGGCGGTAGCCAGCGAGCGAGGATCTCTGGCATTAGATATCGAAGTGAATTATTGTTCAGCGAAGTGCTAGCAAATTGAAAAGTAGCAGCGAGCCTCCAGTGAAGTGAAAAGGAGTTTTGATAGTTGACTTGAGAGTTGGCCGGGGTAAGAAACTTTATAGTAGTTTCATTTTGATTATTTGTGAATAAAGAAATACATACAGCCACGGGCTGTCTAATTAAGCTTTATCTAGCAGCTCAGCCAAGAGATAGGGAGAAGTATTAGAAGGTGCCACGATTGAGCTTGGCCGAAGCTTGTGAGTATGTGTTTAGCCTTTTCATAGTATTCTCAGTTGTGTAAAATTAAGACTTGCTCCACTTCCCTTCAGCCCTCATCATTTTAATAAACTTTGTTGTTTTATCTTAAGTACTGAGTATGTCTGCATTTAACTCCCACCACGACCAACCAAACGTTACAAATGACACTCAGCATGCATGTAACGTTACAAATGGCGCCCAACGAAATGTCGGACATTGTGAGATTGTGCCACGGGTGTATTTCACCGGTGAGGGTGATATTAGTGAATTTTTAGTTAAATTAGATGATTATATTTTGTTCAATAATATACCTGAGAAAAGTAGATACGTAGTGCTTAAATGCTCATTGAAGGGCGAAGCACTTTTGTGGTTGGAAAATATAGGAAAGTTTTTGATTACTGATGAAGCGAAAAGATTTGAACAAACTGTGATTGAGTTAAAGAAGGCATTTCCTCCCGTTAAAGATAAGAGTATTTTGAGAAAAGAGTTCTATTGCAACAGGCAGAATATTTATGAGTCGGCGTCAAAATTTTATCTTCGTAAGCTGGAACTAAAAAATAAATTAGATTTAGATATCACATTTGAGGAATTGTTGGACATTGTTTTTCCTCTTTTTAATCCAAATATACAGGACTTTATTGAAGTTAGAGCACCGAAGAATTTTGCAGAAATGCATCAGATATTATCGAAGTATGAGACTCGGCATAGCTCGGATCAACGGGATTTGCTTAGCCCTCGTCAGAGACCTGTCGCGGATAGTAATTTGAGAAATGAGGGGGAACGTAATTTTGTGAGAGGGGGACAGCGATTTCCGAATAATAATTTGCGTAATAAAAATGATGGAGTTGGTCGTAATATGTCGAATACGAATAATGGTAATAAGAATTGTGGTGGTGCTAATAGTTTTAGAAGGGATGAGAGAAATATGTATGAAAATAGACAGAATAGTGGTTATGATCGGAGAGGGGGAGTACGGGACAGGAATGTTTCTTCGCAAGTAAGGAGATTAACTTCGGATGAGAATTTGGAAAATCGGTCAATGCAAAAGAGATGTGTTCAGAGGTCGGGTCAGTTAAACTGGTAGGTGTCTGTATTTCGGAAGGTATGCAGTCACAGATTAAATCGGAAAAGCCTTCTGTGAGTTTGAATAAAATTACTATTAATCCGGTTGAGTTACCTGAAGTGTTAATTGTGTTAGATGGTATTGTCGTTAAAAGTGTCTTCGATACAGGGGCAGATAAGTCGTTCATTTCTTTTGATTGTTATTAAGAAGTTGAAGAGGTTAAGTCTGGTGGTTCAGTCGGCACAGGGAGTAGCTTGCGATAATAAAGGTTCAGTAGAATTGGAAGTTGAAATTCGTTCGGTTAAGACATGTTGGGAGTTTTGTGTGTTAGATGGATTAACAGTGCATTGTATAGTTGGTGTGGATTATATGAAGGATAGAGGAATTAGTTTGGATTTCTTTAAAAAGTCGTTAATCTATACATATAATAAAACAGTAGGACCCGGTGTGTCTGTACATTGAAGATAATTGACAAAAATGGAGTCAGGGCGATAAAAGAAAACCAATGAAACACAAAAAAAAAATTTTTGAATTTTTTGTCTGTCTGTCTGTCTGTTTGTTCGAGGTTATCTTCGTAACTACTGAATGGATTTTTATGCGGTTTTCACTAATGAAGAATGCACACTCCCGGGCAGTGTATAGGCTTTGTTTCATCAAAATCGGACAACAGACAAAAAAGTAACAAAAAGAAACAAAAGAAACTATTAGGTGCGCTGCTCACGTTTTTTAGTACATAACGTTTTTTAGTACATATAAAATCCAATAGATGTCACTGTGCGATTTTAAAACGCGCTATCGTTATGTTTTCGCCAGTCTACTTAAGTATGAGAAAGTTTCAAGCTGGCTGTCGTTCCATGTGGTTTAGTCGGTAGAACGTCAGTGCGCCATACTGATGGCCCGGGTTCGATTCCCAGCATGGAATTTTTTTTCACTATGTTGGCATTAACGCCTATAAGCAATTAAAAGAATTTGAAATATTGTATTCAAGGCGAATTTTCTCTCTGGGAAAATTTCCTTGCATTAATATGTCAGTGTAATTTTTTTTTCGATTTAATTTTTTTTTTCGAAACTTTGTTTTTCTTAAAAAATTACAGTAAATATTTGATATTTCCCAACGTTTTTTGAATGATCGACTTGCTTTTTTTTTTTTTTAATGTATGTCTGAACCTTATCTAACTACTTCTTCAAGATTTCTTTAGATAAACCGACCAGCGTAGCGGGCGAAGGCCGCTAGTCGTGAATAATGATGAGAATGTGAGTAAGAAAGAGCATGTTTCAGTGTCAGTTAATTTGGAGGAGTCGGGGTCAAGTGAAATCGAGAAGGTGGAATTTAATAAGTTTTTGAATGAATTTGGAGAGGTTTTTTCTGATAAACCGGGTTTAACGCATGTTGCGTGGCATGAGATTGATACTGGTTTGAAAGCACCTGTTGCTAGTAAACCATATCGTTATGATAAAATTAAACAAGGTATAATTGATTATCATATTCAAAAAATGCTAGCGGACGATATTATAATGCCGATTGAGTCTCCTTTTGCATCGCCAGTAGTGTTATGTCGTAAAAATAATGGGAAAAGTTTAGATAATCCAGAGGCATATAGGTTTGCAGTAGATTATAGAAAGTTAAATGCGATAACGCAATACCCTCAGTATCATATTCCAGTTATTGATGACATTTTGGCTAATATAACGAGTACGAATTATATGTCAACGTTAGATCTTACGTCAGGTTATTTTCAGATTGCAATGAAGCCGGAGGACATACCTAAGACTGCGTTTATTACTCGGGACGGTTGTTTTGCTTTTAAGAGAATGAGTTTTGGTTTATCGGGAGCGCCGGCAACGTTCCAGAAGGCCATGAATAATATCCTTAAACCTTTGCTTGGTAAGGGTGTCTTGGTCTACCTGGACGACATAATTATAATGGCAGCTACTTTTGAAGAGCATTTAAGATTATTGAGGGAAGTATTTACGTTGTTAAGAGATGCTGGGTTAACAGTTAAGTTAGAAAAATGTAAATTTTTGAGAAAAGAGATAAAGTATTTAGGAGTTAAAATTCGTGTTAGCGTGAGTCGAGTTAGCGTGATGGTATTAATATAGATAATGAGAAAATTGAGGCAATTACGTCAATGAGTCTCCCCAAAAATAGTAAGGAAGTGGCGACATTTTTAGGGATGGTGGCTTGGTTTGCCAAGTTCATTCCACGTTTTTCGGAGTTATGTGAACCGTTGTATAATTTAAAAAGGAAAAGGGTGAAGTTTGTATGGTCATCAGCAGCTCAGAGATCATTTGAATTATTAAAAGAGGCAGTAGTTTCCCCTCCTGTTTTGGCTCACCCCGATTATTCGTCTCAGTTTGAAGTATATTGCGATGCGAGTGCAGTGGGGGTTGGAGCGATGTTAGCACAGAAAGGTCGACCTATAGCGTTTGCGTCGAGAAATTTAAATGCAGCGGAAAGGAATTATTCGATTACGGAAAGGGAGTGTCTTGCAGTAATTTGGGCTTTGAATAAATTTCGTTGTTTTTTCACTAATATACCGGTTAAAGTCATTACGGATCATTCAGCTTTGACAAAGTTAACTAATGGAAAGGGTTTGTCGTCTCGTATGGTCAGATGGTGTTTGAAGTTAGCAGAGTATAATGTGGTTATAGAACATAGGGCTGGCAAGGAGAATGCGGTAGCGGACGCTTTGTCACGAAACCCGCATGGTGGTTTAGAGGTCACGGAGGAAGTTAAGTGTTGTGCATTGTCATCGTTGGTGTTAAGGTCACGAGAGCAGTTAATAAGGGAACAGAAACAAGATGAAGAGTTTGGTAGTTTGTATCGTTATTTGGAAAATCCTGATGATGTCCCGAGCGCAGATGTGCCTATGTTTGAGAAATGGTCCCAATCTTTTAAGCTCATCGATGGTCTTCTTTTTTATTCTAAAATTGTAAATTCACGTGGAGAATTAAGAGTTTTTATTCCGGCTAGTCTTCGTAAGGCCATCTTGAAAGAATTTCATGATAATCCATTAGCAGGTCACTTAGGAATCAGGAAAACTTATGCTCGAATTTGTGAATCCTGCTACTTCCCTAAAATGCGGGAAGCAGTGCGCGCTTATGTCTCCAGCTGTAGCACATGCCAACGTTATAATTATAAAAATGTAAGTCCAGCTGGCAAATTAATTCCTATTAAAGTAAATTTTCCTAATGTATGTGTAGGTGTAGATTTAATCGCTCCTTATCCATTGTCTAATCCTAAAAGATATAGATTTGTACTAGTTATAGTTGATTATTTCAGTAAATGGGTAGAGTTAGTCCCCCTCAGGAAGGCTTCTGCACCTGCAGTTGCCGATGCATTTTTCGATAATTATATTTCTAAATATGGTGCACCAATTAGGGTAGTGAGCGATCATGGCCTTTTTTTTATTTCTGATATATTTAAGGCCCTGTGTGAGAAGCTGGAGATCGATCATTCTTTTACTGTTCCGTATCGTCCTCAGTCTAATATGGCTGAACGTGTAAATCGTACATTAATTCAAATGATTTCTTCGTATGTTGGTTCTCAT
Organism: Maratus speculifer; assembly: GCA_964019185.1. NCBI lineage: Eukaryota > Metazoa > Arthropoda > Arachnida > Araneae > Salticidae > Maratus > Maratus speculifer. Next base: position 224,193,388 of record OZ025302.1, on the reverse strand, counting down.
CACGCAAATTGGGACCAGTTTCTTCAGCATTTTGCGTATGCACTTCGTACAGCAGTTCACGAGTCGACGGGGAAAACGCCAGCTGAATTGTTTTTGGGTAGAAAAGTCATTACTCCATTCCAAAGGCTAGTTATGGTGTCAGATGCGGAAAGTCAGTACATGTGTCAGGATATTGAGAGGTTGGTTAAGGAAGCTCAAGTTCAGATGGGAAAAGCGCAAGAAAAGCAGGCTCAGTATTATAATATGCGTAGGAGGGAGTTAGAAGTGAAAGTTGGAGATTTTGTGTTAGTAGAAAAGCATTGGTTAAGTTCAAGTCGTCAAAAGAGAGTAGCTAAGTTTGGTCCAAAGTTTGTAGGTCCGTTCGAGGTTTTAGAAGTTCGAAATAATAATTTGGTTGTTGATGTCAATGGTGAAAGAATGACGGTTAATTTGGATCAGGTTAGAGTTTATAAGTTTAGAGAAAATGGTAGTGAAGGCTCTCATGTGTCGAGTGGTGTTTCGCGAAATTCCCGATCCAATGAGTGTCCCGAGTCCAGCACTTCTTCATCTAATTCTTTTCATCAATATTCAAGAAGAAAATTTGGTCAAACAGCTCCAAAAACTGTTGTTGAAAGTAGAAAGCCTATCAATCCGAGAGCACAGTATAATAAAAATAAGAGAGCTGTGTCAAATACATCAGATTCTGTGTGCCATAAAAGGAAAAAGATTATAAACTGTCCCGTTCCTCCACTTATTAGACAGCAACCTCAGAAACACTAATTATCTAATAGTTCACCATCTTCGGTACTTAATCCCCGGAAAAGATTTCAGATGGACACTCGCCAAACTGTTAAAAGGACTTTAAAGTCGGAATTTTTGCCCAATAAGAAACAGCATAGGTCCGGAAAGAAACGTGGTCTAGGATCTTCAGTAACTTCGGGTGCATCTAGAAAGAGGAGACAACGCTCAGATTACCGGCATCAACAGTGTGAATCTCGCCATGGAGTGACCCCAGCGAACCGACCAGGGCAGAGTCGTCGAGCGGAACCTACAAGTATCCCACGGCATCCATTCAGAACCAGGCTGCAGACACGACAGTCAACTGTGGCGTCACCGTACAGTTCCGATGACGAAAGATCCTTCGTACAAGGTTTCTGGGACAGGAGGAGAAAGCCATCCTGTAGTATGAAGCCTGCCAGCAGCGAATCATCTCTATGATTGGGTGATAATGTTCTTTATTAAATTTCTATTAGAGTGCATATATATGGTAGCAATGTGAAAGAATAGAAAGCAGAAAGACTGTTTGGTACTTTTGGCCATTTTTGGAATTTTTTGACGGACTCACGATTAGTGCTTAATTGTGTTCAAAATTTGTTTGCAAAATTGTTAGTTTTATGTCTGTTTGAGATTTTGGTCTTAACTGCTTTTAAAAATTCTGGATCTATTGTTAAATTTGTTAAAAATTTTTACTATATTGTTATATTGTTCATGTGTTATAAAATGTATGTTAATGTATGTTTAAATTTTCAGAAAGTACAGATAGTAATTTGGGTTATTTTGTACACGCGCCGCGGTTCAGGCGCGCACGTGTTTTGCGGTCAAGAAGTCCTTGACACGCGTTTCTATCTCTTATACTAACATTTAATGAATTAACTTTCTCCTTATCGTTCGTGTTTTATGTGTTACGTTTGTACTTTAGTTGGGAATGGTTTCCGCAAGTTGCGAAGTTTTAAGCTGCGTTTGAATTTGAAATTGTATTGTATTAAAATTGAATGTTAATGTGATTTTCTTGCAGGGAAGTATACCTGTGTTATGTATTGATTCTGCTATTTTTCTTTTAGTTAATACAGATGAAGAGCATGATGACGTCATTTTGTAAATTTTTGATTTTTTTTTTTTTTTTTTTTGATTGTTGCATAAGCACAGCGATGTGACGCTGTACGTATGTGCCCCGATTATTGTTAAAGTGGAGTTAAGTTCTGAAGAATTTTGGGAGTTAGTTCATTGGCTAATGGGTATGTAGGTATTACGTAGTAACAGGGTTATTTTAGCATGAAGTAAATTTAATTTTAGATGAGTTCGGAATTTGGATGAGGAAAATTTTTGCGCATTGGGTTTTTTGGACATGGTGCGAATTTTAGTATTAGGAAAGTTATGGAGAGATTTTTTTGGTAAAATTATAGTTGTATTGCAATATTGAGGAAAATTTCGGAAGTTTAGTGTTTTGAGAAATTTTAGCACTCCCAGTGGAGTGGGCTGTTTTGAAAGAAGAAGTAATTAGTTTTGAAAGTTTTACGAGTTTTTGGAAGTTTTACGGAGGCTATTTGTAAGATAGAAGAATGATTGGATTGAATATGTGAATTTTTGAGGCAAACTGAGGTTTTGGTTGTGATGGGGTAAAGTTAATATTTTGAAAGTTATGTTTGGTTCTAAATTTCACCCATCACTGTGTTTTTTACGGTTCGAAATTTATAACAAGAAAAAGTCCTGGGCATGCATTTGGCCCAGTCCTTTTTCTCTGCGGAATCTGAGGGGGGGTTGTGAGGGAGTGACCTTTGCATAAAGGCACTCTAGTATTTCTGAGATCGTGACGTCAATAATTTAACAAGTGTAAGCGTAAAAGCGACATCTATCCTCTCTTTTACTTTAACTTTCTAGAGTGTGTGTGCTCTTTCGGGTTCTGCAGTTAGCTCGCGGTTATTAGTAATATGTTAATGTGAAGTATCTCAGTTTGCAGCATATAAAAGCTTGGGTTTGAGTGAATGGGGAGTGTCTCTGGCACTAGCCAGCGAGAGAGTGTCTCTGGCATTAGCCAGTGAGAGAGCATCTGTGGCGGTAGCCAGCGAGCGAGGATCTCTGGCATTAGATATCGAAGTGAATTATTGTTCAGCGAAGTGCTAGCAAATTGAAAAGTAGCAGCGAGCCTCCAGTGAAGTGAAAAGGAGTTTTGATAGTTGACTTGAGAGTTGGCCGGGGTAAGAAACTTTATAGTAGTTTCATTTTGATTATTTGTGAATAAAGAAATACATACAGCCACGGGCTGTCTAATTAAGCTTTATCTAGCAGCTCAGCCAAGAGATAGGGAGAAGTATTAGAAGGTGCCACGATTGAGCTAGACCGAAGCTTGTGAGTATGTGTTTAACCTTTTCATAGTATCCTCAGTTGTGTAAAATTAAGACTTGCTCAACTTCCCTTCAGCCCTCATCATTTTAATAAACTTTGTTGTTTTATCTTAAGTACTGAGTATGTCTGCATTTAACTCCCACCACGACCAACCAAACGTTACAAATGACACTCAGCATGGATGTAACGTTACAATACCTCTGAACAGCTATATATGAAATTTCATTTCGATCGGTTGAGCGGACTGGCCGCTAGAGCTCCCTATATCGGCAAAGTTTTTTTATGACCACCCTGTATATTTTTAGGTAGAATGAACGTCATTTCTAATAAAACAAATACAAATCTTTATTTGCTTTTCTTTCATAAAATCCAAAAGCGGAAGAGGAAATCCGAGAAGTTAAATGAGGGATGAACATGAACCTTTTTCTTCTTTTATTCAGTTTCATCTCTCGCAACAAACATTTTTGTTGGAGAAAAAAAATAACTGTGATAAGTTTATATATATATATATACTGTTTTAATATTTCTCTGTTTTATTCTGTTTTTATTTTTTTCATAAGTGAAATCGGGGTACAGGGAGGATTCTAAATATTGCAGAAGATTTAAACCTAATCTGCAGAAGGGATTTAATTGATCACATACGGAAATTATAAAAAGATTTCAAGATTTTTTTTTTTTTTTTTTCAGATTAATGAAATAAAACGTCAAATATTTTAAGACATTGTTTCAGGCATAATTTTTTTTTAAGCATTCATTGGTTTTGAAAATATTGTCTAACTTTTTTTTAACTTCAATTCATGTTTCTTCTCAAAAACATTGTTTGAATATATTAGTTTAGTGTGACCACCAGATTGCGAAAAATTCACTTTTTAGGTTCGTTCGTATTATTATATAAATACACTGTAATTCAGAGCGCTCACAAAATTGTTTTCATATACTAAGTGACATAGGACTCACGGAGATATATTTTTCATTTTTTTCCCCCTGTGACCCCTAATACGTGTAAATCCGTCGAAAACAGGTATTTGACAGGAAATCCCGAATCCAATGCTTTCTTCTTGTAAAGATAGAAAAAAAAAAATAGCAGCATAGCCCTTGATCACCCGCACCTCTCCAAAACAGTTAATATTAAATATATAGGTATTAATGAGCAAGAACGTGAACATTTTTCCTTCACATTTTTTTTTTACGTTTCATTTTCTTGACTAATTTATTTCTACATAAATCGAAAAAGCAAAATGCTATTATTATTATTATTATTATTTTAGGTAGAATGAACATCATTTCTAATAAAACAAAGACAAATCCCGATTTGCTTTTCTTTCATAAAATCCAAAAAAGCGGAAGAGGAAATCCGAGAAGCTAAATGAGCGATGAACATTTTTCTTTTCTTTTTCTGTTTGATCTCTCGTAACAAATATTTTTATTGTAGAAAACAATAACTGTGATAAGTATTTTTTAAAACCATTAATATTTCTCTCCTTTATTCTGTTTTTATTTTTTTCATGAGTGAAATCGTGGTACAGCGATGGTTCTAAATATGGTAGAAGATTTAAATGCAATCTGCAGAAGGGATTTAAATGACCACATACAGGAATAATAATAGGATTTCAAGATTTTTATTTATTTATTTATTTTTTTTTTCAGATTAGTGAAATGAACCAAAAAATATTTTGAGAATTTGTTTCAGGTTCACAATCATTCTTTTATTATCGAAAGGAAAAAAATAAGTATAAAAATAATTACAGTTTAAAAAAAAAACTTTCTTAAAACATTCATTGGTTTTGAAAATAACATCTAACTTTTTTATTTCAATTCATGTTTTTCTCAAAAAAAAAAAAAAAAAAAAGAGAGAGAGAGAGAGAGAAAAAGAAATTATTTATACATGTTACAGGCCAAACCCGATTTTAGGACAAACTAGATTAGCCTAGGCGAAACTAATATATCCTAACGCCCATCGGATAAACTAGTTTTTCCTAGGCCAAACTAGTCTATCCGAAAGCCCATCGGATAAAGTAGTTTTCCTATTCCAAACTAGTCTATCCGAATGGCCATCGGATAAACTAGATTTTCCTAGGACAAACTAGTTTGGCCGAACGGTCATTAGGATAAACTAGTTTAGCCTGCTATTCATTGGTTTGAACTAGTTTATCCTAGGCCGAACTAGATTGTCCTAGGCCAATTTAATTTGGTGTGATATTTTTTAATCTAAAGACCGCCAAGGCGGCAACTTTCTAGTTTTGATCTTTTTTAACCTAGGCCGATGCAGTTTGACGCGATTTTAGCTCACAGACTATCAAAGCCTGCGAGCTAATATGCTCGCAGATTCTCTGTGTGTGTATCTAACGATTTACGTACGTATGGCCGTATGTACGTACGTATGTACGTACGCCTGTACGTAATGCGATAACTCCTGATAGAAATATCCAATTTGCTTCAAATTTTGGACATAGATTTATCCTGATAATGAACTTTCCTGATTAGTTTCAGGTGTTCATTGAATAAGAATAAGGGGAGGAGAACAAAAGGCTAATCCGCACCCCCCCCCCCTCCTTAATTTAGTTAAGTCAGTTTTCCATGTAAAATGCTCAGATTTTATTAAAATTTTAGGTATAATATCATTTTGATAAAGTACATCCATGATCAGTTGTGGGTGTTCATTGTTTACGTATAAAGAAAGGAGGAATGAAAGGTAACACTCTTAATTTATGTAAATAGGTTTTTCGCAGAGAATTTACCGATTTGTTTCAAATTTTGGATGAAGGTTCCTTCTGATAAGGCGTTTACCTGATTAATTTGGGGGGGTTCTGAGTTTAAATATAAACGTAAAACGGATTTTTTTTTCAATCGGATAGAAACTTTCGGTTTTATGAAAAGATTTTTATTTCGTAAGAGATATTGGTTTTTGCACACATCACTTCAGGCGAAATTGTTCATATTAAGAAACTAAGTATCCGAATCCTTTTAAAAACTAGTCGATGGAGGCCACCGTAATACTTACCCATCATGGATATGCATAACATAATATATGAAAACATAACACATGTAAACAATTTATAAAATGCATTACAATTCCAACGTAAAATATAAACGTATATTTAAGTATTTTTAACGCATCATCATGTTCTATTAATGAATTTCTGATGAACCAATTTCGATAAATTGTATGAAACGCCAAACTATTCAAGTAGCACTGAATTGCATAAAAGAAACATCCTTATAACTCTAAAAATAATTATCATATTCACTAACGGTTTCTTGCATCGAATTAAGTGTCTCATTTGCAATTAAAAGATATCTTTGAGTTGAAATCTGAATGAAATACAGGGTCATGAAAAATCAAAGAATGTGAAAAACTGGATTAGAACTATCTCGACAACTAATTATCCGATCGATTTCGTTTTTTATGCAGAATTTGTGTTAATTTATTGCCTTTTACATCCACTCCTTAAAATAAAAAAATTCGAAAATTTTTATGTACCTTTTATCAGAGCGAATTTTTCGAGAGTCCGAAAAAAATAGTTCCGGATAATCGAGGTTACTGATATTAAACAGGCTTCGTCCCATTCTTACATACTAAGCACATACAAAGTTTCAAGTCTCTATCTCAATTTGTTCGAGAGATAGAGCAGTTACAGACAGACAGACAGACACACAGACGGACGGACGGCAAATTTTTTTTTCTAAAAATATGTTTTTCGGAATCTCCAGTGTCTGAAATGTGTAAATCCGTCAAAAAAAATTTTTTTCGATTTTCAAAACGATTGCAAGACTTACCCTATACTACGTATGATGGGTAAGTAATAAGAAAAAGCTTAAATAAAGCATGACACTTGAAATTTAGGATGGGAGGGGGGGTAAAGTAAGAGGACGCTAGATATTTTTTTAAAGCTCAGACCTTTTTAAGGTTTTAGCTGCTAATTAAATATTACCATTATTTGAAACTTTTAGAAACATACTAAAACATTATGTTAAATATTTAAGAAAAAAGATGGCGGGTCAAATACCACTATTTTCTATTAGTAATTTTTGTAAAAATGTTAAATTCTTGTTGGAACTGTTTGAAACTTTGTGATAGTTTATAACACATGATAAAAATTGTAAAAAAAGTCCCATTTCGATAGGCAAAGAGGTGGGGGGGGGCGAAGAAAATCAGGAAATGTAACGGAAATTCTAGGTTGATCTAGTTGAAACTTTAAGATAGTTTATGACACACGATATAAATTTATAAAAATGTGTTCCGCGTTTAATACCACTATTGACGAATAGTGATTTTTGCAAAAATCTTAAAGTCTTGTTTTGCAGCACCGCGACATCGAGTAACATATCTACTGATAGATTGTTTAACGGAGTTTCCTTCATATACAGTTTTGTTGGCGATAGGGTGCGCTCACTGGTGATGGAATGTGGAACTAATATAACGCGAGAACCCTGGTGTTGGAATTTGGAACTAATACAACGCGATCTAGTTCAAACAAGCTGGCTTCGCCTCATATTGGGCTCCTTCTTTTATATAAAATCTCACAACGGACGTATGTTAAGCGAACGAACCTCGAAGAGAAAGAAACATGATGATAAATATTTAATAAAAAAGGTGCCGCATCGAAATATCACTATTTTCTAATAGCAATTTTTGTAAAAATGTTAAATTCTTGCCGGATTTTTTTGAAAAATCTATAACAACGTCTTTCAAATTCTAACTCAATCTGAAATTTGATGAAAATCTGTGTATTAGTACTATTTGAGATAGAATTATTGCAGAAATCATAAAAAAAAAAAAAAAAAAAAAAAAAAAAAAAAAAACTGCATAGAAGCGCTGTTTATTGAACCATTTACTCTAAAAACAAAAGAATATTAATTTATATCAGGGACTAACTGAATTTGAAGTTTGATGAAAATCCGTGCATTTGTTCTTGAGATAGAACTCTAACGATAATTATGAATAATGCCACATAGCAGCGCCACCTGTTGCACGATTTACTCCAAAAACTAAAAAGTACTTTTGTAATTTTTATATCAAGGACTAACATAATCTGGAGTTTGATGAAAATTAATGCATTAGATCCTGAGATAGAGCTATTGCAATAATTACGAATAATACCGTATAGCAGCGCCACCTTTCGAGAGATTTACTCCAAAAACTACAGAATACTAATTTTTATCAGAGAGTTACTGAATCTAAACTTTGATGAAAATTCGTGCATTATTTCTTGTGACAGAGCTATTGCAGGAATCAGGAAAATTGAGCACAATAGTGCCACCTATTGAGCAATAAATATAAAAACGTAAACAGAATTAGTATATATCACGGTTTTACTGAATCCGGAAATTTGATGAAAATCCGTAAATAAGTTATTGAAATAATGTTGATGCATATCGATAAAAATGCAGTTTAGAAGCGCCATCTGTTGAACGATTTACATGAAAATGTAATCAGAATCAATTTATATCAGGAACTATCTGAACATAAATTTTTATTAAATTCCGTTCATTAGTTCTTGAGATACAGCTATTGTAAAAGTTGTTAAAAATGCAACATAGCATAGCCATTTTGAGTGATTTACTTCAAAATAGAAACAACACCAACTCATCTCGTGGACGAACTGAATCTGATGTTTGATGGAAATTTGTGTATTAGTTATTAAGATAAAGCTAATGCGTAAATCATAAAAAAAATGTAAAACAGCAGGTTCATCTGATGAGCGATTTGCATCAAAAACTAATCAGCATCAATTTAGATCAGAGACTACCTGAATATAATTTTTTATTAACTTTCGTGCATTAGTTCTTCAGCCGCGTCTCCACAGCTTGCGACAGCGTGTAGCAGGTGTGCTGCACACGTACTGCCGAATGCCCTCTTCCTTTTCGAATGAACTTCGAAGCGAACGAAATTCAAATCGTAGCAAGCGTGCTGAGTACGCACCGCCGAATGTAATCCTGCTTTTCGAAAGAGCCTCGAAACGAACGAATTTCCAACCATATCCCCGCTGCCCACACCAGTCAAATAGCGGGCGAAGCCAGCAAGTTTTAACTAAGCCACGTTATATTAGTTCCTCATTCCAACACCAAGGAGCACACTCTATTATTAACAAAACTGTATCTGAATGAAACTCCGTTAAACAACCTATTAGTAGATATGTTACTTGAGGTCACGGTGCTTTAAAAGCTAGAATTTCCATTATATTTCCTGATTTTGTTTGCAACCACACCCCCTTTCACGCCGAAATGAGACTTTTTTTTTATAAATTTATATCAAATGCCATAAACTGTCACAAAGTTTCAAAATATTCCAGCAAGAATATAACATTTTTACAAAAATTACTATTAGGAAATAGTGGTATTTCGATGCGGAATCTTTTTTCTTAAATATTTATCATCATGTTTTTTTTCTCTTCGAGGTTCATTCGCTTCAACATACGCCCGTTTCGAGATTTTATATAAAACAAGGGGCCCGATAGCGGGTGAAGCCGGCTGATTTGAACTAAATCACATCCAAATTCCAAATTCCAACACTTGGGTGCTTGTGTTATATTAATTCCACATTAGTCGTTATATTAGTCGCGATATATTAGTCCGACGTACGTACGTACATACATACATACGTACATGGTTACATACACACACACAGAATCTACGAGCACATTATCTCTCAGGCTTTGATAATATGTGAGCTAAAAGCGAGTCAAATTGCATCGGCCTAGGATAAATTAGATCAAAACTAGAAAGTTGGCGTGTGGCGATCTTTAGATTCAATAAAATCACGCCAAATTGAATTGGCCTAGTACAATTTAGTTCGGCCTAGGATAAACTAGTTCAAACCAATGAATAGCAGGCTAAACTAGTTCATCCTAATGATCGTTCGGCCAAACTAGTTTGGCCTAGGAAAATCTAGTTTACCCGATGGGCATTCGGATAGACTAGTTTGCCCTAGGAAAAACTAGTTTACCCGATGGGCGTTCGAATAGACTAGTTTAGCCCAGGAAAAACTAGTTTATCCTATGAGCATTAGGATAGACTAGTTTGGCCTAGGAAAAACTAGTCTATCCGATGGGCATTAGGATAGACTAGTTTGGACTAGGCCAATCTAGTTTGGCCTAAAATCGGGTTTGGCCTGTAACATATACATTAGTTTAGCGTGACCACCAGATTATGAAAAATTCACTTTTTAGGCGCGTTCGTATATTATATAAATACTTAGGGGTGTAGTGGAGGGTATACGGGGGTACACGCCGTATACCCTCTGGATTTTTTTAAAGGAATACCGTATACTTCTGTTTCCTAAAAAATCTATAGTATATATACTCTAACGTATACCTTCAGGCTTGAGCGTATACCCTCTGCTTAGACCGTATACCCTCTGTTGTCTTTACGACTACACCACTGTAAATACGTTGTTGTTCAAATCGCCCACAAAATTGTTGCCGCATACAGAATGACAGAGTGACAGACAGAGACAGACTCACAGGCAGACAATTTGAAAAAAACATGTTTTTTAGATTTTCTGACCCCTAAAACGTGTAAATCCGTCGAAAACTGGAATTTGAAAATTTTTACGAATCCAATACTTTCTTCTTGTTAAGATAGAAAGAAAGTAAAAAATTAACAATAGCCCTCGACCCACCCTCACCTCACCAAAACAGTTAGTATTAGACATACAGGTATTATTGAGCAAAAACATGAATGCCTTTCCTTCACATTATTTTTTCTAGAAAAATTATTAGATTCTTTTTCTTGTAAACTAATTTATTTTCACATAGATTGATGAAGCAAAATGCTATTATTATATATATTTTTTAGGTAGCATGAACGTCATTTCTAATAAAACAAATACAAATCCTTATTTGCTTTTCTTTCATAAAATCCAAAAAGCGGAAGAAGAAAATCCGGGAAGCTAAATGAGGGATGAACATTTTTCTTCTCCTTTTCTGTTTAATCTCTCGCAACAAATATTTTTGCTGGAGAAAAAAATAACTGTGATAACTTTTTTTTTGGTACTATATTAATATTTCTCTGTTTTATTCTGTTTTTATTTTTTTCATGAGTGAAATCGGGGTACAGGGAGGATTCTAAATATGGCAGAAGATTTGAATCTAATCTGCTGAAGCAATTTAATTGACCACATACGGGAATTATGATAGGATTTCAAGAATTCATTTTTTGTATTTATTTATTTATTTATTTTTTTTTTCAGATTAATGAAATAAAACGACAAATATTTTGGGAGTTTGTTTCGGTTTCAGTCATTCGCTGCTTTATCGAAAGAAAAAAATTAAATAAGTATTATATTTAAAAAAAAAAAAACTTTTTTTTTAAGCATACAATTGTTTTAAAAATATTGCCTAATTTTTTACTTCAATTCATGTTTTTCTCAAAAAATTATTAATACATATTTACATTTGTTTAGCGTTGTGAATGAACATTGAAATATACCACACTTTTTAGCTCACAGGCTATCATAGCCTGAGAGTTTATGTGCCCGTCCGTTCTGTATGTACGTTCGTACGTGCGTTCGTGCGTAACGCGATAACTCGAGATAAAAATATCCGATCCACTTGAAATTTTGTATGTAGGTATATCCTGACAAGGCGCTTCCCTGATTAGTTTTTGGAGTTCATTCGATATGTATAAGAGGGCGAACGAAGGGCTGATGCCCCTCCCCTTAGTTGATATAAATGGGATTTTCATGCAGAATTAAGTTTTCGTTCAAAATTTAGATTAGGATCATTCTGATGAGGCTATTCCGTGACTGTTATTAGGTGTTCATTGAATAAGTATAAATAGGGGGAACAGGGGTTCTAATGCCCCCCTCCTTAATTTATATAAATGGGTTTTTCAAGCAGAATTTTCAGATTTCGTTCAAATCTCTGAATAGTTTTGAAAGTTTAATGGTTAAGTATAAAAGAGGGGGATAGCTCCTTTTAAAATATATAAATGCTAAATGGGTTTTTATTAAGAATAAAAACTCATTTGCTCTGAATTTTGGATATAGATTTTTTATATGATAAAGCATGTCTTTGATAGTATAGGAGGTTCAATGATTAAGTATAAAAAAAGATGAAAGGGGAGAGCTGTTTCCTCTTCTTAATTTTTTTTTTTCGAACGGAATTAATCCTTGAAAATATAAGGCATTAATGTACAATTAGTATTTGTAGCCTGTGAGCTCAATCCCATCAGTTTAACTTGGCAGTATTCTTTATTTTATTTACTGTCCGTGCTATAGGCCCTTTAAGCGGTAAGCCATTATTGACATTTAATCTTATACACTGTTAAAAATTTGAAATTTTTACTGCATCGACACTCCACCATTTTTATAGAATATCTCTATTTTGACCAATCAGAATGTTCCATAATATACTGAAGTAATCGTTTTCTATAAAAGCGTTCTATAAAATTTTTAATAATGTAGTTTGGAGATAGATTTTTGTTCGACGAGATAATCAAGTATTTCCGAATTGCATAAAAGAAACATCCTTATAACTCCACAAACGAAAATCATATTAACTAACAGTTTACTGCGTCGGATGAAGCGTCTCATTTCCATTAGAAATATATATTTGAATTGTAATTTGAATAAAATACGAGTCACAAAAAATCAAAGAGTGTAAAAAATATGATTAAAAATATCTCGGTTATTAATTATCCATCGACTTCATTCTTTATGCTCAATGTAAGCTTTTTTATTGTCTTTACATTCACTCCTAGAATACAAAATTTCGAAAATTTTTATATACCTTTCATCAATACGAATATTTTGAGAGTCCGAAAAAATAAGTTAGAATAATCGAGATTATTGATATTCAATAGGATTCTTTCGATTATAATATACTAAGTACACACCAAATTTCAAGTCTCTATCTCATTTTTTTTCGGGAGATAGAGCTTTTAGAGACAACCATACGGAGAGACAGAAGACAGCCATACAGACAGGGGGACGACATTAAAAAAAAATGTTTTTCAGAAATCTCCAGTGTTTGAAACGAGTAAATCCGTCAAAAAATATTTCTATTTTCAATACGATTGAAAGACTAACCCTATACACAAATGATGGATAAGTAAAACACAATAATATCTCATGGGTTACTCGGGATTCAGAAAAGTATTAGTATCTTAAGAAACTTCAGACACCATTATAATTACGAAATTCAAAGAAGCATTCATAACAACGAAATTTCTTTTGCCTTAACTGATTTTCGAAAATATTTCCGAATAGCTTTTTACAGACCATATATAAGTTCCTTTCGATTCCGATTTAAAACGTTTTATTATTGCTAAATAAAAACAACAACATTAAAAAGTAAAATATGTGAAAGCGGAATCGTTAGGGATTGAAATAAAATCTAAACTCGTCAGGTATAATAGTTAGTACATTATGCCAATTATATGTAGGGCTATGACTGATTCCGACTCTGGAAATTTTAACGACTCCGACTCCGGGCTGGGTAATATTTTTGTTTTGTTGTTAGTTAAAATTATGAGGGAATGCAAATAAAATAAGGCGAAAACATTACTCTTTAGATATTCATTGAATTCTTTAGAGCTTTGAAAGAAAGTAAGAAAAAAATATGTATTTTTTTCGTTTTACATTTTTTTTTTTTTTTTTTTTTTTTTTTTTTTTTTTAATTTCGCGTCCCACAAACCCAAAAAATCCAACTGTCGGAATTTGAAGAATAAAACAAATTAGATTCCAAGAAATTAGATTCCTTTTGTTTGAAATTTAACTTCTTTTTTTTTTTTTTTTTTTTTTTTTTTTAATTGAATAACATATATATATCTGAGTTGTGTGCTCGACATGAAAGCCTGCTTTTAAGTCATAGTCAATATACAGGGTGTTTCTAAATTCATGGTACAAATTTTAAGGGGTGATAGTACACATCAAGATAAACAATATTAAATAGGAAACTAAGGGTCCCAAACATCTTCCGAAGGAGATAGGCGCCATTAAAGTTTAAGGTCCAAAAATTCAAATGATTATAAAAAACGGAAAAATTGGTCGATTCGTTTGCGGTTTTCACTAAAACTATTCTTTATGTCAGTATTTTGGTGAAAATAAATTATAAAGATAAATTTCAAAAAATGCCGATAGAGGTCGCTTTAGACTTTGGAGTAACGAACAACTATTTTTTACGGTTATTTTTTTTCATCTCATTAATTTTTTTAGAAGCTTAGACACAAACTTAAATTTTGAGCTCAAAATCTAAATTGTTGGGAGTGGTTAAGTAGCGCAAACTGAACTGTGGGGGGGGGGGGGGGGGGTTCAAATTTCAAATGATTATAAAAAACGGGAAAATTGGTCAATTGATTTGCAATTTTCGCTAAAATTATTCTCTATGTCAGTATTATCTTGAAAATAAATTATAAACATAAAATTCAAAAAATGCCGATAGAGGGCGCTTCAGACTTTGGAGAAACGTACAATTATTTTTTACCGTTACTTTTTGCATCTCATAATTATTTTTAGAAGCTTAGACATAAACTTAAATTTTGAGATGGAAATCTGAATCATTGGGAGTGGTTAAGTAGTACAAACTGAACTATGTTCAATGGGGGTGAGAAGTTTCAAATTTCAAATGATTGTAAAAAACGGAAAAATTAGTCGGTTTTCGCTAAAACTATTCTTTATGTCAATATTTCCTTGAAAATAAATTTTAAAGATATCTTTCAAAAAATTCCGTCTGAGGGCGCCTTAAACTTTAGAGTAACCAACAACTATTTTTAACCATTATTTTTTGTATCTAATTAAATGCTTGTAAAAGTTCAAACTTAAATTTTGAGCTCAAAATCTCCATCGTTATGAGTAATTAAGTAGAGGAAAGTTGAACTGTGTTCGAGGGGTGGGGAGGGTAACATTTCAACTTCTGAACACAGTTCAGTTTGCGCTTCTTAACCCCTCCCATTGATTTAGAATTTGAGCTCAAAATTTAAGTCTAAGCTTAAATTTTGAGCAAGCATTTATTTAAATACAAAAAAAAAAAAAAAAAAAAAAAAAAGGTTAAAAATAGTTGTTGGTTACCCTAAAGTTTAAGGCGCCCTCTAACGGAAATTTTTGAAATTTATCTTTAAAATTTATTTTCAAGGAAATATTGACTTAAAGAATAGTTTTAGTGAAAGACGACCAATTTTTCCGTTTTTTGTAATCATTTGAAATTTGAACCTCTCCACTCCCATTGAACACAGTTCAGTTTGCGCTACTTAACCACTCCCAACGATTCAGATTTTTATCTCAAAATTTAAGTTTATGTCTAAGCTGCTAAAAAAATTTTATGCGATGCGAAAAATAATGGTAAAAAATACTATTATACGTTCTCCAAAGTCTAAAGCGCCCTCTATCGGCATTTTTTGAATGTTATCTTTATAATTTATTTTCAAGATAATACTGACAAAGAATATTTTTAGTGAGAATCGCAAATAAATTGACCAATTTTTCCGATTTTTATAATCATTTGAAATTTGAACCTCCCCCTCCCCCCCCCCCCCCCCGTAGTTCAGTTTTCGCTACTTAACCACTCCCAACGATTTAGATTTTGAGCTCAAAATTTAAGTTTGTGTCTAAGCTTCTAAAAAAATTAATGAGATGCAAAAAATACAGGCAAAAAATAGCTGTTCGTTACTCCAAAGTCTAAAGTGATCGCTATCGGCATTTTTTGAAATTTATCTTTATAATTTTTTTTCACCACAATACTGACATAAAGAATAGTTTTTGTGAAAACCGCAAACGAATCGACCAATTTTTCTGTTTTTTATAATCATTTGAATTTTTGGACCCTAAACTTTAATAACGCCTATCTCCTTCGGAAGACGTTTGGGACCCTTTCTTTCCTATTTAATATTGTTTGTCCTGATGTGTACTATTACCCCTTAAAGTTTGTACCATGAATTTAGAAACACCCTGTATATGGACGTGATAGCACAAGGAAATTTTACAACACAAGAGAAGTACAACCAGAAGCTCCACAGAAAGAGTGTGTGCAATGGAGCCAGCGGGATTCGAACCTACAACCTCTTATGATAGAAGGCGATTAGCGGAGTGGCGTCTTAACCACTCAGCCACGGAGGCCTAACTTAACTTCTTACTATACTAATGAAACTCACAGCCATATCGATTCTACTCAAAAATAATTGATGAAAAAGTCTCCCTGCAGCCAAGAGCCAACACGTGGAGAATGCAACATTCGCAACTGGTCAATCCATAACTACTTTCGGCGGAATACGTTCGAAGTCCGTTTGTTTATCTTCTGTAGCATTATATATAGCAATTACACAACCGCAGATATTAATTATCATACAATTAGAAAAGACGCTCGTAAGAATTTGATTCCTAGAGATAAGAAAATATTTCTTGAAATTTTAAGAGATAACAGATTATAGGTAACTTTCAGCCACAAATGTTAGAATTCAGAGCATCAAGATAGCAAGTAGAATCTCAAAACTCACTCACAAGGAAAGTCTCCATACTGGGCATATTCAGATTTGTTTGAAAAAAAAAATACTAATTAAACTGTTCATGTATGTAATAAAGGATCAGTGAAAATTAGCGGCGGAATCTCAGTAGAAAACATGTAAAAATATAAAATACTTTCGAATATTTGGAGTGAAAAGACAAAAGTGTCAAACGAATTGGCGAGCAGTACTTTTCCTTGCCAAAAGCAAACGATTTTAATGCAACTGAAAACTTTTGGATTTTTTGAATCCGCGTAAGTGGTGTTTGATGAATTTAAACATAAACAATGAGAGAGTTTAATATATTTTATACATATATATATATACAGGGTGTCCGAAAAGTCTGGAAACGGCCGAATAACTCGAGAAATACATATGAGTTTGAAAAACGTAAATATACGTGTTAAATATTTTTAAGTAAGCTACTCTGTGATACCAAATTTGACCTTCGAAACCGACTCCCTGGGGATCAGAGGGGGTCCAACTTTGAAATTTTAAATTATAACCCCCATTTTTTATTGCAGATTCGGATTCTACAGACAAAAATACGTAACTTTTGTATTTGATGTTTATTTGAAATCTTCGTTTATCACGGTGTAATCGAGCATATTAAATCGATACATATTCCCGCTTTTCCAACGGGATTTTCCCTAATCGAAACTGATTGCGCTGAATTTTTGACGTCAACTTCCTCGTCTTTTGTAGGAATAGCGTTTCCTGAAAATCACCCGTGGCGATTATTTCAATAGTACTACACTGTTAAAAATTGACCCATTTGCTGCAGCGTCACTCCACAGCTATTATAGAATATCTCTTTTGTGACCAATGAGAATGCTCCATAACACAGTAAAGTAATCGTTTTCTATAAAAGCGGTGGAGTGACGATGCAGCAAAAGGGTCAATTTTTTTACAGTGTACTTTACTGTGTTATGGAACATTCTCATTGGTCATAAAAGTGATATTCTATAAAAGCTGTGGAGTGACGCTACAGCAAATGGATCAAATTTTTAACTGTGTAGCACTACCGAAATAATCGGCACGGGTGATTTTCAGGAAACACTATTATTGCAAAAGATGAGGAATTTGATGTCATAAAATCTCCCCAATTAGTTTCGATTAGGGAAAATCCCGTTGGAAAAGCCGAAATATGTATCGATTTAATATGCTCAATTACACCGTGATAAAGGAGGAATCGAAATAAACATCAAATACAAAAGTTACGTATTTTTGTCCGTAGAATCCGAATCTGCAATAAAAAAGGGGGGTTATAATTTAAGATTTCAAAGTTAGACCCCCTCTGACCCCCAGGGGGTCGGTTACGAAGGTCAAATTTGGTATCACTGAGTAGCTTATTTTAAAATATTTAACACGTATATTTACGTTTTTCAACTTCATATGTATTTTTCGAGTTATTCGGCCATTTCCAGACTTTTCGGACACCCTGTATATGTACCGTAATTTCGTGTACATAAGCAGCAGCTCAAACAATTCTGTTTCGATCCGGAAATTTTCAAAAATAAAATGTAGCTTTTTGTATCGCAGGCGCATAGCACAAGGCACATAGCACAATATTTATCTTAAATTACTGAATGAATTTTTTGAGTCGAAAATGAATTGTTTGAGCTGCGACTTATCTACACGAAATTACAGTATTAAATTGCATGTGTACATATTATTTGTTGCTGTAGTTATTTAATTCACCTCTGGAAAAAATATTTTCATACATAAAAAATTCTTATTCAGTAAAATTATTTTCATACATTTAAGCATATTCAAAAATAAAAGCCAGATGTTTCCATGGCAACAAAATCGAATCGACAATGTTCAATTGGACTTTGAGCTTGAAACAATTTTAATTAATTTAAATTATGAATTTCGTTTTGAATCGTAAATTTTAATGATTAAATTTGAATATAAATTCATATAAATATCGATATAACAAAATTATACTTAAAACTAACTAAAACTGACAAAACTAAAGTTATTCAAATTAAATTTATCTAAACAAGTTCAACATGACACTTTTTTTTCCTTTAAGTGCATTTGACGTGAAAAAGTATTTTTCGAAATAGCATTCCATCGCCAAATAACGAAATTTTCATTATTTTTTCACGAACACTGTATGGAGGTTCCCTCGAAAAAAATTTTATAAACATATATAGCCTCATGAGAAGAACATTCTGTATTTTTTTTTTCAGATTTTTTGGAGTATGCCCGTATGGATACCTTCCTTGTCAGTCACAAGACTATCTTTCTAAAAGAGTAGCTATGTGCTACGCTATAAATCAATTGATTAGTTACAAATTTCAGTTTCAATTGCCAGAAAAGTAACTCAGCCGCAAACTAATCATAGCTTAGATTTCGGTCTTATAAATATCTGAATAAAAGAAAAGAAAAAAAAAACAGATTTATCCGAATTTATTTTAACATATGTGTAGAATAATGCCTTCCAGACAGTAAATTTCAATTTTCCGCCTTATTTAGAATTTATAGTATACTCCAATGCATTTCTGAAAAGCATTCTGAAAAACAACGGATGAATATGTTTGTTAAATAGAGTATATATGTCTTAACCTTTTTTTCTGTTTGACAAAAATATTTGTTGCAGATGCAGATATTAAAAGAAATAAAGAAATTCATCGCTCATTTGCTGTCTGATGTTTTTTGAATTGCTTATGAGATTGAGAAAAAAAATAAAAGTGAAAATGAAAATGAAAAGGAAAGGAATTTTTTTACGTTTCAAAGAAGTGTTTTCATTGCCGAAAAATATGCTATTATTTTTTTGCGCCACTGCATTTACAAGATTTCGTAGATTGAAAAAAGAATAAAAAATGAAAAGAAAAAAAAAGCGAATAAAGTATGCGAAAAAAAAATGTAACCATTTTTGTATAGCACTCCAAACAAAATAAATAAATAAATAAAATAGACATTGATAAAGATATCATCACGGGCGGGGGAGGGGGTCAAAAATTACCAAAAAGTTAATAACGTTGTACGTAGTACAATTCAAAAATTCGGGAAATGCGGCCATTTTTGACAATGAAAACAAGTGCCTAAAGTAAAACCTCCTGAAATGTGTTCTACCAACTGTCCCCTACTTGCTCATGTTTGTTTAGTCCATCTCATGTGACCAAACCGCACTCGCAGCTGTTATCTTCCGAAGTTAGTTATCATTGCTCCTCGCCGTAAGAAAGATGGCTTTTCTTGAACAGCTTTGCAGCATTAAATTCTGTCAACGATTAGTTAAAACACATATGGAGATTTTGAAAATGCTAAGAAAAGTGTACGATAAATCTACCATGGTGAGACACAAGGTTTTTGAATGGCATCGACGATTTAAAGAAGACCGAGAATCCGTATAAGACGATAAACGCGTTGGACAACCTTCGCTGAGGCCAGACACTGGTACTTTCTGCTTGAGAACGCACCAGCATATCGATACCAACTGTTAAAACAATTGCTCCTTATAACTCGTACTAATCTGCTTCCAAATCCCCCCTATCAACTGGACATAGCTCCGTGTGACTTTTACATGTTCCCGTCAATGAAAAATCACAGCGGCACCGTTTTTAGTCATCAGATACGGTGAAAACAACATTAGAGGAGGCCTTATGGGAGGTTGCAAAAAAATGGCTTCCAATGATGCTTCCAGGAGCTTTCTTTCTTTCTAACCGATGATCAGGCCCCTACTTGCCGAGTTATCTCAGCTTAACGGGTTAGATACCTGGTATCGGGGCGGTTGACCGCCTAATTGACACGTAGCGGCAATAAACCTGACTTCTTCCCTTCGCATGCCATCATTTCTGCCGTACTTGTTTCTCGTTTGAGCATACCTTGTTTCGCTTGTTACTTAACGTTACATCCTGTTGTTTGAACTGCAAATGGCTACTCAAGTTGATCTCGTAGTTTAGAACCTTGATCAGATGACGAGTCCTTCACCTGGCAAGACACCTCCAGAGATATAATTCACAGGTAACTTGGAGAACTTTGCACCCACGACGGATTTTACATGCACCAGGTGCCATTAGCGTACATGACGGAATTGTAGCTGGCAAAGTGGCGGACCACTAAGACAAGTACCCGGGTCGGCTATTTACATTAAGTGCTTTTTTGATAATCTTTGTGGTTTATTGCTCATTGGGTTAACTGTGGGATTTGTTGCCGCACACCTAGTACTCATCATACCAGACGAAATGAGGCTGGGTGTTTTTGAGCCTAAACGGTGGTACTGAACTTAGCTGAAAGGGGGATAAATTTTGAGGGAAATGAAAAGATCAGAGAATGGCCGAAAAGCTAAGTCGTACCGCTGAAAGGAAAATTTTGCGCCGAATAGCAAACAGGCGAGAGCGTTGCAGAGGGAGACAAGATCCCACCTTTCTACCGTACCCCACCGAGAAAACTGGCTCCGTGGGCTGTCCCAATGGAACGGGTCCGGTAGTTCGTGCGGACAGGGTCCTACACCTAATAAAGAGGCGAGCTGCCAAAAATAAATAAATAAAAATAGTAATAATAATAATAAAAAAAATAGCTTCTAGGAGCTATACGAATACTGGAAAAAGTGTATCGTCGCCCAAGGCGACTACTTTGAAGGTGAATAAGCTTCGGTGCTGTGAACTTATTCGGAGAAAGGTTTATTACTACTTGCCCCAGAACTTTTGAATCATGCTACGTATATGCACACCCCTTATCTTTCTTTTTCTTTGTGCCAGCAGTCACCTTCAATCACTTGTAACGGATTAATCATATCTAGAAAAAGGAAAATCATTCAAGAATTTTTGAATTTTGTTTAAAAATTTCAGAATTGAGGTTAAATTTTTGCGATGAAAAAACAGTACTTTTTTCTCCATTTCTCTCGTTTTTATAGCATATTTAGATGGGGGATTGGGGGAGTAAACGCGAATTTACTGTTACGGCATGACGGTGAAAAAGAGATTTTTGAAGACAAAAAGAACTAGTAGAATACATTTCTTAAAATGAAAACTTTATCTCATTTATCTTGTCCGTGACATAGTCAGGTAGAAGTATTTTCAATTTTTGGAACACAAGAAAAAAAATTTCACTTTCTGAAACGATGAGAAAGATTTTACATATTGCAAATTTAGAAGAAAAATTTAAGATGATTCCAATTATTTTTACATTTTATTTAAGAGAATTTTTAAGCATATCAATTTTAAATTTGTATAATACATTGCTTTCTTTTATCAATGAATAAAAGAAAAAATAAAGGGTTGAATAATTGAACTTTTTTTAAATAAATTGTAAGTCATTTTGTACGGACTTTTTTTATTTGAAATTCTAAAAAGAGAAAAAATTAAAAACTTGCCATAAATAAACTCTCATACTATACGTCTATATTACGACAATCCGACTTTCTTTACGCAAGTTAGGGCATGAACAGATGGAACCCATTAATTTTTTTCAACTTTATTTATTATTTACGCATCCCACTTTAAAATTTGTATGATGTATTTTGTCATTTACTTTTTATTTATTTGAAAAGAAAAAGAAATTAAGTAATCTAATAACTGTACTTTTTTAAATAAATAATAGACTAGTCAGCATGGGTATTTCTATTTTTTGAAATTCTAGGAAGAATTAGAAATAATTTTAAACATGCCATATAAAAACCGCATAACATTCGCTCACTCTCAAAGAAAACGACATTATTCACAAAAATTCATTTTACGTTTTGTTCCACTAATAGGTTTGTCATAGGCACTGAGCTCGACATATAACAGGAGATCCGGCTTCCTATTTCCCAACGTTAGCTCCCGCGGTCAGCGCGGATGAATACAGTGACGGCACTTTTAGCTGAGTTTTGGTTCGTATACTAGGCAGAAAGCGCTGTTTCGCTCATTGCCTACTATGTGAGCAGTTTATTTATTTTCTAATTTCTTTTAATTTTCTTGATATAATTATTAACCATATATCATGGTGAGCAGTTGTTATGCTTACGGCTGTAAAAACCGTTGGACAAAAGAGGGAAATTTGCAATTTCACAGGTAAAATGCCTTTTTTTTTTTTTTTACTCCTATGCACATGTTAACCAGCCACAAGTGTGATACAGTCGAACCTCGTTAATGTGAATCTCAAGTGGTATCGAAATTTTGTTCATATCAACAGTAATTCATGTTATTAGTATTAAACATTTGTATTCATTTTCGTAGGGGACTGTAAAAACAGTTTATGTTAAATGTAATCCACGTTAAACGTGTTTTTGTTAACGAGGTTTGACTATGTGCAAACTTTGTGAATGATAATTTTTTGTTTTGATTTATTTTAATTTCAAGTATCATTTTTTGTCTAGTGTTTAATACAAAGATTACTAAAATACTTATTGGAAAATATTTTGAGAAAATGCTTTAACATATATATTGGATAAATATTTAATAAAAATACATACATATTTAAATTAATATTTAGTTAGATAGTTGGTGTAAAACATTATTCCATTATTGTTATTATTATTATTATTATTATTTTAATGTATCATCGTAATTCTATAAATTCATTTATTGTAACAATTATTGTTATAATTTTTTAGATGCATTTTAAAATTTTCTGAAAAATGGTGTATAATTATCGTACAGCTTACTTTTTAATTTAATATTTTCACGTTAATAATTTATCGTTTATCTATGAAAAAAATGGTATTATGTTTATATTTGCACCAAATGATTAACAATAGACATGTCATTGAACATCAAAATATAGGGAAAAGTGGAGCACATGTGAACAACTTTTTACATTTTTTATTTCTCAAAAATTTTATGAGCTATTGAAACAAAAACTGATTGATATGAGTATTTACACTTCGTTTGTTCTTTTAGTGAAACTTTTGAAAACATTTATCAAGAACTTCTAACTTATCATTCTAAAAATTTCCTGAAATTGTTCACATGTGTCCAGGCCCGTAGCCAGGATTTTCCTTCGGAGGGGGCTGAATCTTGAATTTTTTCTGATCTGACCGCAGTAATTTGCATAATTTAAATCGTAACTAAAAAAAGTAAACAAAGCTCAATTTAAGATATGTACCTACATAATGATGTGTAACACTCATTAAAAAATTTAGTTTATATGTTTTAGAGTTCTGAGAGAACTAAAATTTTATGTGGTAGATACGAATAAAGAACAATATATCCGAATGAGTGATATAATGAGAAATTGTTATAACTTCAATTGAAGAAATTTATACTACAATTAAAAATATGCGTAGTTTTAATGCAGTGGAAGATTAAAGAAAAATATCAATTTTTATTATCATCTGCTAAATCATTATTATATTTATTTTTATTAACTTTGCAAAGCTTTTTTAAACTTTCGGGAGGGGCTTCAGCCCCTTTAGCCCCCTCCCTGGCTACGTGCTTGCATGTGTCTTGATGGAGGGGTCAGTGTTTAATTTAGACACTGACCCCTCCATTTTTTTCCAGGAGGGATTTCTGTTGCTCCGGAGGGGACATTATAAAATTCCGGAGGATTGCATTTTTTTTACCATTAAATAAAAACACAAAATCTCAAATCTTTCAAGGGGGGGGGGGAGAACCCCATGAATTAAACACTCAGAAGGCTACTTGAAAACATATTTGGAGCGCAATGAACGTGTGTAAATAAGACAAAAATATTTCTTTGTCAATAAAATCTGTGATATAAACAACTAATTAAATGCCTTTTTTCTAGTTGTGTGAATAAATCAAAATAAATATTTCAACATAGATGCAAGAAATTATTTGAAAAATTATACACTAATATATGTATTCCTTTTTGTGTCAAGCATAGCAAAACTGTTCTCCTTTTATGAGTCTCATAGTTTTTAGGATAACTGCTTCCTCTTCCCTCTAGATTTTGTTTTACGGCGATAATAATGCGCATTGAAACTATGAAAACATATGTATAAATACATTTATTATATTAAAAATTACCTTATGTTTTAATACTTCTGAAATTTTTGTGTTACTTAAAACCCCTTGATTAAAATTTGAAGCTTTATTTTGTTGAAATTAATTTGTAAATTGTTCTTTAAAACTATAAACATAATGATAAAAACAAAGTATTCTTTCGTTCAGAAATGATAAAATAAAAATACATATTCGGATAATAAAAAAGCCGGATAATTAAATGCCAATTTCAAAACAACATTATCTGCCGATTTCGAATGGATATGAAAGATGGGGTTTATAAACAATTTAATTAAAAATATTTCTGCTAAATAAGTACTAATCGGGTAGTTCCTGTTCTTATAGATCACTTACTCTCATTGTTTTTATAATTTACTTAATTAGTGAAGAATAAATTGGGATGATAATAAAGAGATTTCTCCTATGTCTAACATTGAAAAAGCGGACTATTTTTTCTCTCTTGCCTACTATGCTTCTCCGGGTTGTAATTCGGCTAGCAAACGACTGACCGCAGAGTCGGACCTCCTGTTATATGTCGAGCTCAGTGGTCATAGGTGCGTCTTGCTATTTAAAAATTTTGATTAATCCAATTCTCTAAAAAATCTATTAATTATATTACAAGTCCAATAGTGATCGCAAAAAAGTGGTCCACAAAATTTTGTAAGCAAGCTAAAATAACTCAACTTTCTAAACCTAATCCACGTTTTCATTCTTAATGGTTACAATGTTATACGTTTTTTAGGTGCGCTCGTAATTATGTAAATACATAGCACCTACAGTCGTCATTCAGTCTATGTCCGTCTGTCCGTTCGCATATAACAGAGCAATAACGACCCAACCAAATTGTTTGAAATTTAAAATATATAGCTTTTGCATAATTTTGTTGAATCATTTAAAATCTTACACTGTTAAAAAAAAAAAAAAAAAAAAAAAAAAAAAAAAAAAAAAAAAAAAGAACGATTTTACGAAAGTATTACTGGTAATCTGGACGCCAGTACTATTTACTGTTTTTTTAACCGAAAAATTTCCATAAATTCCGGGAAAAACTCGAAAAAACGGAACATTTTACAGAAATTTTTCCGTTAAAAAACAGTAAATAGTACTGGAGTCCAGATTACCAGTAATACTTTCGTAAAATCGTCCGTTTTTTTTAACAGTGTACATAAACCCGATGCATACTTTAATTACAAGGACAATCGAAAGTATTCCGTTACATGATGGCCAATTGGAAAAAATAGTTTCAAGTGCATTTTGATGATGTCACATACACTCTTTCGAAAAAGAAAAATCTATATATATATATTCATCTATGTAGTATATACTAAAATATACATTCTGTACAATTTGTAGTGAAAAAAAATGTTATTAATTTACAAGCCACACAAAAATATTCCATTGCATAATGTTATAGGAGAAAACATTGTTTGTACGCACGTTTTAATAATATTAAATTATTTCATATTTTATGAAATTGAAATATGTTGTTGAGGTTTACAACAAGTTACTTCCTGTATAATAGAAAGCAGGTGGTATTTACAGGGACACACAGAAGATTTCGACTCCTATATACTGTTACACCAAAATCTGAATATTTTTAAAACTTCGTCATAATACAAATGCGCGTCATTTACTTACTCGTAACATGCAATTTTCGACATATAACATGAAACATCACTTTAAAATATCAGATTAGTTATATTACGCTACAAGTGATACATTAAAATAAAAATGACAAACGCACCTTCTAATGTTACATGTTTTGTATGTTCTAACGGCAACTTTTTCAAGAACAAAATCGATAAAAGGAAATTTTCACTAAACTAGCTTTAGATTGAAAAATAATAAATAGAAAAACAAAAATCACGGGAACATAAGCATAATGAAATAAACTGGCAAATTAAAAATGAATAAAAGTTTTGTGGACGTGATAAATATTACATATTACTATTTTAAAATCCTTGGAAGCATTTCCTTCCAAATTTTAGGGAGTTCCATGGAGGCAAATTTATTGCAAATATTATCAATCCGTATGAAGATTTCTATTGATTCTCTGATGATAGACGAAAAATGTGATCGGGATGGGTTAACTATTCTGCTATTGTTTAAAAATCTATTCGTAAAGGTTCTTTGCTATATAATCTTGAATAAATACATAACAAATAGATTTTAAAATTAGCAGAATAGTTTACCCATCCAGATTATATTTTTTGTCTATCATCAGAGAATCAATAGAAATCTTCATGCGGAGAGATAATATTTGCAACGAATTTGTCTCCATGGAACTCTCTAAAATTTAAAAGGAAAGACTTCCAAGGATTTTAAAACAGTAGGTAATATGTAATATTTCACATTCACAAAATTTTTATTCATTTTTAATTTGCCAATTTATTTCACTATGCTTATGTTCGCATGATTTTTGTTTTTCTATTTACTATTTCTCAATCTAAAGCTATTATAGCGAAAATTTTCTCTTATCGTTTTGAACTGCCGTTACATCATACGAAACATGTAAAATTAAAATGTATTTTTGCCATTTTTATTTTAACATATCACTTGTACACTGTAAAAAATTTTGTGTAAGGTTCCTAAGAAAACATGTGGCAACTATTCTGCCACAGGTTTTCCCAGGAATTTAACCATAAAAATGTCAGGAAACTTACATAAGCCAGGAAAGTGCAGAAATCTATAATCTGGGATGTTCTTCATGAAATCTGAGTTAGGTTTCACAATTCTGAAAAGTCTAGAAACCTTTCATCTGTAACGTTACTCATTTCTTCTGTGTCTGGTTCCACCATTCTGAAACCTATAGTCTGAAACATTACTCGTGAAATCTCAGTTAAATTCCACCATTCTGAAAAGCTCTGAAACCTATAATCTGGAATGCTACTCATAAAATCTCAAGTAGATTCCATCTTTCTGAAAAGTTCCGAAATCTTTATTTTGGTACGTTACTCATAAGATCTCAGTTAGGTTCCGCTATTCCGAAACCTATCATCTAGAATGCTACTCATGAAATCTCATTTATGTTCCTTCACTCTGAAAAATTCTGAAACCTATAGCATGGTATGTTACACATAAATTCTCAGCTAAGTTTCTTCATTGTGAAAAGATCTGATACATTTCACGGAATACGGTAATGTTCCTGGGTAAGCCAGTGGCAGCAATTCTGCCACAGGTTTTCACAGGAAATTTACCAAACATTTGTCTGAAAAATTATACAAATCTGAAAAGTCCAGAAATCTATAATCAAGTATGTTAAAGCTATCTTTCAATCAGAAGTTACTTCTAATCTTCAGCATATTATTCAAAAAGTTTTAAGATGCCCCACAGTTATCATAATATCTCATCAGAATTCATATTTTCTTATTATTTCTTTCGCATTAGAATCGTCTGTAATTCGTTGACTTTTCTTTTGGCTCTTTCAAAACAGAAATAAATTGGTTAAAATATTAATGCAAGGATAAATTATGATAAATACACACTCAGAAAAAAAAAGAAATATCCAAATGAGTGCATTGTGCTGGGATCTACAAAAAAACATGGTTAAGTTTTTCTACTTTTATATCAAGGTCAACATATTAATTTGAAGATGTAAATAAATTAAGAGATGAGGTAACAAAGTACATTTTGGCAAAATCTTATACATAGCAGTTTTTTAATAAACTTTAGATAATTTTACCATATTATTTAATAATTTAAACAGATGAGCAATTCGTGACATTTTGCATAACATGGTAGATTTAATCTCTATCAAAGCATTCTTAAATGTTTTTTACAATATCTGAATATCTGCTCTTTTTGGGGGAATATGTGGCTATTCGAAGCTTCCCTACCTTCCCCCACTATGTTTACTTTACTTGGATTAATTTTCTTTAATAATTCTATTCCTTAAATAATTTATATAATACCACAGTAATAAATGAAAAAAAAACGGTTTTTGATGCATGTTTTATACAGGGCATAATTCTTTTAAAATTTTACTCCAAAACGTTAAGGTTTAATAACAAAAATTTTCAAAGCAAGTTCAAATACGCAAAAATGTTTGATAGAGATTTGTTAAATTATAGTAAAAAATAACTTATAAATTGTAATTTAAGCATTAGCTTATATAAAAACATTCATCCATATGGTTTATGCGCAAAATTCAAATTCAGAAGTCAAGACATACAATAAAATCTATATTTAGCTGCCGAATGAAGATAATATTTTTAAAAATTGAAAATCTTAATACAGTGTACTCTTGATACTTCAAATGAAATACATTTTACTCTTTGATATTATAAATTCCTCTAAATGACTTATCAGAACAATTGGCTATTACAAAATATTTTTTAGAATCCCTTCGACTTAAGATTCGCAAGAATACTGTAATTAAAAAACATATAATCAAAAATAAATATTCACAGAACTTTTACTATATTCACAGAGTTTTATTCATATTATGGCTAAAATTATAATCTAGAATTCAAACCTAGAATAATTACAAATCTAGAACTTTATCGCAATTTGCTTATTTTTTCACATAAAGTACACCAACTTCAACAATTTTAGTTCAATGAAAGTGCGAGTCCTAGTGCCTTTAAAACGATATTTTATGCTGCAAAAATTATATAAAGAGATTGTCGAAAATGCACTCTGTGGAAATTCGACATCTTCAATTAAAATTTCATTTTCACCTTGCTTTCGTTCAGCTTCAGAGGGATTGTCTATGAATTTGCAGATCTTCAAAGCTAAATAATTCAGTAACTCACATTTTTCTGTCCATTGCAAGAAATCTTCAGTTAAAACTTTAGTTAGAGTAGAAGAAAAATGATCTGAAAAAATCTGAAAATCCTTGCGAGTTGGGTGCTTTAATATACAAGTGACTGCTAAGATTTAAATTTAATTCTGCTGTTCCAAGGTCTTCATTTTTTTCTTTCAATAAACTATCATTATCTTCAAATGTGATTGTTACCCAAGGTGGCTACAAAGAAACAAAAAGCATATTATAGGTTTTAATTTTTATGCATAAATTATTGAATGCAATAGTGTTTATTCAGTTTCTGGAAAAATCAAAATGTTTATTGGAGAAGTTATTCATATTTGCACTTTGTATTATGCAATAACTTGATAATATAGAATACTTGAATATATGTCCTAAAAAGACTGTAATAACAATACGTAAAGTACTGTAGCTATTTTTGTATACTCTGCAAAAAAAGAAAAAAGTTGCAAAATAATCAATATATACATTTTAAACGGTGTTTTTGCAAGTGCACTGTTGTCATGCTGCGCATGAACAAAAATGAATATCCATGAAATGCACAGGGTTTTGTTCCATTTTGAAAAATGGATTGTAATATTTTGGATTTCAAGTGAAAAATTTGAATTTATTAGATAAAAACGGGTTTGTACATCGTTGAAAAAAAAATTTCTCAATTAAGTATTGATTTTGTGAAACCTCCATTCAGTAGACTAACTATAGTTTGTGAGTCTTCAGGAAAATTTTCAACAAGGAATGTATATCTTCCCCCCCCCCCCTTTTTCTCATCATATTTTTATCAGTCCCCGTTTCGTGACCCGTGTTGTGGATATGATTTTTTTTACGCGCAGATCAGGTTAGGAGTACGCAAAATATACATTCGTTATTCAATACAAATGACTCGTTCTTAAAATCCTAAAATGATCAACTATTTATGACCGTTTAATATGTTTATTTTTCACAATTACTTCAAAGCCCCCTCCCCACTACGTCGCAGGGTTTTGCGGATCTCAGTTTTGCCACTGTCCTCGATATTGATATACAATATGAGTTCATTTACGCTTTTACACATTTTTTGGTTAGTTCCTTCCAATATAACGTAAAATTAGAAATTTCCACCGTCGAATAACACTAAAAAACGATCTAGACATACGGCAGTGTGTCAGCCAAGTTCACAAAGTAAAAGGCGACACACCGGCCGTGGGTTATATTACCCGAACCATTTCGAGCCACTTTTGACCCCTCAATAACTTAAATTCTACTTGATCTACTACTTGACCTACTACTTGACCTACACTTGCAATTTTTAGTGTCGTGTAAGACCATCTTCTAATTTCCGAATCCTAAAATTGTTTTTAAAAATCTTTTACCATTCACGAGAAATTGACATCTGAAAATCACTGTTTTTACCACTGACTCACTGACTCACTCATAGAAATGTTTGACTACTTCCAGGTGACTTAGGAAGTTGAAATTTGGTGTGGAGGTAGGTTATTGGATCTATAAATAGGAAAAAAATCAGAAATCACCATTAATTAAACATTAATGGTTGGTTAGAGGATAAATTATTGGATTACAATGGAAGTTTATGAGAATTTCACAAAATACCAGAAATAGTGCCAAGTTGGCGTCACTTTTGGCGAGTATCGGGGCTAATCTCTGAAATTACCAAACCGATTTCAAAAGTAATAGTACCAAAATGATGGTATTCGCCCCGATTCAAACATAGACTATATCTTATGTCTGTGCCACTAACCAAAAGAAGGTTCAGAAGCGAAAAACATTCTAAAAATGTGATTTTTGTTTTACTGAAGGACCTAGAAGCACAAAATTTGGCATGTTAATTATTTATAAGATATAAATGATCACTAATGACATTTGCTAAAAAATATTAAATTTAAATGGGTGAAAATCCGCGAAGAGCTTTCTAAAAATTTTCGAAATACCAATTTTAAAACAATCTCAGCAAACAACAAACCGATCTTAAAAGTAATGATATCAAAATGATGATGAGAGTCTTTGCTCCAACATAGGATATATCTTATGTCGATTACACTAACCCAAAGGAGGTAAAAGAGCAAAAAACATTCTAAAAATGCGATGTCTGTATATTAAGGGACTCGACTGGAAACATAAAATTTGGCATTTTAGAGTTTATGGCAATTACGCGAAATATCAGAAATAGTGCCAAGTTGGTGATACTTTTGGCGAGTATCGAGCTACTCTCTGAAACCACCGAACCGATTTCAAAATGAATGATACCAAAATGATGGTATTCGCCCCGGTTCAAACATGGGCTATATTTTATGCGTATACCATTAACCAAAAGAGGGTGAAGAAGCAAAAAACATTCTAAAAATACAATTTTTGTGTTACTGAAGGACCTAGAACTATAAGATATGGCATGTTAATTATTTATAAGATATAAATGATCTCTAAGGACATTTGATAAAAAATACGGAATTCAAAAGTAGTGAAAATGTGCGAAAAGCGTTTTAAAAATGTTCTAAATTGGGATTTTAAAGCAATTTCAGCAAACAACAGACCAATCTTAAAAGTAATGATATCAAAATGATGATGATAGTCCTTGCTCCAATATAGGCTATATCGTATGTCGATTCCACTAATCCCCACTAATCCACGTTCTAAAAATGCAATGTGTGTATGTTAAGGGCCTAAAAACATAAAATTTGGTATGTTCATTAATTATAAGATATAAATGATCACTAAGAACATTTGTTAACAAATACAAAATTTAAAAGGGGTAAAAATGTGCGAAAAGCGTTCTAAAAACTTTCTAAATAGCAATATTTAAGCAATCTTGAGTAGTTAGCGAACCAATTTAAAGAAAAAAAAAAGATGCCAAAATGATGGCGACAGTCCTTGCTTTAACAAAATTATTGGATAAATTATTAGGATAAATTGGATAGATTATTGGACTTTTGGTGCGTAATTTTTGTCGTCAATACAGCGATATTTCGCCAAGTTGGCTACAAATGTTTTTGGTGGACGAAATAATCAAGTAGCACCTAATCACGTAAAAGAAACATCCTTATTAGTGGAATTTAAAAGAACATAAGCAGTCCTAATGTTAAATTTTTAAGTTTCACTGAAAAAATAAAAAAATAAAAACAGTGGATAAATGCAGGAAAAAGCTGAAAGATTAAATAATATTAAATAAAACGAATTTAACTAATTTAACCTATTTATTTCAAAAAGGAAACAAATACCTACTTATTTGACAAAAAATAATGATATCCTATCAAAAACATGAATGTGAAAAAATGCCAAGTTCGTTAAAGGTTTCGCTCATAAAAGAAGTGATTTGACAAAAAATAATCCTGTCAAAAACATGAATGTGAAAGAATGCCAAGTTCGTTAAAGGTTTCGCTAATAAAAGAAGTGAGATCTAACTGCAAACCAAGTTCTTTCGGAGCTCCTTAAATCATAACGCCTGTCATGCATAATATTATTCAATTGCTTAAAATGATTTGTTATGTTACTTGTTATTCAATAGAGCGACTTGGCAAGTTTTCAGCTACCAACTTTAATCTTTGAGTCGGAGTATAATTTAATCTAAAATCTGATTGGCAAAGATCTAGTCAATCGAGTGTTTGAATAATTATATTGAAGTTAAGGTACTGATAAGTTAAGGAAGGGATCAACTTTAATTTCTGATCAACTAAATAGAAAAAAATTGAATAAGAGAAAGCTTTTATTTAATAAATTTTAATTTTATTTTCTTAGATTTTTTGATGCCTGTTTAAATAGATAGAATTTAATTTGGGGTTTGCCAATCCCCCCCCTCCCCTACACACAGCCACGTTAATGCGGATTTCCGAGATCATTTTAAATATTGTTAATTTGACTACGGTAATTTCTTGGTTACATATTTTTCTGTTATATACAGTTTCAGCTTTCAGTTGAGTGTACTCCGATCAAATGGAAATTTAAAACTATTAGTAAGCTACAATGTTGATAGTTAGAAATATATACGAACACTTCATATGATTTTGTATGAAGTGTTCGTAACTTTATTAATTGTCAATAATTAAAAATCTGCGTACTGGCCAGTGGCCAATGTTAATTTTTATCTATATTTTGCACAAGCATACAAATGAAAGATATAATAAACACACATGCACATAAATTATTCCAATTATTCAGAATTTTTTAAAAGAAAGTAACATTCAAAAAGTATGCCTTTCAAATGTTAAGAAATTCAGCAGTTAAAGTATTGACTTCAATTAAATCTGATAAAAATCCAGCAATTCTTAATTTATGTAATTTCTTTTCTTAAATTAAGATTATAAATTGATACTATAAAATTTTGTTTAGTTTCCACTTAATCTTTCATTTAACTTTCACAAAGTTTTTAGCTTATGATAATGTGTATAGAATTTTTATAGTCTGCTTATGCATATAAGTTAAATTGCACATGTAATGAAATGTAAAACAGTCTTTAATTTAAAAATCAAACAAATTACCGTATCATTCATTCCTAAAAGATAAATAACACTCCCAGGAGGTATATTCAAAAGCAGTTAATCATCATCATCTATTTCTGTTCCATCATCAAAGTAAGCTTTGACTCGAGCAAAATAAATTTTCAGTTTCTGAGCCTTGATAAATTAGAAACAATAAAACTGGATTAATTTGTATTTTATTGCAAACATTTTTTAAAAATAACTTTCTTTAAATGTAAATGTCTTGCTGTAAAACTCTACAAAAAAACTCTGCAGATTGGAAAATGCATGTAGTGGCACACTATCTCATGCATAAAAGATATGCAAAGGATATCTGGCAAAGATTGGATATTCAGCTAACAAGTGCTTTGTTTGGAAGTTGCACTAATATACAAGTTACTCCAATTACTCGGCAATGTATTCTTTTACTTAAAAAAAGAATTGAACATTTTCTGTACTTAAATATAAGTATATTGAAACAAATAGTCATTTAAATAAACGTAGTTTTATTTTTTATCTTTTCTCTAATATAAAAGGCTATTTCCATGAGTACTTGTAGTGTAAGTCACAGGCTACGATTTTTGGCTACCAGTATAATAGAACCAAAAAAATGTTATTAATTTTATTGACACATTCTCATTAATTGAATAAGGCCAAGCAGACTTTTCGAAAATAACGGTGGCTAACAAGTATAGCAATTAATAAGTTATGTGACTTACACTACCGAACCCATGGAATTACCCAAAAGTAAAAAAATAATGATTATGAGTAAAAAACGAAAACAGAATTCAAATATAAGGATTTAAAAAAATGCTCGCTAAAGTTACGCTTAAATAATGGCATAACTCAATTGCATTCTGTTTTAATCGGAGACTGCATTTAAGCTACCGATTTGTATAATGTTGGTAAAATTAACCTAACCTCATTAAAATAAATATTTAACACAATATTTTCAATCAACACAAAATCTTCCAGAGTTTCCATCATAAAAAAATTGTAATTTCAATAATCATGTGATATTTTGTTAATAAAATATACACTGAGTTTCTTTGATTAAAAATTTAAAAAGAAGTATATTGTTCGATTTTGATAATCTTAAATACATACTTAAGTGTAAGTTAATGAAAAATTTTAAATGGAGGATTATGCGATTTACGAGAGCTTAATTAAACATAAAATTTGCTTTAATTATTTTAATACAATATATCAAGAATTCCATACAAACTTACCTGGTAGTTGTTTAAATTCTAATTCACAAATTGGACGTTATTTTTAACAGTTTATTGGTCAGTTAAATGAAACAGACATAGTTTATTTACGTTAATAAGATTATTTATCTTCAAAGTTAAAAATTCGAGAGGCAATTTAGAGAAATTTGATAAATTTACGAAACATGGGGGCGCTATAAAATGAGTGATGTCTATTTGATCGAAAATCTCTAAAAAATGTTATCAATGCAGAAAAATGCTTAGTGTTTCGTTAAAGATCGAATTCCTTATTATGTAGCATTTGGGGTTTCTGCATTAAAATTTTAAGTAAAAGAACATTACCGTACTTAGGAGTCACATTTAGGGACACTAACCTTACCACAAAATTAGTAATATTTTCTAGTAAGTGCCTTAAAATTGTACCTTTTCATCCTTTATATACGTATATAGCTTACAGATACTAAAGAGGAGAGGGGGGGGAGAAAAGACAAAATTTAAACATTTCTCTACTGATATGTCTTTAATTTCATGTTATAGACTGAATATTTTGAAAAATAAAATAGTTGGCCAGAGCTTCTCCCCTTTCCCCTTCAAGTGTTGTCTTTGTTTATAATATTTTTTATGCTAGATTTATTGTTTTAGGAAGCAGTCGAACCCACTTAAGACGTGATACCGAATAATACCCGAATTTACTCCAGTTCCAACATCACCAGAACATCGCTCTTACAACAAATGTAAAAATTTTCATCCCTTGGAACAAAAAGATCTCGCTTAAGACGCGAATCCATATACCTAGATATTAAGGTTTTAATCTGAACATCAAACTATTTCCGAATAGTAATAATCGCTTTATTTAATGACAGAAAGATTACTATTCGAAAATAAGGATATGAATTGTAAAAAGAAATCCTCAAGACTGGCATAGAGGATTAAATAAGGGGATTATTACTAATCAGAAATAGTACGTATTTGGATAAAAAGTCGCGGTACTAAAATCAAGAACTTCTTCAAACAATCATATCACAAAATAATTTCGTAAAACGATCATTGGTCGAATTTGGAAAAATGGGCTTGAAAATGTACAATAAGACGGACATAAGCACTTTCATACCAAAGTTAGTTGCTCTAGATCCCATATATATAGTCTAAACTGGGAAAAAAGATATGCGAGATGCACAATTAAATGCGTAGTAAAATCTTCGGTGAAAATTAATGACTCTATTTTCATAACTAAACGATCAAAATGATACACACAAACAATTGATTTTTACATGCAAAATATAGCTCAGGAACTGTACAGGGCAGAGATTTGAATAAGAGTTTTGAGATGTAGAATTAGTAGGGTATACGCACCTTTGTGCTATTTTTTATAGCTCAAGATCTCGTAGTCTTTTCACAACTGGAATAATAAACTGACATACAACGCAAAATAAGATTTTTCTGTAATTGATTTTTCTGACCAACTACAAAATAATGAATGGTACACACAAAACTTATATAAATTTGCACAGATTATCAATAACTTCTATTTTACAACAAATCCGAAAAGTTACACTAAAGCTCACAAAAAGTATGCCTACTAAAACTAAGGAATGTTACACAGAAAATATTCGGAACGTTTCACAGTTGATCAGTAATTTCCACTTTCTCAACTATTCTAAAAAGTTACACAACATTGTGGAAAGTATTACACAGGATTTCTCGGTATTCTTGGATCAGAAGAAATAAACCGAGAAAACCCAGGAATGTTACACAGTAAATGTCAAGAACATTGCGCAGATTTTTTACAGTGTAGCATAATATAAGTAATTCCATAAACACTTTACAACTATGCTGGAAAGTATTAAAAAAGCTGAAACAAAATAACAATCAAGATTAGTTAAAAGTTTCCTAATTTGTGATTTAATTTTATTCATTTCTCATTATTTCAAACCATTCTAATCATCTTAAGAAAAATAAAAATGTATATTTCCTTCAGATAATTAAGTGAATTGTGATCTGAGTTTTTTTTATTAAATTCCGAATTGGGTCTTTATTACTTTGCGTAAAAATGTTTTCTAACGTTTAAAAAAGAAAGAAATTTAGAATGCCATATTAAGCATAAGTTGTATCACCGTCGCCAATCAAAACAAAAACGAAAAAAAAATACACTTATGTTTAATCTTGCTTCAAAATTCAAAGTATTTTAATTCAAACTATTTCCTTTTCCTTTAACTTGAAGTCCAAATTCACGGTTTAAAATTTCCCCCCAATTGCAACTTCTTCCATTACAATCTTGGGTATTCCTGGTTTTATTTCAGTGTAAGTGTAGTCAATTAAATATGCATATTTTAAACTAAACCAATTTAATATAATCAAACCATCTTCAGACATCAGTAACATTTTACACTTTCAATAGATTAAAAACCGCGTACAACATATTCAAAGCTTTCACTTACGACTGACTGATTTCAAATCATAATTCATTAGTTATTCAGAGGAGAATTTCAGAACTACTTGCGCCATCTATTGACACTCTTTTTAAGCGTTAAACATTCTCCCCGCCGATGAACACAGTTCATACAATTTAAAGATTTACATAAATTACATATACAATTCAACTAACAAAAACACTATAATTACAGACAAATTATTAAATAATTAACTTTAAACATTAAAACAATAAAAGTTTAACTCACCGCTACAGCAATCCTATAACTTACAAATTTTTTGCTTCTAAATTAAATTAATGTTCTCAAATGGAAGTCCTAACTGAAATATTAAAAGAACAAAATTAGTTCATAAAATAACAGTTCAATGTCTTATAAAACACTAATCTTCATTTTCTATCGGTAGCACCGCAATCTTAGTAATAGGTCTCTTAAGTTCACCACTAGCAGATATCAGTTTCACCACCCGAATTTTAGCATCGGATCCAGGATAAACTTCGATTACTCTTCCGAGTTTCCAATGAAGGGGAGATAAGTTATCTTCCTTTATAATTACCAAATCATTTACCTTAATGTCTCTTTTTGGAGTTTTCCATTTATATCGTTGCTGTAGTTGACACAGGTACTCTGTTGACCAACGCTTCCATAATGACTGAAACAGTTGTTGAGTTAATTGCCATCTTTTTAGCGAAGTAATTTTTTTATCTGTTAAATCCATCTCTGGCAGAGCGGTCAAAGAAGCTCCAATCAAAAAATGTCCCGGAGTTAAAGCGCTAATGTCATTGGGATCATCTGAAACAGCAGTTATTGGTCTTGAGTTCAAGCAGGCTTCCGCTCGACAAAGTAAAGTTAAAAATTCTTCGTGCGTCAAAAGCTGCTTACCGACAATTTTTCGCAAATGCTGTTTCATAGATTTCACTGCTGCCTCCCAGAGACCACCGTGATGAGGACCTCCCGGAGGATTAAATTTCCACTGTATTTTCTCGGATAAAATCCAATCATGCAGTTTGGTGTTATATTTAATAGAAATAAATTTCCTTAGGATTTTATCAGCACCAACAAAATTAGTACCGCAATCACTACTTATCTCTCCCGGTGTCCCTCTTCTAGAAGAAAATCTCTGCAAAGCAGTCAAAAATCCTTCACTTGTAAGATCACTCACCAATTCCAAATGAACAGCTTTCGTAGCCATACAAACGAAAACACACACATAACATTTTATAGGTTTAATTCCTCTACCATTTCTCATCTTTATATGAAATGGGCCTGCATAATCTACGCCTACCTTTGAAAATGTTCTACATGGAACAACTCTGCTGGCTGGCAAATCAGCCATTATTTGAGATGTTGTCTTAGCTTTAACTCTGCAGCATTTTATACATTTCCAAATAATTTTCTTTATTTCAGATTTGGCATTTATAATCCAATAATTCTGTCTTATTACAGACTGCAATAACTGAACTCCACCGTGTAAATATTTTTCATGATAATATTGTATAATTAATTTCGTAATATGATTATTTTTTGGTAGTATAATCGGATGCTTACAGTTTTCAGATATTTCAGCATTTTTAAGTCTTCCACCAACTCTCAATATTCTCCTTTCATCTAAGAATGGATTCAAAGAAAGAATTTTACTCTTACAGTTAATAGACCTTTGTCTTTCTAGACATTGTATTTCATAAGAAAATTCCAGAGACTGAATTGATCTTATAATTAACTCAATAGCCTGTGTTATTTCTTTAATAGTCAAAACTCCAACTTCTCGATTCTTAGTAAGTGAATTATTTATAAACCTTAAACACCAGGCCATAATTCTCTGTAATTTTATCCATGAAGAGAATTTAGTTAAAATATTTAATTTCTCATCTGCATTAACTGTGTTGACAAAAACTGATTCGTTATATTTTTTGTTCTCTTCTTCTACAATATTTTCGACTTCTACTGGATTTTTCGGCCAGTGAGTTCGATCTTTTATCAGCCATGGCGGTCCACTTTTCCAGGTTTCGTTGTCAAGCAATTCTTTTGCAGAGCATCCCCGAGTTAATATATCAGCAGGATTACTCTTGCCATCGCAATGTCTCCAATTCTGAGGAATTGTTAATTCCTGTATTTCAGAAACACGATTGCAAACAAATTGTTTCCACCTTGAAGGTAGCCCCTTTATCCAATGGAGCGCAATTGTACTGTCTGTCCAATAAATGATACCTGGAACAGAAAACATATCCTGCAAATATTTTCCTATCCGAGCCGCAACTAAAGCACCCAACAATTCCATTCTTGGAAGGGTTATTTTCTTCAAAGGTGTGACCCTTGTTTTGGACATAACGAAAATAGCATTTGTTTTATTATTTTCTGTCACAAATCTAAAATAAGTGACAGCGCCATAGGCCTTTAAGCTGGCATCAGAAAAGACATGTAGTTCAATATTATCTTGCAGAATCATATCTTTCGTATTGAAGAAATACCGCGGCATGGAAAATTCAGTTAAATGTTTTACTTCGGAACACCATTCATTCCACTTATGTTTTATTTCGCTATCAAATACTTCATCCCAGTCTAAACCCTTTATCCATAATTCCTGTAACAGACATTTAATTCTCATTGTAAAGGGAGTAAGAAATCCAACAGGATCGAAGCACTTTGCGGCACAACTTAGCACGCATCTTTTTGTATCACTAACATTATTTAATGCCAGTAACAAAGGTTTCATATCAAGACTTAAACTATCAGTACGTGTATCACAGTTTATTCCTAATATTTTTGCTAATCTATTTGAGCCGGCCTCATCACCCAACAATATATTGTATCTCCTCCAAAATTCTCTTAACTCTTTTGAATTAGTTTGAAATTGTCTAAGATTCATACTAGCCTCTTTCAATATATTCACCGCAGTTGTGGAAAGTTTAAAAGCATCCTCAAGTGAATTACTTCCAGAACATAAATCATCAACATATAACGCAGTGTCAAGCATTTTAAATGCATCAAAATGTATTTTTTCAAATTTTTTAATATGATGCTTTATAACACAAGCAAGAATGTATGGAGAACATTTTATTCCAAAACCTACACGGGTCATTCGAAAACACCTTAAATTTTCATCTATAGTACAATCTCCAGAAAACAGAAATCTTAAGTAATTTCTATCGACCTCACTTATCCCAATCTGTAAAAATGCCTTTTCAATGTCAGCAGTGAATGCAATTTTATTTTCTCTAAATTTCAAAATTACGTCTAATATATTAGGATTCAAATTCAAACCATTTAATAAACAGTCATTCAAAGACAATTTATCTTTACCCTTAGAAGAGGCATCATATACAATTCTTATTTTAGTAGATTTATCATTGCGAATTACCGGATGATGTGGCATAAAATAACAATTTTTATCAGTAACTTTAAAATTACATTCCTCAATAATATTTTTATTTAACTGGTCTTTCAAAATTTCTTCGTATTGCTCAAACAACCAAATGTTTTGATTAAATCTTCTATTTAACCCAATTAAACGATGTTTAGCAATTTCATAGTTTGAATCCAAATTTTCTGGCTCCATTTTCCAAAGCAACCTGGTTTCGTAACGTTTATCTTTATATACTATATTATTTTCAAATTCCTTTATTACTTTATTTTCCGCTTCATTAGTTACATTTTCACTTTGCTTTATTCCTAACAAATCGAGTTCCCAAATTGCTTTAATATCACTTAATATTGTCTTATTTTCATCAATTATCACTTTATTTACACTAACATAAGGATTATACTTAGAATTTAAAGTTGCTTGACCTTGTAGTGTTGTTCCAAATATAGTGTCAAGAGCCACATCTTTTACTTAAACGTTCAATATTTCCCGTTACTATTTCCCAGTAGCTATCCGCACCGATTAACATATCTATAGGCATTTTATTGTTATCTGATAACCAAAGAGATAATCTTTTCAATTTTGACTTTATCCATCCACTTGGTATATTCATTACATTAGCACCTGTAATTTTATTTACTACTAACGCATTGACAGTAGCCTTTTTGTTTTGATTGCGCGGATTTAGTAAATTGACTTTAACACAATTGTATTCACCTGTATTGGGTCTTTCCTCCCCGAAAGTATGTATTTGTAACTTTTCAACTCCGATAACGGGAAGCTTTAACTTTTCAGCTAAACGCTTACTTATAAACGATCTGTGAGAGCTTCCATCTATTAAGATTCTAATTAATATGTTTTTAAATTTTCTTGAAATTAAAGCAGTGCAAGTCTGCAGAAAAACAGTTGAATTTTTATTCACATTATTTGCACTACACGTTGAAACAGTCGTAGACATTGGATCATTATTTTCATTCTCTGTATTAGAATTAACCTGACAATTTTTTAAATCTATATTTTCATTACGTTTTTCACATAAAAGTGTATTATGCCAACTCTGATTGCATATATTGCAAGTATTTTTTCTCCAACAATCCTTAGCTACGTGTTTACCTCGGAGACATTTAAAACAAAGTCCACGCTTTTTAGCATTCATTTTCCTCTGAACAGTGCTGGTAGGACACTGTTCTGAACTATGTTCCTTAGAAACGCAAAATACACAATTAAAATTCACATGCGTTGCGTATGTACTTGTGAATGGATTTCCCCCTTTACAATTTTCATTTTGAAAACGTCTATTTCTATCTCTTTTACCATTTTGAGTAACTGAACCTGAAATTCCTCTTTCATTTAAAGAATAAATATGTTCTCGGGACTGAATCTCAACTTTTAAAAAGTCCATTAATTCTCTAATGTCAAATTCTAATTTCGAATTAGTCTTTGAATTTTGCCTTCTACTAAATTCCAATGTGAGGTCTTCCGGTAACAGTTTTAATAATAATGGGTAAAGAAGGTGACTATAAGAACCAGAAACTACATTGAGTGTTTCCAAAGATCTAATATTTACCTCAATTTCATCATAAAGTTTTCTTAGGGCAGCCACATTCGAGGAACTCCTCACACGTTCAAGACTCAATAACTTGGCCATGTGTGAGTTAATAGTCAGGTCTATCCTACCAAAGCGTGTTTTCAAAATATCAATTGCAATTTTATAGTTTTCTCCTGTTAAAGCCAAACCACTAATGGCATTAAATGCCAAACCACCAGTTAGGGATTTCAAATAACTAAATTTATTTATCAAGGTTAAACTATCATTTTTGTCAATAGAATTTTCAAATTGACTCCAAAACTCAAGCCAATTACTCGGGTTTCCATAAAATTTATTTATGCTTAACTTCGGAAGTTTAACATTAGCCTTGGGAGATAAAATATGAGAACCCTCTTTATTAACATTTTCATTACAGGCAGAATTATTTTTAATTTTCTCTTCTATTAAACATTTACAGGCTATTATTTTATCCTGATATTCTTGAGCCGTAATAACTTCGCTTTCCAGCTCATCCTCTTTATTAATTAATCCTTCAATTTCAGTATCATACTTTACTAAAAGTTCACATTTTTTATTTAATTGTTCTAAAAACACTCTTAAACTAGATATATTAATTTCAACCCCCTCATTCAAAGTTGTCTCTACTTTAGATATTAA
Organism: Maratus speculifer; assembly: GCA_964019185.1. Taxonomy (NCBI): domain Eukaryota; kingdom Metazoa; phylum Arthropoda; class Arachnida; order Araneae; family Salticidae; genus Maratus; species Maratus speculifer. Next base: position 224,150,543 of record OZ025302.1, on the reverse strand, counting down.
TTTTGTGGTTAAACTGCGTGCAGTTGTACGTAATTTCTTAATTTTGTCAATATCATTCATTTTTACAAAATATTTACTTTCAATTAAATATATATCATATTTCAATCAAATAGTCAATTACTAGTTCAATTATATGCTATTACTTCATTGCTACCTTTACTTTGAATAGTTAAAGTTAGTTAAACACTCTTAAACATTTAAAACAATCAGTTAAAACAACTAGTAAAATGCAAATCCTTTCAATTTACTTTCAGGCAAAAAAAAAAAAAAAAAAATCTTTATTAACTCTAGTTCAATTCATATGAAGGTTTGCTTACCTTAATTATACTTTGTCCTAATCTCCATGAAATTATGCATATCCACATAACGTACGGGTTCACCAAAATGATTAATCTTGCTTCAAAATTCAAAGTATTTTAATTCAAACTATTTCCTTTTCCTTTAACTTGAAGTCCAAATTCACGGTTTAAAATTTCCCCCCAATTGCAACTTCTTCCATTACAATCTTGGGTATTCCTGGTTTTATTTCAGTGTAAGTGTAGTCAATTAAATATGCATATTTTAAACTAAACCAATTTAATATAATCAAACCATCTTCAGACATCAGTAACATTTTACACTTTCAATAGATTAAAAACCGCGTACAACATATTCAAAGCTTTCACTTACGACTGACTGATTTCAAATCATAATTCATTAGTTATTCAGAGGAGAATTTCAGAACTACTTGCGCCATCTATTGACACTCTTTTTAAGCGTTAAACAACTTACTTTCGTTAGGTACGTTCGTAATTATATAAATACGTAGCACCTACAGTCGTCTTCCAATCTGTCCGTCCGTCTGTTCGTCTGTCTGCACACAACAGAGCAAAACCCAACCGAAACGTTTGAAATTTAAAAAATATAATTGTTGCATAATTTGTCGCGTCATTTCAAATTGTTTGAAAATCGGATGCTTAGTTTAATTACAGAGACAATCAAAAGCATAACGTGGCATGGGAAAAAATAGTCTCAAGTGAATTTTAATAATATTACACTTTTTCGAACATAAAAGAATTGATATGCATCCATGAAGTATATACTAAAATATATATTCTGTACAATTTGTGTTGTAAAGACTATTTGTTATTAATTTACAGGGCCACACAAAACTATTCCATTACACAATGGTATAGGGAGAAACCCTCTTGGAAGCGCGTTTTAATACTATTAAATTATTTCACATTTTATGAAATTGATATACGTTGCTGAGGTTTACCGCAAATTACTTCCTGTAAAATAAAGAGCAGATATTATTTGCAGGGACGCACAAAAGATTTCTTCCACTATGCTGCATCAGATGTACTGTACACTGTAAAAAATGTCAGACGTTTCTGAATATGTAAAAATGCACTGTAATCAAAAACGAAAATATACAGTAACCTCTTCTATCTCACCTAAGGTTTCTAAAACCGTTCTTTTACCTTTAAAATCCCAGAAAGCTATTTGTTTTCGAAATTTAAAGAAAAATTTATAAAAAATAATTTTTATTGGCTGCCCGTCCATTTCGGAAACGTTTCTAAGTAGCTTTTACAGTACAATAATCACTTTTATCAAATCAAAATATCACTTTTTCGGATGCTACCAATTCATACGAAAACATTTTGATACTCAGAGAGCACGTTAAATGGACAAACATACAATATTAACAGTATTAACATTAATATGAAAATTGACATCATTTTGCTACAATTGCATGCACAAAATCAGTTATGAAGCTGAAAATGTTTACTTGAGAATTGATAGAATCCGAATAAGTGATATTTTGATTTGAGAAAAGTGATTATTGTACTGTAAAAGCTACTTAGAAACGTTTCCGAAATGGACGGGCAGCTAATAAAAATTAATTTTTATAAATTTTTCATTAAATATCGAAAACAAATAACTTTCTGAGATTTTTAGAGGTAAAAGAACGTTTTTCGAAACCTTAGGTGAGTTAGAAGAGGTCACTGTATATTTTCGTTTTTGATTACAGTACATTCTTACATATTCAGAAACATCTGACATTTTTTACAGTCACCGAAATCTGAATATTTTTAAAACTGTGTTACAGTACGAACGCACCTCATTTACTATATTTAACTTGCAATTTCCAACTTGTTTTCTCTTTTTGCTAGAATTTAACCTAAATTCCCTCTAAAGGATTAATCAAATCTAGAAAAGGAAAAATCATAAAAATAATTCAGAATTTTTTTCTCAATTTTTCAGAATCTAAAATAGACTTTTACAAAAAAGTATCTGCAAACGTTTCTTCTTCCATCTTTTAGCATATTTAAAAGAATAAGAAATAAATGTGCAAGTTTCAGTTGCCGCATGACAATGAAAACGAGATTTTTAAGAAATGAAAACTTAGGTGTAATTGGATTTCTTTTAAAATGAAAACTTTAGCACATATTTGACTTATCTGTGATGTACTTAGGTAGACGTTCCACAGTTTAGTATGGGGCTGTGCCTATGTAGTGTTATCACATTAGGGTGGAGGGAGGCTCAGACAGTTGATATCGTTAGATATTTCATTTAGGTGTTACCTTTTGATAATGTGATATCGTTACAATTTTTGATCGAGCCAAACTTTCTTTTCCTGTAACTTTTTCTTCTCATCTAAACAATCTGAAATATTTCTTTTTATTTTTATAAATATATATATATATATCTATGAAAATACAAAGCTATTATTCAAGCCATCAAACGTTATAAAATCTTTTAGTTTCAAAGTATCATTTCTCAATGCACTCACACCATAATAATCTGTTATTTTTCTTTTTATTCTTATACATTTTAAAAATAAAATACAAAGCTATTATTCTAGAAATCAATTGCTTATAAAATCATTTCGTTTCAAGATATCATTTCTCAATGTATTCACATCAAAATAATATGTTACTTTTCTTTTTAGTCTTATATATACAGGGTGATTCTAATTTTTTTTACAATAAAAGAGGCATGATAGTACACATCAAGACAAACAATATTAAATAGGAGATCAAGGGTCCCAAACGTTTTCCAAAGGAGATAGCCGCCATTAAAGTTTAGGGACCAAAATTTCAAATAAACATAAAAAAACGGAAAAATCGATCGATTGATTTGCGGGTTTCACTAAAATTATTCTTTATGTCGGCATTTTCTTAAAATTAAATTATAAAGAAAAATTTCAAAAAATGTCGATAGAGGGCGCTTTAGACTTTGGAGTAACGGACAACTATTTTTTGCCGGTATTTTTTGCATCGCATTAAATGTTTTCGTAAGCTTAGACTTAAACTTAAATTTTGAGCTCAAAATCTGCAAAGTTGGGAGTGGTTAAGTAGCACAAATTGAACTGTGTTTAAGAGGGGGGGGGGGTCAAATTTAAAATAATGATAGAAAATGGAAAAATTGGTCGATCCGTTTGCGGTTTAAAATAAAACTATTCTTTCAGTCAGTATCTTCTTGAAAATACATTTTAAAGATAAATTTCAAAAAATTCCTTTAGAGGGCTCTTTAAACTTCAGAGTAACCAACAATTAATTTTAACCATTATTTTTTGGTTCTGATTAAATGCTTGCAAAAGCTTATTTAATGTTTTGGGAAGCTTAGAATTAAACTTAAATTTTGAGCTCGAATTCTGAATCGTTGAGAGGAGTTAAGAAACGCAAACTGACGTCAGTTCAGGAGTTGAAATTTAATCTTTCCCCCTCCACGAGCACAATTCAATTTTTCGCTACTAGTGATTCAGAATTTGAGCCCAAAATTTGAGTCTATGCATTTGAAAGCATTTAATGATATTGAAAAAATAACAGTTAAAAATAGTTGTACGCTACTCCAAAGTCTAAGGCACCCTCTATCGGCATTTTGTGAAATTAATCTTTAAAATTTATTTTCAAGAAAATGCTGATTTAAAAATTAGTTTTAGCGAAAACCGCAAACGAATCGACCAATTTTTCCGTTTTTTATAATCATTTGAAATTTGAACGCTCTGTACACAGTTCAGTTTGTCTACTTAACCACTCCCAACTATTAGGATTTTGAGCTAAAAATTTAAGTTTAAGTCTAAGCTTACGAAAACATTTAATCAGGTTAAAAATATAACGCCAAAAAAAGAGTTGTTCGTTCCTCCAAAGTCTAAAGCGCCCTTTATCGGCATTTTTTGAAGTTTATCTTTATAATTTATTTTCACGAAAATATCTACATAAAGAATAGTTTTAGTGAAATCCGCAAATCAATCGACCAATTTTTTCGTTTTTTATAATCATTTGAAATTTGTACCCTCTGAGCACAGCTCAGTTTGTGCTACTTAACCACTCCCAACTATTCAGATTTTGAGCTCAAAATTTAAGTTTGAATCTAAACTTAGGAAAACATTTAATGAGATGCAAAAAATACCGGCAAAAAATAGTTGTTCTTTACTCCAAAGTCTAAAGCGCCCTCTATCGGCATTTTTTGAAATTTATACTTATAATTTAAATTCAAGAAAATGCCGACGTAAAGAATAATTTTAGTGAAAACCGCAAATCAATCGACCGATTTTTCCGTGTTTTATGTTTATTTGAAATTTTGGTCCTTAAACTTTAATGGCGGCTATCTCCTTTGTTAAAAGCTTGGGACCCTTGATCTCCTGTTTAATATTGTTTGTCTTGATGTGTACCATCACCCCTCTTTTATTGTAAAAAAAATTTACAAAAAAAAAAAATCACCCTGTATATAAGAGTACGGAATAGTAGTTGTTGTTTGGACAACACGCAATGGTTAATTAATATTTAAAAAAATTTTGAGAGTGGGAAATGCATTTGTTAAATTGAAAAACATATTATAATGGATTGACACTAATGTATGGATAATTGTATAGTTACATCAATTCTATTAATATAATTTAATTGATTTATATGATTAAATTGTACCTAACTTTTAATAAATTGGAGACCTATAATACTATTTCTAAGTGTATAGGGTAAATATATTAATTATCTAATTTTAAATCTTAAATCATCATATATTAAGATATTGAGTTTAGCTTAGTATAGTCTAATTAAATGATTTTATTTTAAATCTTAAAAGGTAAACTATGTATGGTTTATCTTTTCTGTTATCACATTACTTCGTTTTTTATTTATTTATTTATTATTATCATGTTGACGATTATTATTTTTATTTTTTCCCTTTTCATTTTGTTATCCAATTTAGTAATTTTGATGTGCCTTGTTTTTGATGTTTTTTCTTCATTTAATTTTCGTTTTATGTGTTTTGGTAGCCTCAAATTCGTATTATTTGCTTTTTCATTGCAAATACGAAGATGAAACCACACACTTCATTTGTGCATCCAATTGTATTTGGGGCCCGATGATTCCGCTTTAGTTCTACAAATACCATTTGTATTCATTTTAATTATTTATTTATTCAGTCCATGTTCAATGTGCTATAATTTATATTCAATGGTTCATATATTGTAAACAATTAATGGTTATATATATATGTATTAATACGAAGTTAATATTCAAGTCATTAATTATTTATAAAATCATTTCTTTTCAATATATCATTTTTCATTGTTATTCACATCAAAGTAATCTGGTAATTTTCTTTTTATTCTTATCTTTTTTATGAAAATACAAAGCTATTATTCAAGTCATCACAAGAATTACTCTGCACTGCAGGGTTGCAAAAAAGCCGGCTAAAATTAAAAAAAGCCAGGCCGGTTGGCTTTTATTGATTTTAGCCGGCTTTTTGTGGCCAAAATTGGCCTTTTTTGGCCATAATTGGCTTTTATACAGTGATGCCTTTTAATTATAATCTATACATTTTTAAGTGTCTTTTAACTAATTTTAATGATGTTTAATTCACTTTGACTTTAATAAATTTATTTATTAAAATGAAAAATTGGGATTTTCATTCATTATGAGAAATTGGGTTATGTTATAACCCAATTTTTCAATAATGAAGATATTAATACTAGAATAACACATTGATGGAGTTGCCAGTGGTTTATAGTCAGAATTGCAAATATGTCAGCTAAATTATAAAATGGCCATACCAAGTGCTTTTTCTGATTTACATTGGCCATTAATTCTACCCTTGTTTTTCCATTTTTACTGCTCTATAAAATTAAAGAAGACTATGGTTACTTGGTTACTTGTTTTATTACGTAACTAATTTTAAGAGTTGTTAAAATGTCATGTTTTATTCCCTATAAACATTTAAAATAGTACATATAAAAAAACACCATTTCTCGCTATTGAAAATAGTATTTCGAGTTATGCATTATTTCATAATATATTCACAATTTATTCTCAGTTAGTATATGCATGAATATATTAATTCATGCAAGTGGGCATATATGCACTATTAAATAACAAAGAGTTATTCAAAATTTTAATTCAACAAGTTTTATTAGAACATTTTTTGTTGTTGTTTTAATTTTATATAATTATGTATTAAACTCTCCTCAAATACTGAATCCTTCCTAATTTCTCTTTCAACATTGTTCATTTTATGACTTAATCTTTACATATTGACCTGTAAGAATGTTTCCATGAATGCTTTGATGTGTTTAATTTTGTATTAATTGAATTAAATATAATTCTTAAGAATGTGTAATATAACAACTATGGAATATAGAAGTTTAAAAAACATTTTTTGAGTATATTTTCTTTTTTCCAAGATTTACAATTTTAAGACATAATGCCTTCACAGTTGACTTCTGGCAGTTATAAAGACATATTTATTTGAAAAAATAAATAGAAACGTATTACTTTTTTAGTAGTAAATAATTAAAATATTAAAAATAAATCAGTCCACGTTTAATATGGATTCGATACAAATTAACACTTTAAAACTAAAAGCCGGCTTTGTTCAATTTTAGCCGGCTTTTTTTAAGTGGATAAAACGAAAAAAAGCCGGCCGGCTTTTTTTGGCCCGGCTAAAAGCCGGCAACCCTGCTGCACTGCCATACTTATATACGATAAAGAAATAAAATGCAGGCCAGGAAAATCACATTCATTTTCATTGACAATCATATTTTAATTATGAAAAATTATTTGTAAAATACAGGATTTGTTACATTCCTCATATAGGTGTTTCATAAGTTATAAATTTTAATTAGAAATTAAAAAATAGAAATAATAATAAACTAGAAAAGGATATCTATACAGTATAGCAGAAGGCCCTTCACTTTGCACACATTACAGTGTGACATGCCAGAAAAATGACAATCTGATATTCTAAGTCTTTTAATTGCTTTATATACCTCTTGTTTGTTTATACGTCTCTTGAGGTTTGCTACAAGTTATTTTCTGTATAATAGAATGCAGATAGTGTTTACAGGGGCACATAAAAGATTTCGGCTACTATACTATATCCGAAGAATTGTATAGTATCACACCAAGATCTGAATATTTTAAAAATTTCGTTATGATAGAACGTACCACCTTTCCTACACTTGCTGTGCGAATTCCGACTTGTGCTAACTGTGTTCGAAAGTGTTTCATAATCTATGCATGACGTATGACTTTTACTTTCTTGTTTAAGCTTAAAATGTGCATGATATATTTATTTTTCATTGGTAAAGAATTTTTTCTCTTAAACCTAAAAAACTTTAAACTTACAAAACATCTGCTCTGTCTTTACGACTTCCTTTTCCAAGATGGCCGCACCATCTTCTAATAGGGTCGTCGGCCGCCATATCCCTTTTCTTATATTAAATGTAAGTCATTTTTATTCTTTAGGTCACATGCTGTTCTTGCATACGATATTTTTACGCATTTTGAATGTCAGGGTCAGACATTCAATGCCATTCACTACACACCTGGGGTTCGACCCTCCACATGCAAAGAATTGGGGGGCAGGGTGCGAGACCAAGGAAAGGAAAGGTGCAGCAGCCACGTTCCAGTCGCGTGCCGCTGCTTACCATCTGCTCTGCCCCTATTTACAAAATTTACAACCCAACACGGTTTAAACGCCATGGTTATTATAAAATCTTTCAGCTTTCAAGATAATAAAAGAGCTTCTTTTTCACTGGTTTGAGGAACGTTTCCCGTGATTAACTGTTAGAGATTAACTTATTGTATAAGGGATTTATTTTGTCTTTTAAATATTTTATATCTTTCTATCTCAGGCAATACCGGAGGGGCTCTGTTAAATAATCTAGCTGGAAAATAAAAATTATTATAATAATAAAAGTAATATGTCGGAAATTACACATCGATCGTAGCAAATGAAGTGCGTTCATACGGCAAAGAAGTTTTAAAAATATTCAGATCTTTATGTAATAGTATACAGTACTTCGGACACTGTATAAGTATCCGAAATCTTTTGTGTGTCCCTGTGAATTCTATCTTCTTTCTATAATACAGGAAGTAACTTTCAGTAAGCCGCAGCAACATATATCAATTTTATAAAATGTGAAATAGTTTAATATAGTTAAAACGCGCTCCAAACAATGTTTTCCTCTATATCATTATGTATTGAAATACTTTTGTGTAGCTCTGTAAGTTAATAAAAAAATCTATTGCACAACAGATTGTACAGAATGTATATTTTCGTATATATTTCATAGATGCATTCAATTTTATTATGTTCGAAAGCGTGTAACATCATTAAAATGCACTTGAAACTATTTTTTCCCATTGGCCGTAATGTAACGGAATACTTATGATTGTTTCTGTAATTAAACTATGCATCCGATTTTCATAAAATTTGAAATGACTCGACAAAAGGATGCAACAATTATATATTTTAAATTTAAAATAATTCGGTTGTGTAATTTTTGCTCTGCTATATGTGGACAGACAGACCGATTGAAAGACGACTATAGGTGCTACGTATTTACATAATTCCAACAAACGCACTTTTAAAAACCAATTAAAAATTATTTTTTAAAAAATGTACTTTGTAATGTTTTATTTTATTTATATCAGTGTAAAAAAATTTTATTAATAGGAAAACAATGATACCCTGGAAATCAGGGAATAATAATATTACATTTTTATTCCTCGAAAAAAAGTACATCTTGCATGTCTCTTATTACGCGTAAAATTACATTGAATTGTTGCTATGAATGCTTCGTCAATGTCAGTCAGAAATGAGTACAAATGAGTTTTTATTTGAATATTTCCCTCAGATAAAAAGTGACTACATAACGGTTGATATTTTGAACGCAACCATGGAATCAAAAATGAGTACCTTAACCCCTTTGCGATGGGAGCCTTTTACAAAATTTTTAATGTTTTGTCACCGGTTAAAAAAAAAAAAAAAAAAAAAAAAAAAAAAATCGTGTTTTATTAAATTGAAAAATGCTCCCATTAAATAAGTCAAATTTTACAGTATAATTTTACTGGTGGGTATAAACAAGGATTCTTAACGCTTTTTGCGGCACGTATACGTGTCGCTCGTCCCAAAGGGGTTAATGTCGAATACAAATGGATAGGAGATTTTTTGAATATGTGATTTACTTAAAATTGAGTACTTTTTAAATCAATTTTGAGAACTCTTTTTTTTTTTTTTTTTTTTTCGGAGCAATATCTTTTTTTTTCTCTTTTTTGGGGGAAAGGGGGGGGAGGAGGGCGTCCAAAAATTTACTATACATTTCTGCCGGTGACTAAAAAGACCAAAATAATAAAAACTTCAGCACTTTAAAAAAAAAATAATAAAATTATATATTTTTAAATAAAATTACTGCGTTTTGTCTAGATTGAGGAAAATTTTGAAGTTTTTGAACTTGTTCTGATTCAAACTTTGAAAGATCAGCATGTCAAAGAGATTGGATTTGAAAAAATAAAGAGTTCAAAAGTGACCCTTTCTCGTAATAATAACTATTATTATCAGTAACATCTTTATTAAAATGCATATGTAACAAAAAAGAGGAAGCGTAGTAGTTTATTTTTCAAAAATAAATAAAATAAAAATAAATAAATAAATAAATACCTAAACAAATAGGGAATAAAATGTGCATAATTGTGCTATTACGGTTTTGCAAATAATAAAAGAGCTTCTTTATTCACTAGTTTGAGGAAAGTGCTTATGGGATATTGTCAGTACATCTTTTTGCAGGTGTTTTCTTTCTATTGCTGAAATAGATACTACCATACTATATTACAGTTTTATGTAGAAAGAGGTTGGAAAAATAAACTTTTGATTTAAATATTTTTTTTCTAATCATTTTTATATACCAGGAAAATAGTGTCTCGTTCTTTGTAATTAAAGAAGTTAGATACAAAAGCTATTTTTTTTCCGGGTTCAGTTCTGGATCTTAACTCTGACCTGTTTGATGCTTTTCACAAGTACCAGGTAATCCAAAAGTCAGGACGAACTTTAGAAATGAATAATTTGAAAACGAATCAAGATACAAAGATACGGTTTGCATCGAACGGATGGTGAAGAAACCGGGTTTTGTGTAACAGGAAAAAAAATAGTTTTGTTGGCGACCAACAAATGGCGCTAGAGTTTTTTATTGCACCAAAAGATGATTTACAAATGGAAAAATGCTGACAACTTAATTACAATTAATTAGTACTACACAGGGCTGTAGCTAGAAGTGAACAACAGGGGGGGGGATCAAGAGATTGTAGGGGGGCTCATAATATTTTTTTCTTTCTCTCTGACGCAGAAAGATAAATTGATGCATATTCACATTGTAGTTATTATGTTTCATATTAAACTGTTATAATAACTTTATTTTATGCTACGAAAAGTATATAATGATGAAAATTTTGAGTGTATAACTGATGCAAAATTAAACATCCTGTTAGCTTCATATGTACAAATAGGATGAGGGAGTGTTGAAACACTTATTTTAGATACAATTTAGTAATTCTGCGAAACTATGAAAGGGTCTCAAAACTCAATTAGAGTTTTGAACAGAATTTCATTTGAATTTTCGGAACAGAAATTCATTTGATGACCTTAGAATCATTTCCAGGGGGGGGGCTCAAAATATTTTAAGGGGGGGGGGCTGAGCCGCCCATAGCGCCCCCTTAGCTAGGAAGACAAATGTTTCCAATAGAATGAAGAGAGCCTTCTGCAGTCCTCACAGATCACCCTGTCAAATTAGTTCTTGAACAACAACAAAAAGCAACAGAAGAAAGAAATAGTGCCAAAATTAAAAATGATATTAAAAGAAGAAATCAGATCAAAAAACGCAAAGGAAAGCAATCTGTGAAAAAGGTTTTGTTTCCTTTTCATCCCTCATAGCCTGAATGTAGTGGTCTGAATCGTCAAAAGAGGAAGAAGAAATCTATTAAAGAAAGTGACGATAAGGAAGACGAAGACAATATCTGCCTACGTTGTCTGAAAGATTTTAATCAAGTTATGCCTGGGGAAGAATGGATCCAGTGCAATGAGTGAGTTGCAAACGTTGGGCTCATGTGAAATGTGTTCGAAAAGAAGTTAATGGATTATATTTTGAATGCATTCATTGTAATAATCCCTCTGATTTGTAAACTTAATTTGCAAATATTTCTTTTATACATACATGCATTAAAGTTTTTATTCACTATTATGAATTCTATTTAACTTCTAAATAAACACAAAAAAGAGCATTGCAGGCCAACTTGCCCTACACAATAGGCCAACCTATCCCATGCACGGGGACGTTGGACCACATGACATCATACCATAACTAAATTCATAAAGTTCTTAAAATTTCATTTAAACTAAAAGTAACCGTTTTGATCACTAGTTAAATGTATTAGGTATTGTAAAAAAATACTACATCTGAAAATAAACAAAATTTAGGTACTGAAAAAAATAACATAAAAAAACCTAGGCCAACGTGCCCCGGTCGCGGTCTCTCCTACGTGAAACGTAGTAAATAAGGTGCGTTCGTACGATAACGAAGTTTTAAAACTATCACTCTTATATATCAATCACATAAAATTGTAAATAGTCAATTACAATTAAAATGAGCACAAAACAATGTTCTCCCTATACTATTAAGTAATGGAATACTTTTGTGTGGCCTTGTAAATAAATAACAAGTGTTCCTTGCACCACATATTATGCAAAATGTATATTATAATATGTACTTTATAGATGCATATCAATTTTATTATGTTAGAATGAGTGTAACACCATTAAAATACATTTGAAACATTTTTTCCCATTGATCGTAACATAACGGAATACTTTTGATTGTCCCTGTAATTGATCTATGCGTCCGATTTTCATAATATTTGAAAGGACTCGACAAAATTATGTAGTATTTATGTATTTTAAATTTCGAACGATTAAAATGCATTTGAAAATCCCTCCCCTACCCCCCTAATGACCGTAATGTAGCGGAATATTTTTGATTCTCCCTGTAATTGATCTATGCATCCTATTTTCATAAAATTTGAAATGACTTGACAAAATTATGTAATAATTATATATTTTAAATTTCAAACGATTCGGTTGGGTAGTTTTTGCGTTGTCATATGCGGACAGACGGACGGACTGAACGACAAATATAGATGCTACGTATTTACAAAATTACGATCGCACCTAAAAAGTAAACGTTTCGCCAAGCTACTCGCAAAGCATCATCAGCACAAATATCCATTGCATAACAAATAGTCGCATTCATGTTGCCAGAAATTATTTTGGAGGTTCGGATCTTGTTGCGCTTTAAAGATATTTTTTGTCGGGTTTGCGTCTTGTGCCGGGTTGACTTCAAATTAAATTTTCGAGTTCAGGTTGTGTACAACCAAAACCGACTGTTAATCTCATTTCAATCGATCAGAGGGTTTAGTAGATTTAATTATTTTATCAGCATAAAAAAAAATTCCTTCCTCAAAATAACTTTAAAATAGAATCAAGCAAAATCCAGAAAATAGCATATGCCGTCTTGAACTCTTGGGGACTGCGCATATATAACGTTATCAACTTTTACGTACTTTTGGACTCCCTCGTCCCTCACACTAAAAAATGAAGATCCAAATTGGGTTGAAAGATTTCTGGGTATAGGTAATTTTCCTGAAATGGTACAGTAAGGAAAATGGTAGAGTATTGTTCCCAAAATAGATAACCCAAAATGGTTCAAAACAGAGCAGATCTTTATTAACATTAAATTAATCAAAATTTCTGAGGTATAATGTATATACTATATAAGATATTTTAATTGTTTTAATGTCATTAAAAATCAGGCTTATTTAAAACGATTTTGTGCTACAAACTGAACTTTCCAAATTGGAACAATTCTGTACCCAGAAATCTTTCAACCCAATTTGGGTCTTCATTTTTTACTGGGCTCTCAACATTATACGTTATCATACATTGACACCCCCCTCCCCCGATAATATCGTTATCAACAGGTAATTTTCTTTTACCTTTTTCTTTGGAATGATATTCAAAACTGGTTACATTTATTTTTCGCATACTATAGTAATTCAAATTAAGAGAAGTCAATAAAATAATACTTTACATCAAATAACACTTAAAAGAAATTCTTCTTATATTTTATAATAACTTTTTGTTATACAGGGTGATTCAAAATAACGTGGTCAAAATGAAATAACAAATCAAGCATTCAACAAAGATAAAAAAATCACATAGGGTCGCAAACTACTTATTGAGTCACAAAGGTGTTTTATTCTAGCTAAACCCGGTTTGAAAGCAATAATTTCGAAGAAAATAAAAACATTGTGATGAAAATGCAACGATATGTACGTTATTTTGTGTGAAATATGATAACTTTACGAAAAGCACTGGAAAAACATACTGCTCAAGCAATCAATGATACCGTATAAACTGTTTATCACAGTCCAAAATGTGAGGTGTTAAATGCATATTGCTGATGTGCATAAAGCAAACTTCTACCACTTTTGCATGGTGTTATCACATTTAAAACAAAGGTGAGAATGTCTTTTAAATGTTTTATTACAATATACTTCAGTTTTCTGAAATTTATTACTATCATCGAGTTAGGATGAAACGCCCTATATTTGTGACTCAATAAATGGTTTGCGGCCCTATGTTCCTATGTGATTTTTTATCCTTGTCGTATGCCTCATTTGTCATATCAGTTTGTCAACGTTTTTAGGTGCGTTCGTAATTATGTAAATACGTAGCACCTATTGTTGTCGCTCAGTCCGTCCGTCTGTCCGTCTCTCTGTCCGCATATAACAACTCAAAAACTACCCAACCGAATCGTTTGAAATTTGAAATACATAATTATTACATAATTTTGTCGAGTCATTTCAAAATTTATGAAAATCGGATATTTAGATCAATTACAGGGACAATCAAAAGGATTCCGTTACATTACGGTCAATGGGGAAAAAGTTTCAAATGCATTTTAATCGTTTGAAATTGAAAACGTATATTTATTACATAATTTTGTCGAGTCATTTCAAATTTTATGAAAATCGGATGGATAGATCAATTACAGGAACAATCAAGAGTCTTCCGTTACATTACGATCAATGGTAAAAAAAGTTTCAAATCTATTTTAAAGGTGTTACACTCATTTGAACATAATAGAATTGATATGAATCTATGAAGTATATACTAAAATATACATTCTGTACAATCTGTGATGCAAAGAATATTTATTATTAAATTACAGGGCCACACAAATGTATTCAACTAAATAATGTTATACGGGGAAACATTGTTTGGGGCGTGTTTTAATCATATTAAACTACTTCACATTTTATGAATAAGATATACGTTAATGAAGTATAATAAAAATTACTCCCTGCATATTTACAGGAACACAAAGATTTCGACCACTATACTGTATCCAAAGTACGCTCTACTATATCAGCAAGATCTGAATATTTTAAAACTTCGTTATAGTACGAACGCACCTCATTTGCTACGCTTCACGTGCAATTTCCAACTTGTTTGTTAGTAAACACAAACTTCATTTCAAATATACTTCACATATGGTTTCTCGAACAGTGATTGTACATGCATACACATTTGAAAAAGACTAGGGATATCAAATGTTTTGGCATTCCCTATTTTAGAATTAAATAATTTTATAATAATTTAGATCACTAATAAAAATTTGTATTTTCATAAAAAATGATAACAGACTGAAAATCGATAATGTACTATTTTGAACCAAAAACCATGTTGCAAATAAAAAAAGAACATTTCGCTTGGATGAAAAATGATATCGATATCAAACGACAGTCCCTACCCCCGCTCCCAAGAGATATCTTATGATATCAATCGCTAGACTCTTCCTCCTCATAAAAGGATAACGTTATATTTTCACAGCCCTCTATAAGTAATATAGTAATTTATTACTATATTGTTTCTTCAGCATTATCAAATTACTTTTCATTTAAAGAAACAGAAAAAGCACGGGGGCAGGACTCAATAGTTAATATGGCAGCAAACCAGCATCCGTCTCACGTGACTGTGTTTGTCACATCTGCCATCTGCTTCCTCTTCTTTTCAGTTTTAGACAAAATTATCGTAATCGAATGCCCACATGCGCGCATTTGTCGTCAACTCCCTAAAGTTGACAGTCCAAAGTAATCTATGGACTTTCTATATTCATACTGGTCCCAAAAAAGAGAAATTATTTCATTAATGTTTTATTTTCTGCGATAAAATATTGCTATTGTTGACCTTATACGTATTACTGGATATTAAGACTCTTGGATTTACTGGTAAGTTCCATTTATACGCTATTTTGTAGAATGGATACAGATTAAGTGCAGTAGACTCTCCCATTTCCGTACTAATGCGGACTGGGTTAATCCGGATATGATTTAGGAAAAAAAAAAAAAAAAAAAAAAAAAGTTGGAAATTGCACGTGAAGCGTAGCAAATGAGGTACGTTCGTACGATAATGAAGTTTTCAAAATATCACTCTCATATATCAATCTCATAAAACTGTAAATAGTTAGTTACAATTAAAATGCGCAACAAACAATGTTCTCTCTATACTCATTATGTAATGGAATACTTTTGTGTGGCCTTGTAAATCAATAATAAAAGTTCTTTGCACAACAGATTATGCGAAATCTATATTATAATATATAGTCTTTGATACACATCAATATCATTATGTTCGATTAAGTGTAATATTATTAAAATGCATTTGAAACTTTTTTTTCCATTGACTGTAATGTAACGGAATACTTTTGATTGTCCCTGTATTTGATCTATGCATCCTATTTTCAAAAAAAAAAAAAAAAAAAATGAAATGACTTGATAAAATTATGTAATAAGTATGTAATTTAAATTTCAAACGATTAAAATGCATTTGCAACATTTTCCCCCATTGACCGTAATGTAACGGATCTATCCATCCGATTCTCATAAAATTTGAAATGACTCGACAAAATTATGTAATAATTATATATTTTAAATTTCAAAAGATTCGGTTGGGTAGTTTTTGCGTTGTTATATGCGGACAGACAGACGGACGGACTGAACGACAACTATAGGTGCTAAGTATTTACATAGTTACGAACGCACCTAAAAGGGGGGGGGTTAACAGGGAGGGATATTTTTTTAGCATTAAAAAAAAGTCAAAAATGTATCTATTCGACCTATAAAACTGCTGTTTTCGCTTTTTGTTATATTTACATTTTTTTTTTTTTTTTTTTTTTTTTTTTTTTTTTGTAGCCATTTCCAACAAAGTTGAACAGTGCTTATGTATGTTTGTCTGTCCGTCTGTTCACGCTCTAACTCCCGTGAATTTAATCGGATTTTCATGCAATTGCTAAAGTTTACTTAGGGACACATGCATATTTGGTATTGAAGTAAGGTATGTACGATTAATGGTTCATTTACAGGGTGCACTCAAAAGAAGGTCCACTCCCTCCAGATTTCCACTCAAAAGAATTCGATTACATTATGGTGTATGGGGAAAAATCGTTTGAAGAGTATTTTAATGAAATTATGCTATTTCAAATGTAACGAAATGGATATAAATCACTGAATTTCACTACGATCACGTTAAAACAGAACATTTATACTATTTTTTATTAATTTACAGGGACACACAAAGGGATTCGGTTTTGCGTAATAATTGCTGGAATGAAAGTTTTAAAATTCAGTATGCGCCTTTAAATTTAATTAGTTTTTTGGATATTACTTTTTATACATAATTTCTATGCCTCGTATACAGGGCTGCACAAAAATATTCGAATACCATTCTCTTTATTAGAGGTAATTGCTGAAGGGGAATTTTCAATTGAAATATATGTATCTCTTAAATGAATTAAATTTTGGAATGTATGATTTCAATAGATTCAAATCGCTATATCATATACAGGGCTGCTAAAAAATTCAGACAATTTTCCAGATTTTCGTCGGATTCAGATTTGGTTCGATTCAGATTTTAGGTATTTTTTCAAATTGATTTTTAAGGTTCGGGTCGGATTCATGTCCAGGGAAATTATTTTGTCTTGCTCGGATAAGGTTTTGGATCTTTGGAATATTTTTGTCGGGTTCAAATTTCGTTCGATTCAGATTTCGGGTTTTTTTAATGGAATTTTTAGGTTCAGGTTGGGTTGGGCATCCACGGAAATTATTCTGTATTGTTCGAATAAGGATATGCTTCTCTGGAATATTTTTGTCAGGTTCAGATTTAGTTCAGTTCAGATTTCGAGATTTTTTCAAAGAAATTTTTTAGGCTCTGATTGGGTTCATGTTCATGGAAATGTTTTGTGTTTTTCGGATCCGGGTATGGTTCTTTGGAATATTTTTGTCAGGTTCATATTTGGTTCGATTCAAATTTCAGATATTTTTTTTCAAATGGAATTTTTAGGTTCGGATCGGGTTCATGTCCACGGAAATTATTTTCTCTTATTCGAATCCGGCTATGGTTCTTTCAAATATTTTGATCGGATTCAGATGTAGTTTGCATAAAATTTCAGATTTTTTTCCAAATGGAATTTTTTAGGTTCGAGTCAGGTTTATGTTCACGGAAATTATTTTGTCCTGCTCTTATCAGGTTCTTTGGAAATTTTTTATCGATTTCAGATTTCGTTCTGGTCATTTTTCGGGGATTTTTCAAAGAAAATTTTTAGGTTCTGGTCGAGTTGCATATACACGAACATCATTTTTTCTTGTTCGGATTGGGTTATGCTTCATTTGAATATTTTTGTGGGATTCAGATTTGGTTCGGTTCAAATATCAAATTCATAGTTTAGTTTTTTCAAATAGAATTTTAGGTTCGGGTCGGGTTTAAGCTCATGGAATTTTTGTCTTGCTTGGATCGGAGTATGTTCTGTTTTTTCCCGAGTTGGGATCGGGTTATGTGTTAATACGCCTAAACATTATGTTTTGCTACTATTCTTTTAGTGACTATTTTTGATATATAATTTACTTTGCTATTTGATAATTTATTACTGTGTATGAATCGTCTGCTGATTCGAACAATTGTACGTCAAACAGCCATTTCATTTTTGTTTTAAAAACAAATTAAAATCATAATAAATTTTAAAATTAAATAAAATGCATTCAAATTTAATCAATGATTTAAAAAAGCCTCGTATATACATATATATATTTACTGCAACATAGCTAACCACACATACATTCTAATGTACGAAGTACCAACGATCTGGCGTACAACAGCTGTGTTCAAAAATCCTAAGTTAAACTTTCATTTTGCCAGTCTATGAATTTTAAAGGTCTTTGGATAAAACAGTCACTTTTGAAATGTCAAAATTTTTATTTGAACAACATATATATGACTTGTGTGCTCGACATGTAAGCCTGCTTATAAGTCATCGTCAATATACAAGGACGAGGTAACACAAAGAAATTTACAACGCAGGAGAAATACAATCAGGAGCTCCACACAAAGTGTGCGTGCAATGGAGCCAACGGGAATCGAACCCACAACCTCCAGATTAGCAGAGCGGCGTCTTAACCACTCGGCCACGGAAGCCCGTCAAAATCTCAAATTGGTTTCTTTAATTCTGTCTCAGCTTTCTTAATTACTTCTGCGAAAATTTTATACAACCAACCAAACGTAAACAAACGAAAGGGAAAAAAATTGGGAAAAGATGATTTTTTTATGAAAGTGACCTCTCGATTTTAATTAATTAGTTAATAATTAGAATTTCGAAATTCTGAATATCAGGTGCATCAGGAGAGACTTCGAGCTACTCTCAAAAAATTTTTTAACCTCGTACGTGCCGTAGGTTTCGCTAACTATCGCAGACACACGGACATACACACACAGAGCGTTTTTTTCCCTTTTATTAGTATTGATTCAGGCCAAAAAGACTTTTAAAAATTCTAAATATTCCCACAAGTTCAATTTTTGCAAAGCCAAATGGAATTTTTCGCAATTTTCTGACGACAAATTTTCCAATATAGCTACAGATGTTTGCTTTTCCATTATAAATCGACGTACTACTGTAAATATAATTCGTATTTCCTAGATAATCAGGCTACAATAAAAGCTACAATCTGCTTCCAAAAACGAAATATCAAATGAATGGAGATAGTATTTGAAAATAATTGGAACGATCGCAAAATGCTAATCCCTAACAAATCGCGTCTGAATTAGGACGTTGTCTAAAGGAATACGAATTGTAAATCATTTTCCAAAGCAATTACGAATGAGGTACCGTTGAAATATCCATAATCAATGACAAATTCGGAATGCATCAAGCTATCTTATAAAATTTACTGAATTATAATAGGCTGAAATAAACATTTTTTTAAATACACTCCGTTAGAGGCCTATACTGCTCATTTTAAAATCACTCTTCACATTTTTTTTTTTTAAATACATTCTTTTATAAGCCTTCAGTGTTCATCTTAACCTTCCTACCCTGAATGGGTCTAATCGACCCATAACTATAATTTGTTTTATGCGATGCGAACCAGAATTTTTTTCATAAAGAAAATTAAATAACAGATTCAGAGAAATAAGTCAATTAAATATATTAAAATATTTTAAATAACAATTCTGGTGTGAAATGTTTTTATCAAGATTGAGTAAAATTTGAACTGGGTAGGAAGGTTAAAATCAAATTTCACATTTAAAAATGGTTTTTTTAATACGCGCTTTTATAAGCCTTCAGTGTTCATCCAAAAATTCACACTTCCCATTTAAAAATAGCTAAAAAAAAATATACATTCTTTTATAAGCCTTCAATGTTCATCCTAAAAATAAAACCTCACATTTAAAAATAGTTTATACATATATACATATGTATCTCTTCTATTAACTGTTAGCGATATGAGATTGCAAGTTTGAATTTTTTTCCCCACATGTTGGTGATTTTATAAGTTTTTTCTCTTTTCTCAGTTAAATATTATTGGTCTAATATATGTCTTATTTTTTCATTAGAGATATTATTTCATTGACTTATATTTCGATTTTTCGATTAATCGTATAATTGAGAAATCACTTTTAGGATTTTCCTGATTTCTAATCAGAAATTAATCGTAACTGCTGTGTCTACTTGGTATTATCCTTGAAAACGAGCCAAGTACCACAGTTTCCAATAATTTTTATTGCTCCAATATTGATGACTCCTCTTGTCTTGTTTAAGTTTGTTATTTATTTGGTTTTTATTTATTCATTGTTGATGTTAAATAGTAGTATTATATAATGGTTATATATATGTATACACTCTTATAAAAGCGTTCAAAGTTCATCTTAAAAATCACACTACACATTTAAAAATTTTCTCCTGGTACAGGCCAAAAAGATTTTAAAGTTTCAAAACATTCCCACAATTTCAATTTTTACAACGCCAAAGAGAATTCCTTGCAATTTGCTCCAATATTGATGACTCCTCTTGTCTTGTTTAAGAGGATTCATCCAAATAAATTTAGATGTAGTATCATTCTGATAAGGCACCTCCGTGATTGGTATTAGGTGTTCATTGGATAAGTATAAAGAGGAGAACGGGGGGGGGCTAATTCCCCTCCCCTTAATTGATATAACTGGGTTTTTCATGCAGATTTTTTATATGATAAATCATATCCCTGATTAGTTGTCTGAGCGTAGCGAAGTCTTATACTCAGAGTACGTAACGATATTAAAAGTAAAATGACAAATTTTTCCATATAGTTACAGATGTTTGCTTTTCCATTATTAACTAACGTACTATTATAAATATAATTCAGTTAATATAGATAATCAGGCTGCACAAAGCTAGTCTGCTTTCTAACACGAAACGTCAAATGAATCGAGATAATATTTGAAAATAATTGGAACGATAGCAAAATGCTAATCCTTAACAAATCCTGTCTGATTTTGTATGCTGTCCAAATTAATACGAATTGTAAATGATTTTCTAAAGCAACTACGGATGAGGTACAGTTGAAATATGCATGATCAATGGTAAATTCGGAATGCATCAAGCTGTGTTACGAAAATTTCTGTAATATATATGAATAGTCGATCGATAAAAATCGATGCTGAATATTTCTGCATCCATCTCATAAGGCTAAATTTCCGTTTTAAAACTAGCTGTGCTTGAATTACAATTTCAAGTGAATGGGCTGGGCAGCTTCAAAAACCATATAAATTAAATTTTTCCCTAAGAAAGATCAAGAATACTTTTTTGTTATATTTCTTTTCAGTATTAATAAATTATAAAAAATATTTCATATTAACAAACACTTTGAAGTTCAAATTCTATAACCAGCCAAAAAATATCCATAAAAATTTGTTTACTTATGAATAATACAGTGCTAGCTCACAGGCTATCAAAGCCTGTGAGCTTATGTACCCGTCCGTTCTGTATGTGCGTATGTGCGTAACGCGATAACTCGTGATAAAAATATCCGATTCCCTTGAAATTTTGGATATACGTGTATTCTGATAAGGCGCTTCCCTGATAAGTTTTTGGAGTTCATTCGATATGTATAACAGGGGAAACGGGGGCTAATGCCCCTCTCCTTAATTTACATGAATGGGTTTTCCATGCTGAATTATCAGTTTTCGTTCGAAATTTAGTTGTTGTATCATTCTGATGAGGCACCTCCGTGATTAGTATTAGGTGTTCATTGGATAAGTATAAAGAGGAGAACGAGGGGGGCTAATGCCCCTCCCCTTAATTGATATAACTGGGTTTTTCATGCAGATTTTTTATATGATAAATCATATCCCTGATTAGTTGTCTGAGCGTAGCGAAGTCTTATACTCAGAGTACGTAACGATATTAAAAGTCAAAACAATTCTTTCGTCAAGCAAATCTCAAAAAGTACTTGTCGGATTTCGATTCTGTTTGTACCAGAAGGTACCTATGAAGGTAATCTGGTGAATGCACCTACTTTTAAAAATTAATTCCAAATAGTTTAAAAGTTATATTAAAAAACTGATAAAAAAGCACAGTTTATTTGCATACGTCACAGAAATTAGGTGAGCGTGATTTTCACCGGTTGGATATTTTCGTAGATAACCGAATCAGTACATGGAGTAAATAGTAATCATTTACGCACTCAGAAATATTGAATGCAATAAAACATTTTAAAATTTAATCATGCCGGAAAATAAAACTGTTATTTTTTTATATTAAAAAATGTCATAAAAACTTTGATTTTGAGATTTTGTGATAATCTCTTAATAGCATTTTTTGATCGCTAAAAGAATGTTTTATATATTTCACGTGTGAAAATTAGAAACAATTACGTTTTTAAATAAAAGGTTTCTTTTATGACATCATTTTCCCTTTATATTTATTTTTATTGCATGTTCTCTTTTAACTTACATTTTATTTGTGTGTGGAAGTCAATTCTGGTCACTAATTTTTCGGCACGGATACCTCAAGCGCATCAGATTTGGCGCAATTTTTTTCAAAGCCCATTTGGCGAAAACTCCGTTTTCAAATAACGCTTACATACACATTTTTAAATTATTTTCTATTTTCAAAAAGAACTTACAGTAAATAAAATAATAATAATAATAATTAATAATTATAAAAAGAAATATTTTATATAATTAAGAAATGAAAGTAAATAAACATTTTATGAGTAAATAAACAAATAATAAATAAATAAAGCCGGGTTATCATCTCAGGTAAAATAATGCCATTTTGACGCCAATTATGTACCCTGGTGCATATGTGACATCTTTTCCCATTTTTCATCCATTTCCTGTTGGCATACAACTTTGGAATATGTATGCATACCTGGGAGCAATACTGGAATTAGACATTGATTTTTTTTTTTTTAATTTGATCCCAAAAGGGGCAATGGGGGCTATTTCTTAAAGATGTATGAGGGCCATTCCACTGTCACGTGCAGGACAATCAGACACCATAACTCCACCAAAATTGTGTTATAGGGCTTAAAATTCTTCAGAAACAGGAATAAACACATTTTTGTAAGCTTATGTTTGGTATAACAATATCTCAGGCAGGGACAGATTTTTCCTAAAGGGTTTTATGATTTAGTTATTAATTAATTTGCATGCGTCACGTGCAGGACATCTGAAGTCAACCACTTGTAATTTGCTTCATGATCCAGCTAACATTTCTGCTCTACTAGTTTTGCAATTTCAAAAGAAAAAATATATATTAGAAGCTAAAGGTATAATGTTCATGAAATAAACATCATTTTTTGAAAAATAAATTTTTAAACTGCTAAAAATATATAACGTATAGTGCCACGTGCGGGACACGGTTGTCACGTGTGGAACATTTGCAAATATCATTCAAGTAACCTTTTCAAAAATCAGAAAATAAAGGAATACAAAAAAGAAAATACATATTATACATTTTACAATACAAAAATATTTATTTTAACTTTTTTTTTGTACAAAATAAATGTTCAAATTGACATTTTTTATACATAAAATAAAGTAAATGTATAAACAGAAACTGAAAAGTTTTCCATAAATTTGAAACAACCTCTATTTTTAGTTACAGTGGAAGTTGATATTTTTTTTTTACATCTTTAAATGAATATAGAACTTTATCTGGATACTGTGGCCACTTGTAGAATTTACCACTCTTTATTATGACAGACGCTTCAATACTATCATGATTGGTGCTTGTAATAATTTCACCAGGATAATTAATGCCATCATATTTTACAACTACCCATTCACCCATCTTAAAAGAAGTTGCTGTTTCTAAAGAGATGTTTAATATACAGTAAAACCCCGATAATTCGGATTAATTGGGACCGGACCCAATCCGGATTATCCGGAGAATTAGAAAAAAAAATGAAATAAAATGTAACATACTAACAGAAAATCCCCTTTATGTTAAACTTATTGAATATTTGCAGACAGTAATAATGTTTACTTTGCTTAATTATTCCGAAAACATGTCAGAAAAAGTTTTTTTATTTAGAATACGACGATGAAACAAGTTAATGTTATAGAAATTAGCCAATCGCTTCTCAAACTTGAAAAAAAAATGACCAAACCGATCCGAATTATCCGGAGATCCGGATTATCGGGGTCCGAATTAGCGAGGTTCTACTGTAATTGCTCCTGGAGGATTCATAGCACCATTTTCCCCCTTATCTTTTTCATTCTTCTAGCACTAGTAGACTTAGATCTTTCCATTTCTGCTAAATAAATAACAAACTTTATCAATTATAAATGCTTTTGTCTAAATTTACTTAATCTCATAGAAACATTGAACTTTAATTCTATTTTAACTTAGAAAAACAGAATATAAATAAGTATTTTTATTATTTATTTTCTGCAGAATAATAACAAGTTCTTGAACACATGACTCTTCTTATTATAGAAAAAAAACCCCTATAAATTAACCTATAAATTAAGTCGATCAATTCTTACTAGAAAACAATGTGTTCTTATAATGAAAATAACCATCAAAATATTCAAATTTTATTAAAATAAATTTATAAAAAAATAGAAATAAAAAATATTAGCATCATATAAAAAAAGAAAAAATTGAACTATCATAAAATTTTTTTAAAAAAAATCTTAATTTCGTTTAAGTTACATAGAATATGTTCTTAGGACAAAATAATCATTAAACTGTTACACCTATGCTATAATAAATCTCTATTTAGCATTCAGAAAACAAAAATAATCGTCTTGCTCATAAGGTGTCACGTGCAGGACAATTTTGTTTTTATATTTTTCTCCAAATAAAAATTTGGCCCAAATTTTTAACTAGCATAGGATAAGTGTACTACACTAAACTGCTTTAGAAATGCCAATTAAACAAAATAAATCAGTTCCTTTTTTCTCCTAATTTAAAAAATTCATCTTTTGTGTCACGAGTGGGACACAGAAACAAAGCTTTTTGTGTGTGCTGTTATAATTATTTGAAATTATCCTAGATTTTTAAGTTTAGTGAAATAAAAAGAATGAATATTGGAATTACCTAAAATGTTGATTTCAAAAGTTTCATTGGATTTTTTTTCTTAAAAAAACTCACTCAAAATGCATTATAAAACTCAACATACTTGCTTGCACATGCACGCCATCTTTAAACTGTTGTGTTGCCAATCCACAAAAGACAAACTTTAAATTCTTACTCAAAACATAAAATTTGACATGTTGCCATTCAGAAAATACCAAACATATTTATTTACATAAACTTTTTAAAATGACTATCAATTTACCTTTTTTCATGGAATGGCCCATACTATTTATACTGCATAAAGGAGCCACTTACCTATTTTAATACACAAGAAGTAAGTGGTATGTAAAAACAATTATAGTATACATAAATAAAATACTTGAGATAATATACTAGAGATATAAGCACCGGGTTTGGCGAGATTTTTTTTATGCCAATCAGGAGAAAACATCGTTTTGATTACCAAATACATATAGCATGCTATAATAACACGTTATTTATTTATTTCAAAATGAAAAAAAAAAAGGGATAAACGAAACATTTTCTGTTATTAAAAAAAAAGAAATAACAATCAATAAATGATGATATTTTTAGAACAAACAATTTATTATAACATTTATATGATAACCAGCATGTTAGGCAACTGAACTCATTTTGGCACCAATTAGGTACCTCGGTGCGTATAGTGCATATAAGTACCATATTTATTTGTAAAACTGAGCATGAACGTTTACCAAGTGTGTTTTCATAGTCGCTTATATCTTTTTGCAACATAGCGCACCTTTCGAAGTCAAAACTGCACAAAAGAAAAAAAAAAACAATATTTGCAGTTTTTTTTTTTTTTTTTTTTTTTTTAATGTAATGCACATTCCGTAATCTGTATGCTCGATAATCAGACCTCGATTTTTTGCTTTAAAAGATGATATTTCATTCGACGTCTTTTTTGGATTCGACGTTTTTCTATATTTGATAGTATGCGTCTACTCGTTTTGTAACTTTTTTTTTTGTAACTTTCTTATTTATTAACAGCGACATTTGGATTTCCTATTTAAATAAAAATTCTTCTAAATACAAAAAATTGTGTTAAAACAAATAAATAAATGAAATCCGGGCATCTATTGCTCAAAGCACAAAACTTTTCCTATTGAGTTAATAAAAATCAGTAAAAACATAATTTTTATGATAATAAAATGGTGACTTATGTAATAACAGAGTCATATATTATGTACGTTATGGATTAAGTATGAATATTTCTCCACCATTTATAAATAAAAATAATAATAATAAAATAAAATGCGGACAGACCAAAGTCTATATTTGACTGAAAACAACAACCACTTTCTAAATGCTTTAAAAAAATGGCCTGTGAAAAGTGATATTTCAAAGTATTATGAAATTAGTTAAAAACCATTTATTTTAAACTAAATGAATAAGAGATTTATATTTTTAATTAAATAAGTGGGATTTGAAAAATTATTGGAAATTTATCACCATAGATGTATCAATATTACAATCAGTACCTTGTATGCAAAATGAAACAATTAACAATACTTTTTGTACCCGAAAAATGGTCGTTGTTTTTTTTAATGTTAAAAAGTAGATTACAAAATATTCCTACACAGAGATGCCAAGTCCCCGCTTATTGCATAGCAGAATTTTCTTATTGGAAAAGTTATTTTTTAAATCCGCAGAATGATCCAATTTAATAAAACATTTTCTGTATTAAAATACCGGTATCCAAAATGCCGGAGACTTGCCAGCTCTGCCTGTAACATTTTAATTAATCACACTTTTTTTAATCGGATTCAAATTTAGTGAAGACAACGTTTTTTGGCCAAAAGGAGCTTTTTTCCACATGTGTAACTACGATACAATTCCTTGATGCTGAAATAAAATGTTTTGACTTATGCTATTATTCCTTCCTCTTATTTATTTATTTGAATTTTAAATTAGATGACTCAAAATCGTGTTTTTTAAATGTATGGAAAAAATGCATTTCGAGAGAAGGCGAAAAGAACAATATTTAGCGATTTATTACCGGCGTTTGGCTAAGAGTCTTACTACCTTGTATTTAATACTCTTCACAATACTTCGCTGTTATATGGACTTAGGCGCTTTTATAAAAAGTTTGACGTAATTTGGGCTTAAGAAAGTGAGTTTTTTACTGAATAATAGAAATAAATGAAAAATGAATACTAATAAATACTAATAAAAGAAAAATGAAGCATTATATTGATCTATGTATATTTAAAAATGCATCTGCTAGCACTAATTAGATAATTTATGTGTATATAATAGGAGATAAATAGCTTTTGATTCTGTATTTCTATGCTATAAAGCATTAACGTTTGTGTGTTTTTTGTTATCATTGGAAGTACCAAGCAGATTTAAAAAATAATGTGGGCAAAAAATGTTGGTAACCATCTTTGCTGCAAAATATACTATATTTTGCGTAGGAACAATAATCACCATCAATGCACGAGCAAAAATAGTTCTAAAATTGAGCATTCTTTGATGTTGATATGACTAAAAATTTAAAATCTTTTTTTTTTTTTTTTTTTTTTTTGGTGGCAACTTTTAAGATATAATATTCTCGTTTTGAACGACTTCTAAAACATTCGACAATTTAATTTCACAAATTAAACATTTTTTTTTTCTAGAAAAAGTTTTAAACCCAATTTATTGAGAATATTGCAATTTCTAGGATACTGTTGGGGTCAGAAACTATAACTTTGGCATCACAGTAACTTATAAGATGTAAGTGTTCATTTAGGACAAATTTTTAAAAATAAGATTCCTTAACTCTTATCAACAACCTCATTGCATCCGTGGAAAACAGATATTCAACATTATAAACTATTCGGATGGATTTCACACCATATAAAATACACTCCATTCTCTTCAAGCACAATAGTTTATGTTATTTAAAGTTTCTCAAATCGGTGCGAAGCTTCTGTTTATGCTCATGACATCATTTCAAAGAGTTATGTTTCCTATATAGGAAAATTTTGTGCTTTATTTTCTGTATTACTTTTAACATTTTGCATATTTCCAATTTTATATCCATGCCTGGTTTGCTTTTCTTTTATAAAAATAGTATATGCAACTTTATATATAAGATTTTGTAATTCTATGATTCAATATGCTTATTTTCATTATATTTTATCATACATAATCATATTTTATGAATGACCAATTAAAAGTAACATCTCATTTTCTTTACTTATCGCAAGTTATTAATTGTGTATTCTCAGCAATATCGCTCAGACTAATCCCTCTGAGGGAAGTCCTAGTTTAAAGGGTTCAATGATTAAGTATAAAACGGGAAATGGAGAGAGCTGATCCCCCCCCCCCCCCCTTAATTTATTTTTCGTACGGAATTAACCCTTGAAAATATAAGGGTGTAATATACAATTAGTATGCATAGCCTGTAAGCTCAATGCCATCAATTTAACTGGGCAATTTTTTTTTTTTTTTTTTTTTTTTTTTTTTTTTTTTTTTTAAGTTTGAAAATTTTTGATTTTGTGACTCATGTAGCTTTTTTTATGACTTATTAAAAATGTAAATTAGATTAAAATTATATTTCTTGTCTTAAATGAGTTCGTAATTGTATAAATAAGCAGAATCTAAAGTCTTCGCCTGGTCTGCCCGTCAGTCTGTCCGCATAAAACAGCGCAAAAACTACTCAACCGACTGATCTGAAATTTAATATATATAATCGTTGAAGAATTTTTAAGACGAATCATTGAAGATTCGTTTCAAAATTTATGAAAAGTAAATTAAAATTTAAAAAGATATTAATAAAAGTTTTCTTCATTCTATTAAATTTTATCGTATATAATTTATCCCACACAATTTGTCCTGGTTCTAGGTTGCCATGGGGATGACGTCTTATTTAAGATGGAGCCCTATTATTCCTATATTACGGATTTAAAGTATATAATTGCAATAAATGTTGTATTCATGCATTATTCCACAAGAGTGCAGGAACTATTGCAGTAAGATCTGAGTTTGAGTATCTATAAAATTTCGGTATATTACGAAAACACCTCTTTTGCCACATTTCACGCACAATTTTCAATTTGTTGTTAGAGGGACAAATTTGCACCATATTTATTTTTAAAAATTACTTTTTTAAATTTTCTTTTACTCTTTCTAGACCATTTTTGCTAAGTATCTTAATGCAATTGTTTATTGAAACAAGTCGTTGGGGACCATTATGGATATGCATACTATGAAATATCAAAATGAAACACGTGTAAATTATTTATAAAATGCATTGGAATTCCAAAATAAAATTTAAACGTGTACTGTCGAGTCTCTATACAACGAAACTCCATACATCGAATTTCTCTATATAACGAATTTTTCGTAGGAACGGTCACCTTTTCGCATGATTACATTAAAAACAGTCTCTATATAGCGAAATATCTATCTCCATACAATGAATTTTTTCATAAATTGGTCTTAATTTTTTCAGTTTTAAAGAAGCTTCGGAATCATATGGAGTCAATTTTCCATCACTTATTTTTGATTTATCTTTCAGTGATGAGTTTTTTTTTTATATTACTTCTCTCCTTGTTCTTTAAATCCAACGAATTCATCCCACCTCCCACACACCTTTCAACATCCTTCTCAAAACAGAGTCAATTATATTGTTACATATATAAGAGAGGAACCAATGAGAGGCGCGTAAGAGAGGCCTTCAAATGGAGGAAAATGTTAACTACAATTTTTCATTCCTTGCTAAAATTTAAGGTTTTTTTTTTTTTTTTTTTTTTTTTTTTTTTTTTTTTTTTTTTTTTGAGAGCGTAACAATTTTAAAATCAAAACAACGAAAAATTACAGATTTCTTCGTCTGAAATTAATGCAAGTCTTCCTTATTTGATTTTCATTAAGCTTTCAAATAAATGTCTGTTCTTTTTTTTGAAACTGCTTAAATAATTAAGAAATAAAATGTTAGGTTAATATTTACTTTTAAACATTTCAAATCCTTAATATCCTTAAAATATTTTTAACATACAGGGTGTCCCAGAAGTAATGGGACAAACTTTAAGGGGAGGTAGAGGACATGACCAGAGTTCAGAATTGCATAGCAACCCATGGTCGGAAACGTCACTGTAAGATAGTATGACAGGTACAAGGGAAGAAGAGACTCAAGACTGAGATCATCTGAAATAATTTGTTGGTCAACGATACTACATTTACTGTGGCAGATGATATGTGAAAATGTTACAAAAGATGTTTAGAGTTTCCACCATTGCTAGCGATGCATGCATTACACCGTCGAACCATGGATTGGCGGACTCGCTCAAATATACCTATCTGTGCTACTACGGATATTCAACAAGATCCAGGTGTATTTGAGCGAGTCCGCAAATCCATAGTTCGACGGTGTAATGCATGCATCGCTAGCAATGGTGGAAACTCTAAACATCTTTTGTAACATTTTCACATATCATCTGCCACAGTAAATGTAATATCGCTGACCAATAAATTATTTAAGATGATCTCAGTCTCGTGTCTCTTCGTCTCTTGACCTGTCATACTACCTTCCCATGATGTTTCGGACCATGGGTTGCTATGCAATTCTAAATCTTTGTGATGTCCCCTACCTCCTCTTAAAGTTTGTCCCATTATTTCTGGGACACCCTGTATAGTTGCTCTATTACGGAATTACGTATACTACTTGATTATCCCATCGACCTATTTCGACAAATTATATAAATCGGCAAACTACTCGTAAATTATACAAATTGCCATAATTTTTATTTTAAATAACGAAAGAACAAATAAATTCGTAAAAGATTAATAAAATTAAAACTAAAACGTCAAATTGAAAATCAGTTATGATATATAAACCTATGTAACATATTTAATGTCAAGTGCATGCGACATTTACGAGAAGCCATTATTGACATATCTTACAAATTGGCGATATATTTTTGATCGACGTAATAATGAAGTAGTAAAAGAAAAATCCTTATAACTCAAAAAACGATAAACCTATTAACTAACAATTTGCTGACTCGGATGAAGTGTCTCATTTTCAATTAAAATGTCTGTTTAAAT
The DNA here is from genome assembly GCA_964019185.1 of Maratus speculifer. NCBI lineage: Eukaryota > Metazoa > Arthropoda > Arachnida > Araneae > Salticidae > Maratus > Maratus speculifer. The sequence continues at coordinate 224,119,258 of OZ025302.1, read as the reverse complement.
AGAAATTTAAATGAAATACAGGGTCATGAAAAATCGAAGAGTATGGAAAATAGGATTATAAATATCTCAACTACTAATTTTCTGATCGATTTCATACTTTATGCAAAATTTATATTTTTTATCGTCTTTTACAACCACTACTTAAAATGAAAAATTCGAAAATTTTTATATATCTTTCATCAGAACGAACAATTCGAGAGTCCGAAAAAATTAGTTCCGGATAATTGAGGTTACTGATATTCAATAGCTTTCTGTCCATTACTACATACTAAATACATACCAAATTTTTAGGTTTCTATCTCAATTTGTTCGGGAGATAGAGCCGTTTATAGACAGACGGGCAGACAGACAAACAAACGGACGGAAAAAAAATCTAAAAATTTGTTTTTAGAAATCGCCAGTAGAAGTCTGCACGGGCCGAAATTTCCTGGCCCGGCCCGGCCCGGCCCGGCCCGAAAGTTAAAATCTCGGCCCGACTCGAGTAAATTTCTACAGAACATTGATCTTTACTCTTACGGAAGAGTTCTGACCAAAAAACTTACATTAGTCTCTTTTTTTTTTTCATGTTTGTAATCTCCATTTATGCAGAAGTGTCGTAGACTGCGATATTTACGTTTTTAATGAACCTTTGTTTGTTGTATGTAAATGTTTCACTTATCATTAATATTTTTAATCATATTCCATGTAATGGAAATAAAAAAAATCTAAAAAATGGTATATGGTAAAAGTAAAATTTCCTAATACAAAATCTCTTTAGAAGAAAAAAAAATAATAAAAAAATACGTTCCCTTATTAACAGATGTAAATATCTAATATATTTTTTTCTCGCATATTGTTGTATTCATTTTGCATGGATGAACAGTTTAAAAGAAACTTGCAGTTTTCAGTTTAAAAGAAAATTCTGTTATAATCATGCTTTTTTCTTTAATGTGTTTAGTTCTATTTTAAAACGCCTAGTAATCTACGATACTTTAAAAGGAATAAATTCTAATGTTTAGTTGTAGAATAATGACGGCTTAAAAGTATATGCCTTTTTAGCAAAAATTTTTGGACAAAAAGATTCAATAGGAACTGATTATTTTGGTCTGTAAAACTAGGAAGAATAAAATCAGTCTCGGCTTCGTACGGAAAAAAAGTTAGGCCCGGCCCGATACTCCAGCAAAAAAATTAAGGCCAAGCCCGGCCCGGCCCGAAAAGATTAGTGACTAGGCCCGGCCCGAATGAAATTTTTGAAAATCAGCCCGTGGCCCGTGAAGACCTCTAATCTCCAGTGTCTGAAACGCATAAATCCATCAATTTTTTTTTTCTTTTTTTTTTTAGATTTTTAAAACGATTGCAAGATTTACACTATTCTACGTATGATGGGTAAGTAAAATTAGAAGTATGTCGTTTCACTGATATTCGACGACCCACCACAGTTTTCTTATCTCAGAGGAAAAAGGCAGTTGAGTTGTAGTATTATCACAGATTTACACACGGAATCTGTGTTTACTCAGATTATGTTTACAGGGCCTCAGATTGTTGGAAAACACACTGCCATCACTCTATAAATTCCCTTCAACAGTGATTGTATCATTGTTCATCACCCCAGACTGTTGAAATGCAGCTTTGATGCATGGATTTTACGATAATGTTATCACGTTTTGCAGGCTCTAGTTATGTAATTTTTTCATGCTATTTTTAAAACTTCCGTTTTTTTCCAGCATCTTAAAAAAATATACATATATATGTGATGCTCTTGTAGACAATTTTCTTTTTTGATGTAAATGAATTAAACATCACCTTAGTCTTTTCTAAATTTATTTTCAATCCCACATTGATGCTAGCTTCTGCAAGATCTTTTAGCATAATTTCCAATTCTTCAGGACTGTTACTGAAAATTACAATGTCGTCAGCGAAGCGGAGATGACTTAAAAATTCTCCATTTATTCTAATACCTTTGTTTTCCCAATCTAGCTTCTTGAAGATATTTTCTAAGACAGCATTAAAAAGCTTGGGTGAAATGGTGTCTCCTTGTCTTACTCCTCTTCCGAGCTTGATCTTCGCTTTTCCTTTATCTAAGAAGTGCAAAGTTATGTGTACCTAGGACAGGAAATATCATTGGATAATAGTATCATGAATGAAATCAACAGAAGAATAAGAAATGGGTGGAGTGCTTTCGGGAAGAACAGTATTATTCTGAAGAGTAATATGCCTCTTTGTTTGAAAAGAAAAGTTTTTAATCAATGTATTTTACCTGCATTAACCTACGGAGCAGAAACATGGACACTAACAAAACGGATGATACAAAGATTACAAACAGCACAGAGAAGCATGGAAAGATGTATGCTAGGCATAACTAGAAGAGACAGTAAGAGGATAACCTGGATAAGAAATCAAACAAAAGTTTTTGACATCCTTGAAAGAATCAAGCAGCTAAAATGGAAATGGGCTGGGCACATTGCAAGAAGACAAGACAATAGATGGAGCACAAATATACTACAGTGGTATCCTAAAGATGTAAAACGACCAAGAAGACGACCACAAGTAAGATGGAGAGACGAAATTAGAAAAGTGGCTGGTGTAAATTGGATGACGAAAGCATTAGACAGAAAACATTGGAAAAATATGGGGGAGACCTACATCCAGCAGTGGATCGAAAACGGTTGATGATGATGATGATATGTGATGTAGTCATTTTTACTTACGTATGTTTGGTATAAAATAAATTCGAAGATTTTGTTTTCAAAATCTTTGACTTTATTCAAGATTGCCTTTTAAACACCGTGAAAAATTAAAAACCTCATCCATTCCAAAAATTATATTATTATTCCTTACAACGTGACTGTTTCAACTTACGTAGTTCTTAAGTTTAGAACAGGATTCCATTATTGATATATCCCGTCTTAATAGTAATTATTGTATTTTTATGTCCCTGTTTAAAATCTGTTGTTGCACTTTTTTTGCCTTTCCGTCCCGCTTCTTGTAACACTGAACCTGGCAACATTACTCATTGAACACCCTGTATTTTCATATATGGAAATTAGCGAAATTTTTATTTTTCCGAGCACCTTCGACATTCCAAGCCCAAGCTCGCACTCTGATTGGTTGTTGCTCTCGGCACTGTTTTCACGTAACTTGATGATAACCATACTTGGCGAAAAATACTTCGCTCGTAAGTGAACGAGTAAACCTAAAACCTAACCTACTCATTCTTATTCTTTCTTCATTTTTATCCTCGTGGTCTTGTGCTCTTGTGTGTAAAAACTTTTATGGAGTTACAGCTTTCAGTAACACACGTTCCATCCAATCCAATGCTGCAAGAGAAAAGTTACTTTGTACTCGGTTCGGAAGGAAATCAAACTCGACGGAAGCATCTATCGCTACGCCAAGTATGATTATCGCCAAATTACATGAAAATTGTGCCGAGAGCAACAACCAATCAGAGTGCGAACTTGGGCTTGGAACGCCGAAGGTGCTTGGAAAAAAAATTACGCTGGAAATTATTATTCAAATAAATAATTTATTTCCTTCAATTGGGAAAGTTCTTGTTTTTTTATCTATTTCTCTTTATACACAATCTCGACAGTGAAAATAATCAAACTAAGTAACCTTTCAAATGTACAAAGATTTGTTTTACAAAATCGCATACGGCTTTCAAGACTGTTTATTAAACAGTTAACTGTGTTTTTTAAACAGTTTGACCGGGAATAAATTATAACCCTAATCAACTTCAAAAAATTACAAAATTATTCTTTACACCACGTCTATTTCGACCGAGTAAATTTGTACATTAAAAATGGAATCCATTATAGACCTATTCCGTTTTTAATACGGCTTTCTGTAATTTTATATTCCAATTAAAAACCCCTTGACCCACTTTATTTGCCTTCCTGTCCTGCTCTTTTTGTGACACACGATAATGGCAGCACAATTTATTGGACAGTCTGTATTTTCTCATAAAAAATAATTACTGAAATGAATAATTTCTTTTTCTCAAATTGGGCAATTTTTCGTTGTTTTATTATCTACGATTTTATACACATATTCTCGACAGTTAAAATATTCAAAATTAAGTAACTTTTTCAAACATACAAACAAAGGATTTGTTTTTTCTAAACTACCGACGTTTTTCAAGACTGCATATTAAAAGATTTTATGAAAAAATACATATATAATCCTCATCAGCTTCAACTTTGCAAAATTATCCCTTAGATCGATACTATTTCAACTTATGTAAATTTTAAAGCTTAAAACAGGATTCCATTATAAACATATTCGGTTTTGATAATATATACCTAAATTTTATATCTCGATTTAAATTCCATTGCTTTTTTTTCCCTCCTTGTCCAGTTTTTTGTGACACTGGACCTAGCAACACTACTTATTTGACAACCTTTATTTTCAGATGAACAATTATCATCGAAATCAATATATTTTTTATTTTTCAAATTGGACAAGTTTCCGTTATTTTAATCTGCGATTCTTTATACACATTCTCGACAAAGGAAATAACCAAATTAAGTAACCTTTGTAATAAATAAACAAAAGATTTGTTTTTAAAAATATCCGATATTTGCCAAGACTGCTGATTAAAAGATATCACAGGAAAAAAAAAATTCAACTTTTATGAACTCCACAAATTACAAAATTATTCTTTGCATGGCGACTGCTTCGACAAATTATCATACAATCTCGACACAGAAAATAATCAAATGCGGTAACCTTTCAAATATGCAAACAAAGGATTTGTTTTACAAAATCTCCGATGTTTTTCAAGACAGCCTATTAAACGATTTGACCGAGAAAAATTTACAACCCTCATCAACTCCAAAAATTACAAAATTATTCCTTACTGTTTCGACAAATGGCATAAAACAAATACGGAAAACCCATAAATCTGGAATACCTTTAATGAATACCTTGGAAAATTTTACAACAAAGAAAGAGGTTTTTTTTTGTTTGTTTGTTTGTTTGTTTTCTTTTTCAATTTTTAATGATTTTACTGTGTATAGCTAGGGAACAGATGAAAAGACCATTGTTCTGGACAATATTAAAAAATAATACTCTACTTTAATTATAACATTTAAAAATACATTATTTACAAATTAATAAACCTAGCCTGCTGCTGACAACATGCGAATATATACACGACTCTCGCGTCGAACAAAAAATATCCGAGAAGAGTTGTTTTTTATTTTTTCAATTATCGTCTGCCGATGAAAACGATCGAATAAATGAAAAGATTCTATTTCGCTTTGACACAACTGCATTATATTTTTGCGTATTTAGTACTCTAAAACCTGCTAAAAAGGATTAAAAAACGATCATATAAATATTTTGTTTCTAACAGGTTTTCATTTTATGAGGTATAATTGCACGACAATAAAATGTTTACGTGCAAATCAAGATTCCGTAATTTATAAATTCTGTTTTAATATGGTTTACTGTTATGTCGAAAAGCAGTTGTTTGCCTTTTGTGGTACTCGACCTGGAAACACTACTAATGGAAAACCCTGTGTTTTCATGTATGTGAATTATTATTGGAAATAGTAATTTATTTTCCTCAAATTGGGAAAAGTTTTCTTTCTTTTATCATGACTCTTCGACACACAATCCCGACATAGAAAATAATCAAATTAAGTAACCTTTCAAATATACAAACAAAGGATTTGTTTTACAAAATCTCCGGCTGTTTTTCGAAACTGCTTATTAAACGATTTGACCGGAAAAATTTACAACCCTCATCAACTTAAAAAATTGCAAAATTATTCCTTACGTCGCGACTGTTTCAATAAATAGCATAAAAACAATACGGAAAACCCATAAACCTGGAATAACTTTAATGAATACGTTGGAAAATTTTTACAACAAAAGAAAATCATTTTTTCTTTTCTTTTAAGGCTAAAAGATTTGGATTTTCAGGGTCTAACTGCATCACGGTTTGCGTTCTGTTTGCCACCGACAATACAGATCTTATCTGGAAGATGGTTTAAGAACAAGGACTCGAGCGCAGAGTTTTGTGTTCGATTTAACTCAAGGTCGATACTTACTTATCTCGAGACAGTGTCTTCGATTTTTGTTTTCCTTTATAAGTATTGTTTGACCGAGATAAGTTTAATGGCAGGTTTTGAATGAGTAGTTTATTGGAAAATGAAAGTTTTGTTGTTTTATAAAACTGATAATTGTTTCAGAAAATACTTTCTGAAATGGTTTTGCAATAAGTCAGGTTTCTAAATTTTATAAAATGCCTGTTGCAACCAGGAAATTATTATTTTGAACCATAATGAAAAACCTTTGTATTCTAAATTTGTGAAACTATCAATTTCACAAATAATTTCAATCTTAAACGATCACTGCTATACATTGTGTTTAAAAATCTCATTGAAATAGACAATTATGGTTAATCGTTAAAACTAGAATCCATTGCCAAACAAGTAATAATAATAAAGCCCTTATGAATCTTCACTTTCATTAACATTTTCCAACGAAATTGAAAACTGTTTATGATTTCGGTTTGTCTGGCTGGCTGTCCGTCTGTCCCCGCTCTAACTCTCGTAAATATACTGGGATTGCCATGAAATCTTTGGACGTTATTGACGTTTACCCTAGCACGAACTCTATTTAAAATGAAGTTTCTAGCATGATTAATTTATTTGCAGTCAAAAGCTTGCTGTTACATTACGACCTATGGGAAAAAATCATTTCAAATGAATTTTTAAAATGTTACACCCTATCAAACATATTTAAATTTATATGCATTTACGAAATGAACTAAAAAATGCATTCTGTAGAACATGCGGTGAAAAACATAGCTATTATTTATTTACAGGACCACATAAAAGAATTCCATTATATAATGATAAAGGGGGAAATTGTGTGCGACATATTTTAATTATACTAAACTATTTTATGAGTAATAAAATTTATGAACGTTTCTGAAACTTATTATAAGTTACACGAAATAGTCATACATAATACGAAGTGCATAGCATTTACTGAGACACACAAAAGATCTCAAGCAGTATTTTTTTTCGAAATACTGTATATGTATTCGATAATGGCTGATGAATGGATGAAATGCATTTTAATTATGATATGCGCTTTTAAGTTTCACTAAATCTATGCACATTATACAGTGTGTATAAATGCTATAGTTGATATACAGGGCTCCTACAAAGAGCTCGCAAACGTTATTGAATATGTGCGTAAATTACTTAAAGGTTGTTTTGAAATAAATTATGCATATTTACGCTGAATTGCATTAAGTTTACTGAGAAATGTTAATAGACTATTGATAAAATGATATACCGAGCGACGCAAAGAAGTGGATACATGGATGCCTATGACTGATAATTTCTGATAATGTGATTTCAGTAGTTTTAAGAGTGTTTTAGTTTGAAAAAGTTTTTGCTAATTACTGACATGTAATAAAGATACTAGGTAAACTACAGGGCTGAACAAGAATATCTAAATATGTTTCATCTATTAGTATAAATTGCTGAAAGAGAAATTTCAGCCTGTTAAGCTAAACTAAATTTCCCGATTACATAAATCTATATTAACCGACAGATCAAATACAGGGCTGTTCAAAAGTAATGGAATACATATTTGGCTATAAACAGCAACCATATTCCCTATTTAATGAAGTTTTGTTAAAGATTTCAGGAAGTGTTGGAAAGTGTTTTATAATCTATGCTTTACACATGATTTCGCTTACTTGTTCAATTTAAATTTAATTCTACCCTTTACTGCACCACCTGCTGTATCTGGCACATACTTAAAACATTATGATTTTTTTTTTATGTGCCATGAACTTGGACCATATGATCACTGTCCCCGATCACGAAGAGTCCAAAGAATAGAATAACACTTATTTTAACAGATGTAAATTTTCCGGTAAACCGATTGAAAAATCGTGTTATAAATTAATCTAATATATAATTTCGTATACAGCGTTTTCTGCAATTTCCATGCATTGACCTTCGATTTGCAGTAAAACCCCGATAATTCGGATTAATTGGCACCAAACCAAATCCGGATTATCCGGAGAATTAGAAAAAAAAAATGAAATAAAATAAAACATACTTACAGAAAATCACCTTAATGTGAAACTTATTGAATATGGAAATTATTAACATATGAAAATGTATAACGCATTACAAAACCGAATTTCAGCTGTAACTATCTACAATAGGAAAATCATCCGAATATTTTAGCAGCTCTGTATATGGTATAGAGATTTGTATCTGTTAACAAAATGCATTCCAAACTTTAGTTCATTTAAGAGATACATTTATTTCAGTTGAAAATTCCCCTTCAACAATTTCCTCTAGTAAGGAGAATGGTATTCGAATACTTTTGTGTAGCCTGTATATGAGTTATAGAATTTATGTATAAAGTGTAATATGCAAAAGCCTAATTAAATTTAAAAGCGCATACCGGATTTTAAAACGTATTCATCAGCAATTGTTACTCAAAGTCAGCACTGTAACCGATTTCTTTTTTGTGTTTCAGTAAATTAATAAAAAATGCTATGAATGCTTATTTTAACGTTATCGAAGTGAAATTCAGTGATTTATCATCAATCAATATCAATTTGGTTATGTAACGGAATTCTTTCGTGTGGCCGTGTAAATGAATAATAAACATTCTATACACCGCATATTTTATAGAATGATTATTTTAGTGCACTTCATAAATACATACCAATTTCGTTATGTTTGAAAGAAAGTGACATTTCTCGTCATTGACCCTAATGTTAACGGAATACTTTTGACTGTCCTTGTAAAATAACTGTACATGCTACTAAGTACATTTTCAATTAGGATCGTGCTGTAGTAGATATCAATTACATGTAAATTCGTGTATGCAATTATGTAATATTACATGTAAACCCGAGGCAGAGCGTGGACAGACGGACCGACGACCAGACGTATGCAATCAAACCGAAGTCATAAACACTTTTCATCTATGCTTGAAAATGTTTAAAATAGATTAAGTTAAATAAAAGAGGGCACAAACCAAGCTGAGTTTAATACAATAAAGAAAAATCATGCACCAAGTATAGATTATGAAGCACTTTCCAACACATTTAGAATAATGTAACAAAACTGCACCGTTTAAAAAATCAAAATGTTACCTCTCATTTCACCATATAGAAATGTATAACGCATTTCAAAACCGAATTTCAACTTTCACATCTGCAATCGGAAAATTATCCGAATTTTTTAGCAGCCCTGTATATGATATAGGGATTTGTATCTATTAAAAACAAACATTCCGAAATTCAGTTCATTTAAGAGATGCATATATTTTAGAAAATTCCCCTTCAGCAATTTCCTCAAATAAGAAGAATGGTATGCGAATACTTTTATGCAGCCCTGTTTATGAGGTATAGAATTTATATATAAAGAGTAATATGCAAAAAACTAATTAAATTTAAAAGCGCATACCGAATTTTAAGACGTACTCTCCAGCAATTATTACGCAAAGATAGTACTGTAAAGATATCTTTTGTGTGCCTAGTATATTAATAAAAATGCTATGAAGACTCTGTTTAAACGTGATCGTAGTGAAATTCAGTGATTTATATCAGTTTCAATATACATTTGAAATAGCGTAATATCATTAAAAATTCTCCAAACGATTATTTTCCATAGACCAGAATGTAATCCAATTCTTTTGAGTGTTCATGCAAACGAACCATTAATCGTACATACTTCAGAAGTAATAACAAGCATGCTTTAATGACCCTTGATAAGGTTTATTAATAGCATGAAAATATGAGTATATTTAAGGCGACTTAGAGCGTGGACAGACTGCCAGACACACCGAATGCATAAGCAAAAAGTGTGCAGTAAAATATGTGATAGTACTTTGGTTTCATAGCTAATATTACTCGTATACAGGTAGTACGTTGTATAATAAATAACAAATGCTGCACGATTTATCATCTCTTTTGAGCCCGCATCGCTAAAGATCAATGTGTCAATGACAGATTATTTATCTGGGCTCGTAGATATAATAGCAGCAAAATAAATCCAGTTTTTGTGATAACAGATAAAAATATGATAATCTTTTGGCAAGATCTTAGCTAAATAATCGTTCTGAATTCAGATTGCGCTATGGATGCAGGTTTATGGTCTTTAAACATTGTTTTGTTATGAAAAGAAAATCTGAACAATGTGAAATGTTTACTAATATTATCCATTGTAATTGTAAAGAATTGTTTTTCATTATTTTTATTTTTTCTATTCCAACAAATTGTTTTGATAGACATCTAACCACGTTTGTGAATTCGTGAGAAAATCGGTAAATGTGTTTAGATCTGAAATCGTTCTGAAATTATGTTTATAAGAATTATCAACAAATGTATTGGAAGATGTACTACATTTTTAACCTAAAACTTAAGTAATTTTTACTTTTTTTTTATTTTTTTTATTTATTTTTTATTTTTTATTTATTTATTTATTTATTTATTTATTTATTTATTTATTTATTTATTTTTATTTTTTTTTTTTTTTTTGCAACAAAGATTACGTTATATATATACAATATTATTACGTTTTAGAGTTAGTTACATTTATTGACATTTAATTTAAATTTTTGTGTGTAATTTATTTAAATATTTAAATATTTGTGCATGGGTGGTTTTCAAATGTATTGCCGTATTAGGTGAAACAAAATTTGAAAAAATAATTTGGTTTAAATATAAAAATTTACTCAGGTATGAGTTGCTTATAGTTTACAACATTCTAAGCAGTAGATTATTTGCGAATTTTTTTATTTATATTTCAGAAATTTCAAGAAATGTCTTCCCCAGTCACTATTTTTCTCATAAGTGTGACCTCTACAAAACATTCTGATTTTTTTTGTATCAATAATTAATTAAAAAATTGCTTAAGGTTCTTACATACGTATTAATAAATCAAAAATGTATTAGTATTTATTTATTTCATAAATTTAAAGCATTTTAATAGTTGTTTATGCCATGAGTGTTACTTTGCTTCTTAAATAAAGGGTATAACTTCTGATTAAAAACAAATTTAATTAAAAATTAATTATTTTCATTGCAGTTATAATAAAGAATTAGAAAGTTCTAATAGACAAAACAATTAATTTAAGTGAAGTAACAAATGCATTAATAAAATTCTGATTCTTAGTTACAGTAGCGTTCATGAAAAGTGGTAACACTCATGACAAGCGATAAGACTCATCTTGCAGCAAACAGCTTTTTTGTAACAATATATATAAAAAAAGATTTTTAAAAGTTTAAACTATGATTTGTGTAAAATAGATAGTCCTTTTAAAATTATTTATTAAGAATTAAAAATTTGAATCTTAAATAGCGCATACAAAACACGTGTGCACACAATTTTTAAATAATTATAAATATATATAATTTGACAAAATATATTCCTGAATCATGAATCTATTATAATAATAACTTAAATCTTACACATGATTTATAGTTTTAGAATTACGTAACTTCTTTTCTCATGAGTGTTACTTTTTCCAAGTAACACTTATGTAAGGTAACACTCATGTACGGTAACACTCCTGACATTTATTAAGGAATTCTTCACTAAAATAAATTCTAATTGTTTTATTGAAATTTTAGTTGGGCCTATTGATTCCTGAACAAAGAATACAGCATTCCCTAACTTAACATTTTTATACGTTAAAAAATAATAATAAATAAATGGGTAACACTCCTGTAAGAAAATAAAAATACTCACCATGTTGAAATGAACATTCTGATAAATAGCAATTATAAAACAAAATTATCGCGTTCTAAATAAGCGCACTGTAAAGAAGAAACAACGTCGTTTTTTCACTACCGTTGCCAACTGCAATATACAAATATTTTGAAAACAAATAATATTAATTTCCCTAAAGTAACACTCATGTTCTGCATATGCGGACACAAAATACATTTAAATTTTTAACGCTTAGATACTAATTTTAAATATATAAACTATCTATTTGTTTAATTAATACAGGATATTTTACTTTTAATCCATATATAAAATTTTTTTAATGTTTGGAAGCATAAAAAAAGATTGAAATTTTGCGAGTTTTTTATTCAGGACAAGTAAATTCCCATTACTTGCTAACTAAAGTACAAAAAAAAGATCACTATTTCACAACTCTGAAAAAATCTAATGAATGCATTGAATTAAGTATAAAAAGATGTGCTACTACCTGATTTTAGAATATAAAAAAACAAATTTATTAATATGAAATTTAGATTTAAACATCAGGACATCAAACTGGCAGTTCATGTGAAATTCACCCGCATGTTTTTTTTTTATGTATTTATAATGATACGTTTAAATGCGGCGAAGAGTACTGACAAATGTTTATCACGAATTTCGAACCGTGCGACCATTTTTCTTCGCTTACAAGCATTTGAATAAAAAAAAAAAAAAAAATCGTTCTCCCAATTATCAAAGGGAATTAACTTTTTCTCATATTATACCAGCATTTATAATAGTTTTTAAAACTGATTTTTAGCAAAATTGCAGTTATCAGAAAAAAAAAAATATATTTTGCGCTTTTCTAAAAAGTAATTAATCAATGAAAATTATACTTTACGACGATATAAACTCCAACAATTACCTCTTTTTAACAATAAAGAATAAAATCGGATGAATAATTCTCGAAAAAAATTATCACCCAGTTTAAAATTTTAAGCGTCCTAACCGGGTTTTTCCGTCACGTAATCTTTGAAATCAATGTCTGATTTAATACAAAACTGATATTAATGTTTTTTTTTTTTTTTTTTTTTTTTTCTGCATAAGATAAATAAATTAATAAGGTAAAGAGAAACAAAACTCCATAGAAAGAGCTTTCCATAGATATCTTTTTATAAATAGTTAAATATTAAAAAAATAGTCCGGACGACTAAAGGGTTCAAAACTCGAGAGAGAGAAGTTTTTTCGGCATGGTTTCGAGACTTAATAAATCGACTGTAATTCTGAGCTTAGAAAGCGTTTTTCTGGCTACTACGGCATTACGTTCAATGAGAAAAAGAAAAAAAGTCTATGGAATTGGAATATTATAAAATCCCTTAATGACAACAATCTACACACTTAAGATATATAAAAATGGCAATAAAATAATAATAATAATAATAATAATAATTGAAAATTTGGTCCCAACGATGTGGTAACTCTCCTTAAAGATGTTGGCCAGTTATATTTCAAACATAATGCAAATAATAATAATGCCCCGACTATTGCAAAGAAAGGTTACATCTTTATAATATTAGTAATAGACAACAGAATAACCTAAACGGGCTTTAATTAGCAGAATATCTGAGTTGACCTCTCCCCATCCATCATCCAAAAAATTCTTTCTAAGAATCAAAATTCCCAGATTACAAAAGTTTCGCAGAAAACACAACCCGGTTTTTGCCACTAAATTACCCGGTAGGCCTGATAATTCTGATTATGAGGCATTTATGAATCTGAAAAGACAATGCGAATGGACTGAAAAGCAATCGGAAATTTGCGTGCAGTGACGTTCATTTGACCCGGAAAATGAACATGACTATCAGGCCCGATGATATGGTTCATAAACTGGAGGATTAGCCTCTGCTAATGAATCGAATAATATTGTGTTATATTATAGAATCGATACAAGTCGCGATAAAAAAAAATGTCTGGCTGCAAATTCAAGGCCACTTAAGGTGAGGGAATAGGCAAAGGACCTCCAGATATAGGGAGCCCCAAATCTGGAAATAAAATTTTTAAAAAATGTTATAGATTTTCATTATTTCTTATTATTATGTCAGGGTGTAAATAATGGATCATAAATCTTTTTTTTTTTTTCTTAACATTATCCAACATAATTAGGAAATTTTATGAATCCGGTTTGTCTGTCTCTCCGTCTGTTTGTCCGTGCTCTAACTCTCGTAAATATAGTCCGATTGCCATGAAATTGATATGTATAATTCAGATTTAGGCATGTTCGATATTGAAAATTAAGTGTGTAGGATTTAATTCATTTCAGGGGATAATCAAATTTAATCAGGATTAATCAAAAGAATTTCGTTACATTAGGGTCTACGACGAAAAATCTTTTGTTTTGTATTTTAATGATATTACACTATTTTAAACATATTGAAATTTATAGTATATTTTAAAAGTCGGAAATTTGCATGCGGTTTTGCTTGTTTGATCCAGAAATTGAACATGACTGTCAAATCCGATGAGATGGTTCATAAATATATGGTTCAATTGGATTCTACTAATGAATTGAATAATTGTGTTATGTAATATAATAGATATATGTCGCAATAAAAAATGTGTGAGAGTAAATTCAAGGTCACTTAAGGTAGGAGAATAGACAAAAGATTCCAGATATAGAGACTCGCAAATCTGGAAATAATCTTTTAGAAAAATGTTTTGTAGAATTTAATTATTTATTATTACTATGGCAAGCTATACAGGGTGTCCCAGGAATAATGTGACAAACTTTAAGGGTAGGTAGGGGACATCACAAGGATTTAACTTTGTATAGCAACCCATGGTCGGAAACGTTTTCTTGGCGTGGTAGTGATGACACAAAACGCAAGAAGGACAGGACTCGAATAAGAAGAGAAAATATCTTTATTATCCTTAGTACAGCAGAAAAGTAAGAAAAAAGAGCATTAAAAAACACCGATCGTTATCAAAGTAGGTGTTTGAAATTACGACCTCGGGCCCTGATGCATGCAAATGCATCTCCAATGCATTGAAGATCTAATATTCTCTAGAAAACACCAGGAATGTCCTGAACTTCCCCAGCAGCTGCAACGATGCGTGCAACTAGTTCCTCAGAACTTTCCAGTGTTATCACGGTATTTTTGCAGCACTAAGAATTATAAACATGTTTTCTCTCCCTGTTCGTGTCCTTTCTTTCATGTGTTTTGTGTCGTCACTACTGCGCAAGGAAAGTGTTTCCGACCATGGGTTGCTATGTAAATCTGAATCCTTGTGATGACCTCTACCTCCCCTTAAAATTTGTCCCATTATTTCTGGGACAACCTGTATATCATTTCTATGGCAAGATATATCATGAAACATTTGCTTTAACCTTTTCCAAAACAGTTGAAAAGTGTTTATGAATTCTGTTTGTTTGCCCACATTTTTTAATTTAACATGTCGTATACAAACAGTATTTTAAATAGTAAAGTCTTTCAAAACGAAATGTCTTAAAATCGGACGAGTTTCCTTTTTAGACAGGTTTTCGTCTTAGAAAATATAATTGTGTTGCATTTCTTCTTCTTTTAAAAAGCTCCCAATTATTTTTATGGTTGGGATGGAGCTCAAAATTAACTCTAATAATATAATAATAATAATAATATTCTCTTTGGAGGCTGTTGTAAGATAGTGACTAACAAGGAAAGGACCAAACTTGATAAAAACAGATTTTGATTATTTTTGTATATGTTGTAGGGTAGAACCCCCTTAGTCTCAGGTTCAATAGATTTTATACAACACTCCTTAGTTCTCGAGAAACAAGGGGATGGTTGGGATGGCTGATATTATAGCACAACTTAAGGGTGTTCTTAACTGCTCCGCTCAACAAGTGCAAAACGTTTTGACACATTTACAAATCCATTTTTTAACAGAACCATATAAAATTAGACTGCCTGAGAATGCAAACGATTTCGAATCGAACTTAGTTTTCCATTTTATGATCATTAAATTACCCATCCAGTTCTAAGCTATTTCGATCACGTGATCATCCCTTTTCCTCCTGCTTTTCGTCCGGTTTTTCTGCTTTCGTCGGGAAATGAGCTAAAAAGTGTCATCTTTGAAGTCTTGTTATGAAAAATCTATTGTGTTTTTAAAAAAATAGAAAATTGAGTGCCATTAGACAGTTTCTGAATAATAACACCTGCTATTTTCACGCATTTCCGAACAAAAATAAATTAAAGCATGTATCACAAAGTTGACCTTTTTTATTTAAGAACAACCATAAGTACTTTGTAACGAAATTGTTGCAGCTCACTCGGTACGCCGTCTTTTTATTATTCCGATGACTCGGGTTCGATGCCGGAACCTGCTGCATCTCATGTTTTAATATTTTGTTTTATAAATATACGCTTGTATTTATAATTTAATAATTCATTGTCAATTGCAAATTGTTTATCAAATACTATTTTTAAAACTGTTTTAAAATAAATAATTTGCAAATAAAAAAAATTTTGGTTTTTTTTTTCTTTTTTTCGTAATTAAATTGTTGTATAAAACATCATAAAACTGTTAATTATTTTAAACCACCTTTAAAATGCATTTTATATGTTTTTTATTGATGCAATGATATTGACTAATTGCGTAAATTCGTGATTTTAAAGAAACATTTAGGTATTGCCTTATTAAGGGAAGTCAAAAAGGTACACTGTAAAAAAAATCTGTGAAGATACTAAACATTTTCTAGGAAACTGGGATTCCAAAAACTTTTCATGTAACGATAACAGTAAAAGTTCATGTAATCGATTCTGAAACTTGAATTTTTGCTGTTATCGTTACAGGAAAAGTTCTTGGAATCCCAGTTTCCTAGAAAAGGTTTAGTACCTTTGCAGATTTTTTTTTTTTTTTTTTTTTTTTACAGTGTATATAATGCTGTGCACTGTTTTTAAGTAAGAAGCATAATTATGTTCAAATTTAGCATAAGAATTAAATTACAACATATTTTTGTTGTAAGAATTTTTTTTTTAATTTGTAATACGCATTGAACTATTTTCCTTCTGATTTATTTCCTAATTTTAATTATTTTTGAAAACGATCTATTCTATTATAAATGGTTAGCGCTACAGGATACTTTTTTTGTTTCTTTGTTCGGTTTCTTTTTTTGTTCGATAAAGGGTTTCGTTTGAAATCATTACAGAAAAAGTAAAGTAACATACTGTAACTTTTTTATAAACGTGTAACAATGGAATAATCAAGCTGTTGTTCACAAGATCAGTCTGAAGTGTCGGGATTCGATGAAATTCAGAAAAGTGATATCACAAATGCATTAAAGTATTCTAAAATTTTATTACAATATAATGTTTCTTTTTTTTTTTTTAACAAATAATCTAGTATCTCAAATATCGTCTGTTTGCGATGGGACAAGAATTCTATAGTTTGATAATAAATATGCTGGATGAAAGAAAAATTGCAGAATAGGATTATTTGATCGCCTAGTCAGTAACAAATCTTTTTTTTTTTTTTTTTTTTTTTTTTTTTTTTTTTTTGAGAAATTTTTAATAGTAGTTTAAAAATCAAAAATGTTAAATAAAAATTTACTTATATTAACATTGCTTACTATAATCATTGCATTATAATTAATGCATGATATTGAAATTTTTAATTGTGATCATTACATTATAATTAAAAGTATATTTGTAAGAAAAAAAAGTGAAAATCAAACAAAGCACGGCCCGGTATTGAATCCGGACCCGTGGGACAACGAGCAGACGCTGTACCGATCGACCTAGGACAACGCATTGCTGCTTTTACTAAGCTAGTATTTCTAATTGTATTACGATATTATACCCCCCCCCCCCTCCTGTTTCTCAAGAACTAAAAACGTTGTATAAAATCCGTTGAACCTGATACTAAGGGATCTATATCCTATAACCTATATAAAAATAATCAAAATCTGTGATTATAAAGGTATCCTCTCCTTGTCAATGTAAGAAAAAAAATGCTTCATAAATCAACATATTATTGCATTAATTTATAAATGTTTTTTATTAATTCATCCGCCAGGTATATCGTTACTCTTCGATGTAATCCATTAACTGCAAATTTTAACAATTCTAATAAAGTAAATATCGCAGATACCTTGTGGTATACAGTGTGACTTCAAAATTCCGGCATTCCCAGAAAACTTTCAACTTCAATAATCAGACATCTAAACCATCTTTTCTCTTTCTGTTTCTTTTACCCTTTCAAGTTATGGGAAAAGTAAAATAGCAATTCTTTACAAATGGGAGAAAAACTTCAAGATCGAAATTAAAAATTCAAAAAAAGAATGTCTGATTTTTTAAGCTATTGCATAGCTTTTATCGCGGGCTTTGAGCACGGCGACCGAATCCAAAAATTCCGTAACGAGAAATTTCCCAACACATCGGTAACGAAAAAAACCTAACACTCGGCTAACGTCGTTTCAGCTCGGCAGACTTCGGCATGGTATCCTTCGGTAGACTTCGGCAGATATTGACGCGGTATTTTTCAGATATTTAGAGGATATCAAGTCTCAAACTTATATTTCTTATTTCAATTACTATAAATCTATAGTTTCAATAATAAAAATTCCTGATAGAATGTGTATAGAAAAGAATCGTCTTAAGATAAAATAAGGTAGGATAATGTAGCTTTTGGTGATTGGAGACCTGCATAATGGTGAGGATCGAAAAATTTAAAATGCTTATAACTCGCGATCTAATTTTCGTAGCGCGGCCAAATTTTTTTTGGTAAATTTATTATGAGACAGTGTTAATTTTTGGTGACAGGTGACTCCCATGGTGAGGGTCGAAAAAATTAAAATGCTTATAACTCGCGGTCTAATTTTCGTAGCGCGGCCAGATTTTGTTTGGTAATTTATTATGAGACAGTGTTAATTTTTGGTGACAGGAGACCCCCCACGATGAGGGTCGAAAATTTTAAAATGTTTATAACTCGCGATCTAATTTTCGTAGCGCGGCCATTTTTTTTTTTTTTTTTTTTTTTTTTTGGTGACACGAGACCCCCCACGATGAGGGTCGAAAAATTTAAAATGCTTATAACTCGTGATCTAATTTTCGTAGCGCGGCCAAATTTTGTTTGGTAATTTATTATGAGACAGTGTTAATTTTTAATGACAGGAGATCTCCCATGGTGACGGTCGAAAAATTTAAAGTGCTTATAACTCGCGATCTAATTTTCATAGCGCGGACAAATTTTGTTTCGTAATTTATTATGAGACAGTGTTACTTTTGGTGACAGGTGACCTGCACGTTGAGGGTCGAACAATTTAAAATGCTTATAACTCGCGATCTAATTTTCGTAGCGCAGTTAAATTTTGTTTGATGATTTATCATGAGACAGTGTTAATTTTTGGTGACAAGAGACCCCTTTCACGCTGAGGGTCGAAAAATTTAAAATGCTTATAACTCGCGATCTACTTTTCATATCGCGGCCGAATTTTGTTTCGTAATTTATTATGAGAGCCTATTAATTTTTGGTGACAGGAAACCCCCCACGGTGAGGGTCGAAAAATTTAAAATGCTTATAACTCGCGATTTAATTTTCGTAGTGCGGCCAAATTTTGTATGGTAATTTATTATGAGACAGTGTTACTTTTGGTGACAGGAGACCCCTCCCCCCTCCCCATGGTGAGGGTCAAAAAATTTTAAATGCTTATAACGCGCGATCTAATTTTCGTAGCGCGGCCAAATTTTGTTTGGTAATTTATTATGAGACAGTGTTAATTTTGGTGACAGGAGACCCCCCCCCCCCCATGGTGAGGGTCGAAAAATTTAAAATGCTTATAACTCGCGATCTAATTTTCGTAGCGCGGCCAAATTTTGTTTGGTAATTTATTATGAGACATTGTTAATTTTTGGTGACAGGAGACACCCCACGGTGAAGGTCGAAAAATTTAAAATGCTTCTAACTCGCGATCTAATTTTCGTAGCGCGGCTAAATTTTGTTTGGTAATTTATTATGAGACAGTGTTACTTTTGGTGACAGGTGACCTCCACGTTGAGGGTCGAAAAATTTAAAATGCTTATAACTCGCGATCTAATTTTCGTAGCGCGGCCAAATTTTGTTTGGTGATTTATTATGAAACAGTGTTAATTTTTGGTGACAGGAGACCCCCCCCCCCACGGTGAGGGTCGAAAAAGTTAAAATGCTTATAACTCGCGATCTAATTTTCGTAGCATTGCCAAATTTTGTTTGGTAATTTATTATGAGACAGTGTTAATTTTTGGTGACAGAAGACCCCCCACGGTGAGGGTCGAAAAATTTTAAATGCTTACAACTGGCGATCTAATTTTCGTAGCGCGGCCATATTTTGTTTGGTAATTTATTATGAGACAGTGTTAATTTTTGGTGACAGAAGACCCCCCACGGTGAGGGTCGAAAAATTTTAAATGCTTACAACTGGCGATCTAATTTTCGTAGCGCGGCCATATTTTGTTTGGTGATTTATTATGAAACAGTGTTAATTTTTGGTGACAGGAGACCCCCCCCCCCACGGTGAGGGTCGAAAAATTTAAAATGCTTATAACTCGCAATCTAATTTTCGTATCGCGGCCAAATTTTGTTTGTTAATTTATTATGAGAGAGTGTTAATTTTTGGTGACAGGAGACCCCCACGGTGAGGTTCGGAAAATTTAAAATGCTAATAACTCGCGATCTAATTTTCGTAGCGCGGCCAAATTTTTTTTTGGTAATTTATTAAGGTATTGCATAGCTTTTATCGCGGGCTTTGAGCGCGGCGAAAGAATCTAGAAATTCCATAACGGGAAAAAAAACTAACACTCCGGCTAACGTTGCTTCAGTTTTGCAGACTTCGGCAGGGTATCCTTCGGCAGACTTCTGCAGACAGTGACGCGGTATTTTCAGATATTTTGAGAATATCAAGTCTCAAACTTATGTTTTTTATTTCAGCTACCATAAACGTATAGTTTCAATGATAAAAATTCCTGATTAATCTACATGTATTGTAAGATGATAAAAATATTTTAAACGATATTAACTTCTCATTTATTCAATAAAAGAAAAAAAATGTTTGTTATCGGTCATCACGCTCAAAAAGTGTAACTTGAAATAATATCAAAGACAAAAAGAAACTGCATAAATAAAAAATAAATAAATAATTATAATTGCATAAGTTTATAAAAAATGCTATGCAATAGCTTTACCGCGGCAGTCCCCGAGTGCCACATGTATTTTTTTTAAGCTATTGCATAGCTTTTATCGCGGGCTTTGAGCGCGGCGACCGAATCCAA